>CM057816.1:48252412-48787412 GCA_030067965.1 Latrodectus elegans | reverse complement strand
TTATGAGGTAATTTGTTATCCAGTGATTCACATGGTTTGAAGAAACAGGAAATCGGCAACATATCACCCGAAACTTCATCAACACTTTAAACTGGAATCAGATGTTTATTCCTACAACCACCTAGGCGGTTGTTAATATAAAACATCGAATTAAAAAACTTAGGCGCTAATGACTCTGCTGCCAACCAGGTCGTCTAGAAATTCAGAAATTCATACTATTAAACCAGTTTTATTATAATCAGTGTATGGATATAAGTTATTGAATAAATTTACCGCACTTCCAAAATTCATGATGATTAAATTGAAAATGTTCTTTTAATGGAATTCCGAAAGGTAACTTATTGAAACTTGCCACTCTGCAAAGTACATGGATGAATCTCCGATTTTGGTATAGAGAACTAGTCAATTTCTATACAAGAAAACTTCCCTGAATAGGATATATATATATATATATATATATGCACAGGTCCAAAGTTCGATCCTCGGGCTGGGAAAGGTCGATTCAGTCTTTCATCCTTTAAGTGGGTCGGTCGATAAATTGAGTACCAAGCATGCTTGGGAACAAAACAGTGGGGGCTTCGCGTTAGGCTGACCACCTAATCGGGATATATACTTTGCACCTCAGGGCCTCTCGTTCAAAAAAACAGAGGTCATAAATTATGCTTTTATTGATTATACAAATTTGCATATTTGAGCTGTCCTCCATGAATATACAATATCAGAAAAACCAAAAATATAAAATAAATGAACAAGAAAAAGCTTTAAAGAAATGCTTAACGAATTTTTTTTAATGTGAAAGACTCTAGCAAATGGTTTAACGAAAAATCCTTGATTTTGAATAAAAGTGCAACATAAAATAGAAGAAAAATGGGGCCTAATAAAAAAAAACAAAAAAAAAAAAACTATTTAATAATGCGATATTATTATTATTATTTTTTTGGTTAAATGTTGTGTTACGAAATTTATTTCACGAGAAAAACAAATGATGTAGCGCATTTTCTTCCACTGTTTTGCATTTTGGTTACATAACTATCATCTTAGCATTCATTAAAGGAAATGATTTACACGAAAATGCATCATTACCATACTTCTGCATCATTCAAGTGCAATAAAAGGATATCAAATTTTCAATGCATGCCAAATTTGATTATGTAACTTGTTATGCAGTGCCAAAAAATATAGCATGGGAATGTGTGTGATTCGTACTACTATATATATATATATATATATATATATATATATATATATATATATATATATAATACAGGAAGTTTTAAAACAAAATTCACTCCCTATTCTCTAAGAAATATGTTGAATATGGAGGGAAAAAAATCAAACAATACGAAGATTTTTTTGAAATTGTGAAAAGAAAATGAATAAAATTTGTTTAGCATTAGTTTAAAATATAATATTTTTTTTTAAATATAAAATTTGTTTAGCATCAAATTAGTTTACAACAATTTTTGTAAGCTGAAGATAGAAATTCCCATTTTATAGCCGAATTGTATTACAGTAAACTTTAAAAATAAATTTCCAAAAATTTAAATGATGACTTTCAAAAATTGTAAATGAATTTATGTTACATTTTTTTCTATCAGAAATTGCACAATACATAAGAACATTTTCAGCACGTTTGCTTTAAAATTGAGACGAATTATTAAATTCAATTTTTACATTGAAATTTCACATTTGTGTTAGGAAAATTTTACTCTTACGCTTTTTTTATTTCGATTTTGTTTTTCATATTTAGCATGCCCTTCTTGCACAGCTGCAGGTCATATAGGAAGGTGAACTTTGAACCTACAAATCCATAGAGGTGGAAGCTGAACTTGGAAACTGTCGAAGGGTCAAAACCTTTTCAAGCTCAACAGTTCACAGGTTAAACTCTCACCTCTGGTATGGATATTTATAAAGATTTTTAAATTCACTTTAATTCCTGACTGCTGCTTACAACTTTGCCATTACAAAGTGCTGCAAAGCATTTGTAAAACAAATTGTAGATTTATAATAAATTTATAGCTAAAAATCTTAGACTTATTGCATATTTGCCAATTTACTTATTTCGAATACATAAATTGTTCAATTATATCATGCGTAAATAAATTTTTGCAACAGAAATCATTAAAACTTTTGTTTTGCCCTGAAACCTTTCCTTATATTTACAAACTATAGAATAAGTTGATCAGTTATCTTAAAAAATTCTCTGATTTACGAATTTTCAAGGTCTAATCTCTAATGAGATTCCTATTATTTGAGATACTAAACAATGTAAATATTTCTGTCGCAGTATTTGTGAAAAATAAGTGCGTCATCTAATATTGAAAACAAAACATTACTGATACTGCAATTTTAAATGTGAAGAAAATATTAAAAAAAAAAAATGTTAATTTTCTCAGGGGGAAAAACTATTAAATTTAAAGTGATTTCTAACATTTTCTCTCATTTTAAATTCACATAGTAATGAAAATTTCATTTTAATAATTTGAGCGTGAAAATTCTTTTTGAACCTTAAAATAGACATGAGATATAAAGACATGATACGAGGCCAAGATGACCTAGATGGGGGGGGGGGATTAGAGTATCGCTTTATCATTGGAAGATAATAAGTTCGAATCCCGGTTTAATTACGACTAAAGGCGGCTGCTGTACGTTAATAGGTTACTGTCGCAATGTCTTCAAAGCGAAATAATACCTCTGGGTGAGGAGACTCGGGTAGTGGGCGAATCTTTTGATTGGTCAATGCATCTAAATTAGGAAAACTCCCATCCAAGTGCTTCCACCCAATTGATAGAGCTCAATTCTGGTCTACATATAAAGAAATATCCTGATACAACAACATATTATCATACTAAATCCAAAAAAGCCACTTGCCTGTGGTTAATTTCAAAGGAGTGATTATACCAGATAAGTTATGTAAAAAGTAGTACCTTATAACGTGCAACACATTTTATGTAAATGTAATAAATAAATAATGCTTCAAATATTTAATTTAAAAAATATTTGTTTTATATACGCAAAAATTTGGATCAAATAGTTTAGAATAAGCAACTACATTCTTAAAAACAATGGCATTGATGAAATATTGAAATAACCACATGAAGTGGGGAAATTGAACTCAGAAACTTTATGTTGTATTAAAAACTTCAGATATAACTATACAACCATCTGCTCGATAGTTTGGTTTGATTAGTTTGTCGCTCATCGGTCATTTTTTTTTTACCTACAGTTTAAATTGGATTCCGAACCACTACAAACATTCTTGCCCAAGGTGAATGAACTTTATGAGAAAGTTGTAGGCTTTCAATTAAACTTGTCACCAGAGGGTCAATATTTTTTTAACCAATCAATATTAAACACAGATGTTAATATATACTATCTAAGATTCGCACGCCACACGGTGAAAAAATTTGAACTAACCTTTGAGGGCCAGGTGGTGGCGGTTTCTGCAGGGTCTGGTGCATGTTCTCAGTCGGCTCAGTCTTGACAGCCGCCGCAGCGTTGTCTCCGTCCCTCGTCTTCTGATGACGCAACAAAAGTAATCTACCGAGTTCTTCGCACCAGACTGACAGCAGGGCTGCAAGAGGGAAAAAATATAATTTTTAAAGAATGGCAACATTTTATGAAAAGTATGGTAAATACATTTTATATTTATTTAAAATGCTAAAAACAATTTACAATATACAAATCTCTGCTCACATTGCATTATTTCTTAAAAATATAAGAAACTTGAATGTTTTTAATAAAACATTCAAGTTTTATATTCTATCATTCATATATCGATAGAATATAAAACTTATCATAATCAGGTTCTGTAGCAGCGTAATCTGTGAAACGATCTATATCGATCATTCACAGAATACGCTGTCACAGATTCTGATTACGATTGTCGCTTCTGATAACCTTTTACATTTTTAAGATCTTAAGTTTTTCACTCTACAAATACTGTTTGCACATAAATGTTAATTTAATTAGGCAATACAATTTAAAATGGACACAAAATTACAAAGGAATCTGCACTAGAGACAGAAATCGGACTTCCAGATTGCTGAATTGAAAATTAACACAACTCGTAATTAGGAGTTCGAACAAAAATTAATTTAAAAATTTCTATTCTATAAAGAATCTTTAAAAATTTCAGTGTTTTGGTAACTTATTTGGTGTTTATATCATTTAGAAAAAAAAATCAATCAAATATTAGTTTTTACTATATTATATTCTCATTATTTTTAAAAACACCTTTAAAATATAATTTTTGAAAGGCAACAAGTGGCAGGAGAAACGAATTTGTTTTTACAAAGTAAACAAGAAAGTTTTTGCCGTTCAATCATCCAAAAGAGAGAGAGAGAGAGAGAATACGACCGATAGAAAATACAGCTCATTATTAGTTTTCGAAGTTTTATTGTTAGTCCATTGGCATCCAATACTTTCTGCCAATGTGTTTCCAGTTGTGTAATCACCTTGCGGTAAAACTCGGAAGTTTTGGAACAAAGAAGTCCATGAGGCTTGCCGAAAGTTTGCTTCATTTATGAAGAATTTTCAATGAAGATTATTGTGCAAGGTATGTGGAAGAGGTACTAATCTGTTGGTGACAGGTCTGGTAAGTGAGAAAGATGGCTCAGTCTCCCAACCAAATCGCTGTATGGTATTCCTGGCCACCCATGCGCGACAAGCGGCCACGCATAATTTTGCCACAGCAGTACACCTTTGTGATTAACCAGAGCTAGCTAATTCTGTTGCATATGTTCCAGCTGTTACGAGTACAGGTTCGCAGTGACCGTTAGCTGCTCATAGTGAACCACCTGACGACTAGTCTAGCAGACACCAGCTTCATAACAGAGGGACAAATCTCCTGACCTAAAATTGTAAAACCAATGCCCTGCCTTACTTATATTCACAGCTAACGCTAAACATACTCGACGATTTGGTACAGCAGCTGATAAGACCACCTTGAAGTCATAAAGCCAACAACTCCAAACGAGCTCCTTCGACACGTCCGTTTCTCTTCGCAACTGCACGAGTTACGATTGATGAATGTGCACGCCGGACTTGCTTTTATAACGAATGATATTTCTATTCCCGACCGACCGGTGTTTCAACCACTAATTTGCATACTTATTCTTAAATAAATGTGATAGGATACTCTTCGAATAAAATTATTTAAATTAAATAAACAGAAATTTTCTTTTAAAAAATTATAATTTTTATGCATTTTAAAATCAAGTTTTCTGTTTAACTCTAGTCTGCAAGGGGAAAAAAAAACGAGATAGAGCGAGAGAGAGATCGTTGAGAGTCAAGCCAAATCAATATATAGATGCCAAAAAATGAATTCTAGTTGGATGTAGTAGTAGAAGGAATGACTAACTTTGGATTAAAACACCAAGAGGAAAAAATATTCGTCAGCATTACGGAATAAGTTTTCTTTTTTATGATTCATTTATAATAATAAAAAATAATTTGATAAATTCCTTTTTCTTATAAATATAAAAGTCGTAAAAATATGCTATAATTTAAAAATTAATCACAAGCGTTTGTGACAGACGTTTTCTATAATCAGAATACATAAAAAAATCGACTGTAAACTATAATAGGGTAGTCCTTAATAAAAAATTGCTGTAAACAGTAAAACCGGTTAAAATGTTTCAGGAATTTTATATGGAACAAGGCTGTGTGTGTATATATATAGTGTATAGGCGTGTATACACACTTTAATCAACATGGAGCGCCATCTTTTGACAATTTGTGCAACTAATTTTGAAGATATTTTTAGATTTTCTTTTTTTTTTAACAATAAATATGCTTCCCATTTTAATAAATTATCCTTTCTAAAATTTCAGAATTATTAAGAAAACGCTTTTAAAAGTAATTTTAAACATGATTATAAGCAATTAAATTACATTTCCAATAAACTTTGTTCATTTTAAATTATTATAAAATGATTAGGATATTCTGTGAATACAAATAAAAAATAAATTTAATCCTTCATTTAATATTGCGTTTCTAACTTTCACTCCTCGGCTTAAAAAAAATAATAAACGACTCTAAATAGGTGCATATAATCACTTTGATTCAAATTTATTGTATAAATTTTATCCAATAATTCTTCTTAAGTATTACAACAGCGACACCTCACGGTGAGAATTAACTTCAGTTGAAATTATTTCACGCGACCACACCAGCTTTGTGTACATGAATAAGAAAAAAAATCTAAATTTTCAATGTGAAACAAAACAATTTGTTGCTGATGAATATATAATAGATCCGTTGTAGATATATTGACAGATGAAAGTTGCACATGCAGAGCACAATTTCAAGCAGATTGCAATAAGGTACTCGATTGCCTTACGTAAAAAATCATTCTATAGTTTTAAATAAAGCGCTGTGAAATTATTTTTTGAAGAGTAAGAAAGATCAAATTAGATAACAGAAAGATATTCAAAACTTTACAGATTCAGAATCAATACAAACACATTAATGAAATGCCAAAAGTCAACTTCGCCGCCAACAAATAGCATAACGTAAATTCTATTCTTTGATCCGCTTCCAAGGTCTTCGTGCTCGAAGCAGGTGATCAAACTTGGTTTCATTTCAACACTCCCTTTGTTCTTATGATGAGATGCTTGTCAATGGAAATACAGAAATATCTGTACAGCTTTTCTGGCATCGCGCGGAGTAAAAGGATCCAAAAGAAAGTCATTAAAAGAATATTTAGCGTAATTTATATAATCATGATCGGCTTTCATAAAGTTTGCAAATTTTTAAGGAAAAGGAAATATTTATAATTAGCCAAAAATTCTTCAATAAAATTATTATGATATTACATTAAGGTTTTGCTAATGGTAATATTGCATTCTTTCGAGTTATAAATGTCCCAAGTTTGATTTTAGTCACAGCTGAACAACGTGAGATATGTATTGTGCTTCTTCTGTCGCACACCTATTGAGTTGCGTGCTTGGAGGTTTTCCGGGTTCCCTAGCAACACAGATATATGATCCACTATCAAGGAAAATTACTTTCAGCAAAAAAGGCGGAACCTAAAAAGCATAAAAGGTCTTGTCTGTTATATATGCACCACTTAGTATACAACTTATCTCAGTGGCTTACAAGCAATTTTATAAAAATTACAAAACTAAATTATCATTTAGGTCATTTGAGATTATTTAAAACGGTTATTTAAGATTATTTAAACGATTAAGTTGTTAATATTTTGTAATTTGTTAAACAGTTGGCTCAAAAAAGGAAACTTAGCCACTTTAAAAGAAGTTTCGCAGCTGGATTTTGCAATGCTTGTCAAACATTAATTTATAAATAAGGATGTAAATAAACTACAATAATCTAGTCAGAATGAATCGAACAGGTATGGAACACCCTAGAACATCGACTGAAACACAGGAAACTAAACCCTCAATAAATAGTTGAATTGAGATTTTCTTGAATATATATAGATTAAAATATCTATAGAGTTGACCGGCCAACTTGTCTAGTGGTCAGCGTGCCTGACAACGGATAGGAAAGTCCTGAGCTCGAATACCGGTTCAGGCATGGATGTATTTTCTCTATCCTGTTTTTGTCCTTTCCTTGTGCGTGTGAATGAAGTATGAATGATGCCTACCCTATAAACGGGTCCCTATGGCATGCGTGAGGATGCGATGGTGGCCCACCCCCTGTGGTGCATCCGGGGCAACGCCTCGGCGACTAAGAGGTCGCTGTTCCTGGCCGGTTCCTAGGGCATCAGGGAACAATAGATTAATAGACTCTGTTGCAATTGTAATTGTCTACAATCTGCAATTGGAAATTAAAATATCTATAGATGTCCTATAAAACATTCGTTCTGAATGACTGGTGTGTATTAAAAATAGGATACATAGAACAACTAAAGTATTTAAAAAAATGAATGGTTAAAATTTTTGAATCGGAATTATAAAACACTTATAAAATCCTTTTAGAAATCCACTATAAATTATTGCCTTCAAAAAGGAAGTTTCATGAACATTTGACCGTACTCTCAAATCGCAATAGAAAAAAAAAAAACTCCCAACAACTTTCTCCTTGATTGGTCTGCTGTCATTGCGTGTAATAAGCAGAAGGGCAAACATCATTATCCTTACTTATCAGCTGCTGGGATTGAAGCCAGAACCTTCCATTTCGAAGAGAGTGATTATCCTGGTGAATCCACGGATTAAAGCATTAGAGAATATTTTATGGTGACAAAAAAAAATCTTTGTTAAATAACTAATAATAGTCTCTAGTTCTTAAATGCGTAGATGTTGAATATTTTAAGCGCAACCTTGATAAATTGGACCAACTTCAACCTTCACTCCAAAGAGAAATCTGGAAACACCCATAAAGAACAACGTTAAATATATTGCGTTAACAAGATTGATAAATTGATTGTCATTTCTGAATCCTTATTCGAACATTTGAAGCTTTTCTAATGGCTTCACATTTTATTACCGTCTTTTACAATGAAAAAGAAAAAATCTTCCACGAATTATTGTTTTTAAACCTTATCCTAGAAGTATTGTAAACGCCTTAGTTTGCGGGAATAGAGCATAATCACCACCATTATACAATTGTAATATACTTTCATATGACTAAATGCATATAATTTACTCAAAAAATGGGCTACAGTTAACTTATTGTTTCCTGTTTGTAATTGCCACTGAATCAATGAATGTAGTTTTAACACGATAACGCGCTGTTTGCTACAGGAAGCACACACAGTTTAAACAAAAAATTAGAGGGCTCCAAAAAGAAGTTGTGAACTTTTGCCATTTTCCCAAAATAAATTAATGTGCAAGGTAGAATCTAATATTCATTGATAGATCTTTTTTTTGTATTTATTGTTAAGAAGATTGCGATGTGTACTAGTTATAAAAGCAATAATTCCATAAAGAAGTTGTCTTGCCATTTTCATAAAAAAAAAAAAAAATTAATATAAGCTAACATTTAATATTTACAGATAGATCTTTTTAATATTTCAGTTATGAAAATTGTTATTCACCAATGTACTTGTAAGACAAAAAAATAACCTATAGTGTGTAAAATTAATCCTTCACTATAGCCAAATAGTTTTATCCAGCAAAATCTTATAGAATAAAAAAAAGCATAGTAAAATCCTTTGCTAAAAATTATTTTTTATGATATTTCAGTTTTATAATATGCATATTCAGTAACAAATATCTTTTTACAAAGTGCCCGTTAGAAGAAAAAAAAAATCCATTGGGATGTTATCAAAATTAACCGAATTATACGGAATCAAATTATTGACGTAAGGTATTTTTTTTTAATCTGAAAAAATATGTGGACGTTAAAATACAAAAAGCAACTTTAATTTTGGCATTATTTTTATTTTTTTTTTTAAGTTAAAAGATTTTATTGGTATGACCAAAATTATATATTGGCGATACAAATTATGAAGTACTTAATTTTCAGACTTTTTCTTTGATTTAAAAACATAATATCAGGCGAAAATTATTATGCCAGTATAAAATAAAAAATACTTATAAATCTTATTTTACCATTCGATTCTATTTTCAAAACAAACTAATTTTAATTTCTGCTTTTAATCTCATACAGAAGTAAACTAATTTAGAAGAATTTATGTGACATAAACATAAAATTTTGTCATCTTTTTATAAAAATGAATCTCTTCTAAATTAAAAAAGAGTAAGGAAAAAGTTCACAATAATAAATTAATACATTAACAAGCACAGTTACATAGAAAGGATTCTAATTACAGACAAAAAATTTACTTAACCATTTTGAAGAAAATTGTGAAATTTAATAAAATTTCAGGAATTTAAACAGGAATACCTGTTTGAGTTTAGTGTCATAAATACATTCATTGTATCTGAAAAGTTTGAATTGGAATCCATCATTGCCGATATTATGTGTATTATAATTTACAACTTTTACCTTTTTTAAAGGAAATGAATTAGGTTAGGTTAAACTAAGTTAGGTTATTACCACTAAACAGGATTAAATCAGGAAAAAGCAGGTTGAAATTTTGAATAATAGTCATATAACGTAGTCGACATCTGAAATGAATCCTTTCTTTACTACCACACAACATTCTAGACAAAAATATTTAACAGACTTCTTAACAGCTTTCTCAGGTAATAGTAATGAGAATTTGTGAATGGATAATTTCATGAACGAATGGCTTAATGAATGTAGATCTGAAGGAAAGATACCCAAGAGCAAAAGGATGGTTGGAAGCAGAATGACACAAAATCCTACGCGCGTCCTCACCTGAGTCGTCAGAAGAATGAGGGATCTGAGATAATTCAATGAATGAATGGTTAACCATTATAGATCCGAAGGGAAAATACCCAAGAGCTCAAGAATGGTTGGAAGCAGAATGACACAAAATCCTACGCGCATCCTCATCCGAGTCGTCAGAAGAATAAGTGATCTGAGATAATTCAATAAATGAATGGTTAACCATTATAGATTTGAAGGGAAGATACCCAAGAGCTCAAGAATGGTTGGAAGCAGAATGACACAAAATCCTACGCGCATCCTCACCCGAGTCGTCAGAAGAATAAGTGATCTGAGATAATTCAATAAATGAATAGTTAACCATTATAGATCTGAAGGGAAAATACCCAAGAGCTCAAGAATGGTTGAAGGCATAATGATCCGGAATCCTATGCGCGTCCCCACCCGAGTCGTCAGAAGAATGAGGGATCTGAGATAATTCAATGAATGAATGGTTAACCATTATAGATCTGAAGGGAAGATACCCAAGAGCTCAAGAATGGTTGGAGGCATAATGATCCGGAATCCGACGCGCGTCCTCACCCGAGTCGCCAGAAGAATAAGGGATCTGAGATAATTCAATGAATGAATGTTTAACCATTATAGATCTGAAGGGAAGATACCCAAGAGCTCAAGAATGGTTGAAGGCATAATGATCAGGAATCCTACGTGAATGCTAAGAAGAATAAAGGATCTGAAGAGTAAATCGATAAAGGTTATTTAAATAATTTTTACATAATATGATGTTAAATATTCTAAGATTTTTTATTTAAATACAATTTTTTTCAAAAAATGTTTAAAAAAAAGTATGTTTTTTAAGTAAAATTCAATTTTTAGTATCTGCATTTGCGTTTTTTAGTCCAAAAATTTTCTTTTAAATTTCCAATCAGAGTGAATGATCAGAAGTTTTCTGAGATCATCCCTTGCAATCTGTGAAATGTTTACGAAAATTAATCACAGAAGGGTACGTGGTAAATGAGGAAGTGCCTTTCAACAATCTTCAGTGGTTAGATTATCCACAGCGCAAAGTCAATTATATTTTAAGCTCTCAGAAAGAATCCTATACCAACTCTCAAAAATGTTCTATGCAGCTCCATAAGATCTATTGCAACCAGATGTATGACGTTTTGAGAATATCTAATAACCAGCGGCTCAGAGACGCCCCTTTTGCACAACTGGAAATTCGATAAATGACATCACGTATTGACCACCAACTTGAGACAGTTTATGAACGATAAAATATTCTTTGGATCAATTGTCTTTTCATAAATGTAGAAGTCGGAAAAGAACTTGGTCAAAATCCATTTTTTTACCAAAGCTTTTCCTACCAATTTAAAATTGCGAATATTTGGATATGTTTACTAAAAAAAAAAAAAAAAAAAAAAAAAAAAATTTGGAAACATGGATGTTTTACAATACATCAGTCAAATAATAGAGATGGTAACCTGGTAAAGAAATGCATCATCTTATCTTCAGAAGGTAAGTACATTGGACAGTTGACGTCTCATATAGATTTCATGTAAATAGAGCCTATGGAAATAAAGTGTTCCACTAGTTCTATCGTATTTCCGCTGATGTAAAAAACTGTATTCGAATTTTTACAAAACTTACATATTTGACATTGTTTAATAGAGATAGAGTCCAACAAGTGAAAACAGTTGTAAACCTTCTTAACATGCATGGTACATTAATGGATGTTAAAAGGCTTTGCAGATTAATTTTTCATCGACTGTGAGGCACATTTACAAATTGCAATAGAGGAAACATTAACAAATTGTAATAGAAAAACTTGGAAACTCTCAAGCATTCACCTATAGGTAAATGCTTGAGAATTTTAATGTTGTTGTCTTGTACCAGCTAGGCTGACAATATGGGATGCGCTGTTCCACTTTTTCAAATGAACCATATTTGGGGGTGGAGTCCGAGTTCCTAAGTACATATATGCCATAAGGACTCGTTTATAGGGTAGGCAACCATTCACAACATATACATACAAAGAAAGGACAAAGAACAGATAGATAGAAAGAGTTAGTACATCCATGTCCAAACTGGGATTCGAACCAAGGATCATCCTATCCGCAGTCAGGCACTCTGACCACTAGACAGAGTAGGGCAGCGAGAATTTTATTTCTTATAAGAAATAAACCTGCAGAAATCGTCCAGCAACTACCAGGCCACAGTGGGTTTAAATTGGAGCATTCTCGAAAATAAATATAAAAGAACCAGATATTTCTTCTATGGTTAACTTTTTTTTTTTTTTGACATACTTATTATGCATTGTCACCAAAATATGCAATTTATTCTACACATTTTTTTTTTGGGGGGGGGAGCACGAGAGACTTCTGAAAGAGAGGCATCCCTCCCTATCAGTAATGGGTACATCTCTAGCAGTCAAGGCCAGGACACCTGTTTTCTGCAGAGTTACTCAATACGGTTTTCATTGCACAATAGGTACGGGATAAAGACAAATCTACAAAATAAAAATAATAATAATAAAAAAATGACACCGGAGTACGCGCGTCGCAGGGAAGGAAAGAGTGAAACCCTTTTTTTTTTTTTTTTCCTTCAAAATAAAACGCGAAGGTCCTTTTTCGAAATCCGAAAAAGTTTCCACGTACGCCAAGTGAATAATTTTTGGAAATTTGCCAAAAAAAAAAAGAAATATTTCGTTTTTTTTCCTCTCGCTATTGGATTTGAAAATTCTAATTTTTTGGATCCAGCGCTTTCTCCCGATGCGTTGCCATTCATTAAAAAGAATTATTTTTCCTTCAATTGGCAACAGTAAAGTCAATGTCAGTGGATTTTTGTTGAAGGATTCACACGTAAACTGCGTTTCAGAATTTGCGTGCAGCTGCACGTAAAGAACGAAATAATTAGAGTTAACTCATAAAAATTCTCTCCAATATTATAACAATCATTATAGGACGAAAACAAGTCTTTGAAAAACATTTGCGATGCTACTGTTACTTAGTATCCAATACTTGTTACTCGTATAAAAATACTTGTTACTTGTATAAAAAATACTTGTTATTTGTATAAAAAATACTTGTTATTTGTATAAAAATACTTGTTACTTGTATAAAAATAGAATAAAAAAAAATTTATACAAACTTTTAAACCTCACTAAGTCCTCGAAACAGTCCGATTTTGGCAGAGTGAAAGGCCTTAGAATCCAATAGTGTTAAACAATGGTGAAAATGATTTTTGACAATTTTTATTTTCCGTTCTTACAGAAAACCTTTAACAGGATTGAATTTTTGGGTCATGTGAATACAGGCAAAATTTTTGACATAGCCTCCTGGAAAATTAATGTTCGAAGAACGGCTTTCAACTTAAAATTATGTACTACACAATGTTAAGTATGTCAAAAGTTTGGTACAGATATATCACACGAGATACAATCACATTTTTATTCAACTAAGTACAGTAAGACGTATAAAATAATATTTAATTTGAAAAATTCTCAAAAGGGGTAGACTTTCACTGTGGCAAAATTTGATTATAATGCAAACTTCGAAACAAAAATTTTTCAACATTTTGGCGAACATCATATTAAAACCACGATTATAAGAAGTGGTATTACAAAGAAATTTTGTTACAACGAACATATTCGGATAATCCAGTAAGATTCATGGATTGGTGATTTCGACCAGACTTCAGTCTAGACGTTTGGATTGAGACACACGTGAAATAAACAGATTCAACAAAATTTCATGCATTTACATACTTATAGGAGAAAAATTGAGAAGTTTTTTTTTTATTTGCATACTAATAATAACAAGTAATATAAATTTTAAGGGCTCGCGAGTTAGTGAATTTCTTCCTCTTGTTACTAGTGAAAAGATGGATTTAGCAATATAGTATAAAATTTATACATTTCAGTCGTCATTATATAGTCATGAAAGATATTTCAACCGCTATCAATGACTGAAAGGGGATTAAGAGTGGAAAAAAATTCATATCCCTGATAGGATTGGTTTGTTTGTAGCTCAACGGTCATTTTTTGCACACGAGGGCTAATTAGAGCGGGACCTACGGTTTAAAGTGGATTCCGAACCACTACAAACATCCATGCCCAAGATGGGATTCGAATCCACGAACTATTGAACCGAAGGCAAGAGCGCTAACCATTCGGCTGCCAGCTCGGCTATCCCCGGTAGGAATCGAACCCATGAGTTATTAACCTAAAGGTCTGAGCCATGACCATTTAATTACTAGCTTAGCACGAAGTTTAGACGATTTCCTTTTAAACACATAAGAAGTATAAATATTTTAATAACATTTTTCTCTAATGTAAATATTTTTAATTAACTTGAAAAATCATTAAAAACCTTAATAAAAGAATTACAGTATGTGACATTTAAAATACATTAAAAAAATTACGTCAAAAATATTTATGTACAGCAATGCAATTATATTCTGAATATATTTCCCAATAAACATTTCATTCATTATTAGCATATAATGCGTGTGTTAAATGACCGTCTATAGAAATTTCTCAATCATAGTGAGTTGATTCCCACGAATGCTATCGATCTGTGTAATCAATCATAATTTCGATGTCAGGCTATGTTTTCAGAGCAGTTTTTCTAAGAAATGATTGATAGGATTGGGAAGTTGATGATTACAAAGCATGATGGGATATAGATCAAGCTGAAAGACTGATTATATGCAATGGTCTAATAACCAAGTACCGTAAACATCCTTCGACGATTACAGATGTACGCTTAAAATTATTGGGTGACCAATTGATATAATCTTAAATTCTTAGTTTAAAGTTTTTGCTATATTTACACATGACCTTATATATCTACGGTTCTATCAATTATATGGATTTTTATATCTCTCTCTATATTCGAGAATATTTATATCACCAAAATATCATATCAATAGCGCATTGTTAATTTAAAGCACTGATCACATTTATCATAATTAATTATTCAATTTTTTTGTCAAAAATAATAATAATAATTATTATTATTCAATTTGAGAATGATGAAAATGCTTTTACTTGACAGAATTTGTTTCCTAAAATTCAGAAAGCTGAACCTCTAATATCTCTCTCTCTCTCTTTCCATTTTTCCTGATTAATTTTTCAAGATGTTAATTTTTATTCTAGCGGTTAAATGAACAAGAAAGCTCTTGGTTTCTGCTTAACAATTCATGAGTTCGATTCCAACCTCATCTCGAATGCAATTCTTTTCAGTGATTTGAAATCCATTATAAACAGCAATTTAAAGTAGATTGAACCCTTGTGTACAAAGTGACCATGGGGCAAAAAAAAAAAAAAAAAAAAAAAAAAAGCAAACAATATTTAAGTTAATTGGTATTTTTAACCACATTTCAAAAATTTCCAAATCAAACTTCATTATGTGACATTCAATTTTATTTTTCGAATTATTTTTCTCTTCAATAGTTTTCAATTTTTATATCATTCATTTTCCTGTTTAATATCGCGAAATTTTAAATCACAAAAATCTTTGAATGATACTTCGGAAGAATGTGTTTGATTCAATAGATTCTACGACTGATTTAATGGTAAAATATTGTTCTGTTTCTATCACCCTAATGCCGCTGACAGAAGAGTTTACACAATTAACCACCTCGTAATTTCAAATCAAGTTAAGCGAAGAGAAGTCAACAGCTGAGCTGGAAGCTCATCTCCACATCTCTCCAACAAAGGATATTAAGCAATAGGAATATTTTCAAAACCATACAACTTTTCGTGTGATGGTTTTTCTTTCTGTAGCAGGTATTAAACCCATTAACTTTTGGACTTAAAAATGAAGAGTTTTTTTTCAAAAGTAATATCCATACCTGTATATTAATGGTAAGAACTATCTCCAAGTTTTATGCTAGAGGACATCAATGTTTTTTTTTTTTTAATCAATATTGATATTATTATCTGTCAACTAAAATGTTGAATACTTATTGAATACTAGATGTACTTATTGAATACTTATTGTTTTTATTTATTTAAAATAACGACATTTTATCGGTGAATGAAATACGATACTTCAAACGCATTTTTAGGAGAGAAAATCTTTTTTGTCGGATACATCCCCTTTAAAAAAATATTTAAAAATTAAAAAAAATGTATAAATAATTTTACGAATTATTTTAATGTCTATTCTCTCTTTCTCTCTCTGTATGTGTGTGTGTGATTTTTACATAGCAAGATGGGTGGTAAAAGTTTGGTTGAGGAAAGTATTCCTCTAGTGTACCCCCCCCCCAAAGGCAATGTGAGTTTTATACTTAACACATTAGAAGACCATTTTAATCAGGAAATTATACACTTTGGGGGTCTAATGTCCTGCAAGTAAGCCATACCATTAAGAGATCCCGAATACCTCACATACAAGTGACTTGACCTCATTAATGGACAAATATTCTTTTTATTAATAATTTATAAATAAAAAAATTCTCTTTATTATTAATTTTTTTTTAATTAAATACTATACAATGGATTTTTTAAATAAATTTTGGCTCAGATTTTAATGAAATGCCAAAACGCACTTATTGAAGTGTAGAACCAAGTCGGAAAAATATAAATAAAAGTTAATACTTAAAATACACACGTTCATATATAAATATAGAATTATAAATTGATAAAATTTCTTTTAAAAATTTTTATGTATTGTTATAATTTAACTCATTTACATAATAATTTTCATTTTTAAGTAAAGGCATGTACATCTATACATTTTCGACAAAAGCCAAATCAACACGAAATTTCCAGATTTACATGCATAATAACTCGACAATACTACAGATCCTAATTTTACAGTATTACAGTTACATTTCATTCGCATCTTTCTCAAAGCTTCGTTTTTCGAATTAATATTTTAGTTCTTGAATCCGTTTATCGCCTAAATTGTTTTACATTCAATTATGTTTATAATAGATGCGGTTTTCATGAACATAAACCACCATATTTAATTTTTTTTTATTCTGTTTGTAATTGCATAATTTTTTTACTTTCCTTGTATGTAAGTAACATCCTTATTTTAAACGTCCTCTTTAGTTTCAGACAGGATTCAGTTGAGAACGAATGCTACGCGGAGTAAAATGAAACCCATGTAATGATGTTAGTCTCCAGTTCACTTAGATTAGACGATGTTTCTTTTCACAAAATATCCATATTTGATTTAATTAATTTAAAATATAATTTACATTGATTTTAGTATACTATAAATTTGTTCATGCCACGGTGAATAATAATTTGTATGTGACATCGTATATATATATATATATATATATATATATATATATATATATATATATATATATATATATATATATATATTATATATATATATATATATATATATATATATATATATATATATATATATATATATATATATATATATATATATATATGGAAAATCATAGCGTTTTTTATAGCATCGAAACTGCGATTTTCCCAATGCAGTGCTGATAGAAAACGCAATGAAATACGACTGAAAGATATATCTAAATTTCAATATTTAATAATATTGCAATTAAAAGGAATTTCCAAGCGTTCTACATCTCATTCAATTAGCTCCCATATGATCTATATGAAACTTCCATGTTTTTCAAAAGTAAAACAACGTTTGAAATAAAGCTAAATAAAATATTAAAAGAAACAATATAAATTTTGTTATTTATTCAAATCCTAATTTTTCTCGAAAAAATAGATTTTTTTTACTTGAGAGAAAATCACAGGCCTTGCAGTTCCTAAAATTCATTTATCTAAATTTTAGCAATCTATTATCTAAACTTTGGACAAAAAAGAAAAATTGGTTTATTTGCTTTCTCGACGATCATTTTTGTACAGTAGAAAAAATTGAACGGGACATAGTTTTAAAAGGATTCAGTATCACAATATTCATAGTCGATGTCATTCTAAAGATCACAGCTCTAACCAATCCACCGCCACCTCAGTGAAAAAAGGGAATGATTTGTTAAAGTTTTATGAAATTTCGCTTGAAGTAGTAAGACAATTCTCAACACAATAAAGCATTTTACTTCAGCAACAAGTTTCCTAGAACATACAGTATCTATATTGTGACAAAATTTCGTACGAACATATTTAGTAGACTAATAGAACTTTTTTCAATTGCTTTTCAGTGTGTTGTTGTTGTTACTTATGACACTAGGACAAACGCGTGCGCTCGCTCTGCCGTTGGCTACGCGAAATTATTTCATTAGGATGCGTCTTTCGTTTAACCAGAGCACCACAAAGGAGATAGTACGACTTTGCTCTAAACTCCTCCGACAGATGGCACCACCAGAGGATCCACTCCCTCATTGACATTGATCTGAAGAAAAAGGAAATTTTCTCCAGACCATTACAGCGACTAACCACAGAACTTTTCATTCCACAGATTTAACGAACACATATATCGTATGTACTCGGTGGATCTTGGGCGGCATTGAGAATAGAACCCCACCCTTTCGGACTGGAACGGCCCATGTCCTCACCACTAGGCAACCACGGCCGAAAGCGTTTCAGTGTACATTTACGGATTAAGCTTCAAAGTTCCTTCTAGACTTTTAAAGACGATTTCAATAGATCTATATGACAAAATGCATTGTGAAAATAATAAACAAAATTTAAAAATAAATTACCTGCATTGATCAAAAATCCAACGAATCAGTAATTAATATGTAATTTTTTTCAACTTATATTTGGTAGAATCTACCTGAATTTGAATGATTTTTTTAAATACATTAGATGGAAAAACTGGTAATACTTAATGCAGGTATGCATGCATTGTTTTCATGTTTACAAAAAAGTTTGTAGATATGATACTTAAATAATATATAAGTGGTCAGTAGAAATATCACCAATGTTAACAAATAGTTACAAGAATTAACATGGAGCTCATTGTTTTGTGAGAGCTGTTAGAAACCATAATCAATGGTATTTAAGATAATAATCATTATAATTAACACATATATTACATTATTAGTCAACTGTGATAACAAGAACCAACACGAACATTTGGTTCACAATTTAGAATCACAATTTGGAGAGAGCCGCCTGCCCACTCTTGGTACTTTGGGAAGAAACCTCGTTGGTGGCACCAGATCAGTATCCCTAGGATACAGCAGACTGCTCTTTCACGTTTTTTGAGTGGCCACATTAGGTCCCTTTCTTTTCAACATGGACAGAAGTCTTTCTGGAGTG
Source organism: Latrodectus elegans (assembly GCA_030067965.1). Taxonomy (NCBI): domain Eukaryota; kingdom Metazoa; phylum Arthropoda; class Arachnida; order Araneae; family Theridiidae; genus Latrodectus; species Latrodectus elegans. The sequence goes on along the minus strand of CM057816.1, from coordinate 48,767,974 downwards.
TCACTGGTGCAAGGCTGATCAGGCCTATACGAGACATATTCTTGACTGTCTGAATTTTACTGTGAATGAGGTTTTGGAGAATCCTCTTTTATTTTTAGACTTTTTAATGATTTTTGGTTCCATGGAAATTGTTTATATGAGCTACACCACCTGGGATTAGAAAACAACAGCAACGAACATAGAGTCATTGGGAAGGAAAATAAAAAATTCTAACCGCTAGATTATACTGATTACCAAATCGTGTTCTTTGGGCTATAAATATTACCAACTAGAATTAGACGGCACAAAGAATTCATAGTTTTTAGAAAACCATTATTATCTATAATAATTGAAGCAATACATTCCTAATAAGATTATAACCATCAGAAACTTCACACTAACTAAACTGATAAACACCAATGTTATCCACAAGAATTAGACGCATACAGCAAGTCTATTATATATTCAGACAACGATTAGGACTTATAATAATGGATAAATCAAGTGGCAGCCGAATGGTTTACCACTTTTCCTTCGGTTCAAAGTTCGTTGAGTCGAATCCCACCTTAAGCTTGAATGTTTGTCGTGGGTTCAGAGTCCATTTCAAGCTAAAGGTTCCAGCCCACTTAGCTCTCATGTACAAAATAGGATCATTGAGCGACAAACTTTCATCACATAATTGATGATTTTGAAAAAGAAAACTAATTAGCATACATATAAGACTGCTAATCAATATGATTAGTACATATATAGTAGACTATTAGTCGCTAGAGCTAATACACATAGAAAGTTGCTAATTCCAGAAAATAATTACGAACTATTATTTTCCCAATAATGTAAAATATCAATTTTTATAAAACTCTAGCCACTTTTATATTACAACATATTATCTATAAGAAAAACACAAAATGACATCGAATAAAAATAATCAATACAAATGTGTAAGAGGAAAAAGCGTTGTTCAGTACTTTTATCTCAGAGTAGTTGTTTTTTTCACTTTAAATTTCACGGAAATTGGAATTGTTTTCACGATTACAGCAAGCAAAAGCTGAATGCTAAATATTGTTATGTAACCTGATAATCACTATTTCACTGTGATATAATCATCATTTTTTTTTTTTTTTTTTTTTGAAATATCTTTAAATTTCCAGACATGACTCCTAAATTGCCCCAGAACAACTAGTTTATCTGTATCGCTAGGGATGGGGAAGAAAAAAAGAGAAAAGAATTCGAAAATATCATCTTTCGTCTGTAAAAAAATTAAATTTCATCACAAGAAAATTAAGATAATATACCGAGAAAAATAATCCAAGATACGAAAGCATTGATCCAATGTTTATGTATTTAAAAATGCAGTGTGGGCTTTTTTCTACCGATAAGGTGCTTACCGCTTATAAGTAAAATAAAATATTCTATTATGATTTACAAATGGATAGAAAATTCATGAATGTTGAAAATATCAACAAGACTGAATGTCAACATGCTGAATTTATGAAATAAAAATGCAAGTAATGACACGTTTAGAACATGATTTGGACAATGTTTTAAACTTTATTAATAATAGAGTGTAAAATCAGACTTTGAAGACTTCAAATACATGTGATTTTATACTTTGTTGTACCGATAATGTAGTTAATGATGATGTTATTTAATAATGTAGAACCAGTATTATGTGCATACGGGCTTCCCTATCTTCCTTTTAGTGTTTAAGAAATAGCAATACATTCATCTTAGACCACTGGGGAAATACGCCATTCTCGAGGTCGCAAGTAGCAGCTTTGATACCTTATTTTTCAGAAGACCACAATATTGAAAGAGTCAATGTGTACGTTAAAAAGTTCTGTATTATCGACTGTGCTGCTATTGGCATGGTGTGGCTTGGAAAGAAGAGGGCTTCTTGGGTGTTATCTTGGTCATTTCATGACTGCTTTAACCGATTTCGATTGATAATAGGAAGCTGGAAACATACTTCAATAATTTAATTTAAGAATAATCGTTTAACTTTCATGAATATATTCTCAATATATTTCTTACGCACTGTTTCTGAATCTGAAAAGATTTAATGACTGTTTTTATAATAATAACACTCGTAAAAAAAACTTATTTCAGTAAGACATCTACACAGATAGGTCTGATTTGGAATTCCCAGTTTTTTAAGCCTGTTTTCTAAAGTGAGAGGTTTACGCTAATAAAAGCGGGTTTTTTTTTCCCAGAAATTATATGTAATTTATATTAAAAATCTTATGTTATTTATGTTTAAGTAAAAAATACGAAAATTACGAGTATTATTATTATTTTTTAACATTTGATTCTATAAACATTCCCTTCATTTTTGGTTAGATATATTTCATGTTTCATTTTGCAAATATGTTTAAAATGATGTAGCATAAAAATCATATATTTTTGTAAAAATTACGAAATTCAATTTTTCATACACATTCTCTTAATTTAAAAGCTATATTTGTAATTCCTTATATGTTCTGCGTTCAAAACCGACAAAGTGACGGAATACTGAATGCTATGGAAATATTATCTAGGACTGGAATATCCAAGGAACTGAAATATATAATTGTATAATAATTATTATAACATTTTTAATTACAAAATTGTTACATTTTTTCATAACAAACTATTTTTAATATTTTTCGTTGCGTTAATTTTATTGCTTCATTTTTTTCAATCACTGCACTGCTGATGGCCTTGAAGTTAAGAGTTGTTTTAAGACTTTTACTACTCCCAGTGTGTTTTACCAAAGTAAAAAATTTATCCATGAGTCGAATGGTCAGGAAAACTCCCAAGCTCTCACTTAGACTGTTTGTTTCTTCGCTCAAAAATCTTTTGTTGTAGGTTACAATAAAGGTTAACAAGTTCGTTATCGGATCTACAGATTAAATGGGATTCAAAATAGTGGAATTAGTAAATTATTATTTGATTATATGATTAATAGTTTCATTGATTATCCTAAAATGACATTATTTTTAACGGAAGTTTTAATCGGGCGCATAATTTAAAGGGAGAGATTTTAATTGGAGATTAGGGAAAAGAGAAAACTAGCTGTAGACTAATGTCTCTCCCATCTACAATAGCCTTAGATAAACTATAAATGCTTAAATAAAAAAAATTTTACGAACACTTTGAAATTTAGAAATGCTAATTATTTAAAAATAGACACCAGTTGTTCGTGAATAATGATAGTTCATATGTGATTATGAACTATCATTATTCACGAACGACCAGATAAGGATATTCTGTATCATGATACAGAAATTGTGGAATTACATAAAATGTGTTGCCAGGAAAAGAACAGAAACTCATCCTTAAAATGTTATCAATATGGAAGTCTGAATAAGAAACAGACTTTTTAAATAGATAACACTTCAAAAATACGATCCAAATGATTTCTGCATATAAGCATATTTGTATGAAAAGAATTGTTCTTCAAAATTTATTGCAAAATTATACTAATTTTAAGTACATTTGTCCATCCTTTTGCAATTTTTAATGCAGTAAATATCTTAGAAAGTTTTTAAATATATATATATATATATATATATATATATATATATATATATATATATATATATATATATATATATATATATATATATATATATATATACAGAATGTTTCTAAATTATCTTTGAGAGTAAAGGTAGCATAACAATAATAATAATGAATAAGTGGGAGAAAAAATAACGCAAAAACAAATGAACACACACTTCATTTATTATACATTTTTAAATGGTTTTATAAAAGAGCAACTACCAACAGCGATATAAAATTCGAAAAGGAAGCACATAGATTGGTGTACATTAAAAAGAACACCAAGACCCATGCTAGCAGCAACAAACAATAGGAAATCTTGAGCTTCCTCAAATGCTATAGGAGATATAGCACAAAAGGTATGCTACCACATGTTCTTAATGTGAATCAAAAGAAACGCAAACAGGTTAATTAGGGAAAGCATTATAATTAAGATAACGTCTCATTCCAACCTTACCCCAATACTGGTCGTAGAAGGAATCTATGTAATTCGTCCATCCTGCTGATGTAGAAGGGATTCCCATCCTGTAAAAACCCATTCTTGTAATAACAATGGGTGAAACATCGAGCAAAATTTCAAGTAAAATCATTTGTATTTGTAGGGATATATATATATATATATATATATATATATAAATACATATACATATATATACATATATATATATATTAGCGTTGGGTTTTTGTTTTTTTGTCGCAAATCGATCATTTTTTTTTTTTTTTTTTTGGACACGAAGGCCAATTATTTGGCTTGTTAAACATATGAATAGTTCGATCTATGATGTTACTGAATCTTTATGCGCATTTCTAGTTAAACATAAAATGGAAAGTTTTTTGGTGGCCATATTTTTTTGCGTCATGTGTGTTATGCATTTTTCTTGTGCGTTGATTTTGCTTTTTGGGTTTATCATGAATTACGAAGAGTGAAAATTATGAATTGTAAGCCATACCTTACTAAAAAGTGAGAAAAAACTTATCAGTGAACAAGACATCCGCAGGGAAAATGGGATTGGCTACAGCCTGTTGTAAATACTAGCAAGCAAAACTGATGATCAGAGGATAACTATCAGGGCCAATGCACGTATTTTTTGCATGTGTTATCGGTGAAGTCATTCGAAGGAAGGCATGGTTGACACCCAAAGCATGTCCAGCAGGTATACAGCTTGTGAAAGTATTATCTGCTAAATTCCCCAGTCACTTCAAAAGCTCCGCAACATCTACAAATGTCTGCATAACGCCGAAAATCATAAAACGATTCATTTTCAAACAATTCAAGCTCTCGAATGTTTGGTCATTCAACTGATTCATTCCGAGAAGTCGAAAAGTCTTAGTTCAAGGAAATGCAGTGGTTCCTTAAATTAGAACTTTTGAGCAACCATTGCATTTTTTTGTGTAGTCCTGTATATCAAATGTTTATCAGTAAGCATCGCATTGACATAACAATGCATATTGCTCTTAATCCGCGAGAGGATCACGTGATAATTTTTGAAATCTTAAGTTCATAAATTTTAATATTACTTCACAACAAATCCACAAATATGTTATACTATATAACATTTGAAATAGCTCATGAATTTACTTTAGTAGAATATATTAAAGCACAGCTCTCCACCTGATATAACGTCAATTATCTATCTAACAGAGATTTTCCACACTTTCAAATTTTATTATTATTTAGAAGTGGTTTTAATCCACATAGTATGTCACCTTAATATTTATTTAGGTAAAATTAATCACAGTGAGATTTTGAGTCGAAGTGTTTTTGGATTTTCACATTTGTTGGTTGCATTTTCTTTTACAATTACAATACTTAAATCCATGACCCCTTAAGCAGGAATGCTGACAAGTGCATTCTCTGAGACTTTCACCGAAATATAATTCATCCCTTGAATACAGTTATTATTAATGTCCATATATTTCCAATCAAATTTATATAAATTTTCATTTTTTTTTTTTTTTTTTTTTTTTGAAATTATGACAACTATAGCATTCTGATATCTATCTTACATCTTTCTCTGGTACTCTTATCCGTACATTTTCTTCTACATTCGCTGCCAGTTATTCTAACTTTGAAAAAAAAAGCAACATTTTCCGCCGCTTGTTTGCTTGTTTATTCAATGACTGCTTACAAGAAAGTTGAGTTTCTTAGATATGCTTCCATAATACACTACTGTCCATTAAAATTGCTACACCAAGAAGGCGACATGCTACAGACGTGAAATTTATACGAAAGGAAGAAGGTGCTGTGATATGCAAATGATTAGCTTTTCAGCGCATTCAGACAAAGCAGGCGCCAGTAGCGACACCTACATTGTGTTTAAATGAGGAAATTGTTCAGCCGAATCCTCATACACAAATTGCATTTGAACGTTGTTGCCTGGTGAAAAGTTGTAGTGATGCCTCGTGTAAGAAGGAGAAATGCGTACCAGCACGTTTCTGACTTTGATAAAGGTCGAATTGTAGCGTACCGGGATTGCGGTTTATCTTATCGCAGTATTGCTGCTCGCGTCTGTCGAGATCCAATGACTGTTAGCAGAATATGGAATCGATGGGTTCAGGACGGTAATACGGAACGCGATACGGGATCTCAACGGCCACCTATCACTAGCAACCGAGAAGACAGGCATATTATCAGCATGGCCGGAATGGATCGTGCAACCACGTCACGAGCCGTGAGTCAAGAAACGGGGTCGTTTGGAAGACAACAAGTGTCTGAAGACAACAAGTGTCTGCACGAACAGTTCGACGACATTTGCAGCATCATGGACTCTCAGCTCGGAGACCATGGCTGTGGCTTCCCTTGACGCTGCGTCATAGACAAGAGCGCCTTCAATGGTGTGATCAACGATTAACCTGGGCGCACGAATGGCGAAACGTCATCTTTTCGGATGAATCCAGGTTCTGTGTACAGCATCATGATGGTCGCATCCGTGTTTGGCGGCATCGTGGTCAACGCACACTGGCAGCGTGCATTCGTCATCGTCATACTGGCCCATCACCTGGCGTGATGGTATGGGGTGCCATTGGATACACTTCTCGGTCACCTCTTGTTCGCATTGACGGTGCTTTGAACAGTGCATGTTACATTTCTGGTGTGTTACGACCCGTGGCTCTACCCTTTATTCGAGTCCTTCGAAACCCTACATTTCAGCAGAACAATGCCCGACCGCATGTTGCCGGTATTGTACGGACCTTCCTTGATACGGAACATGTTCGGCTGTTGCCCTGGCCAGCACGTTCTCCAGATCTTTCACCAAAAGAAAACGTCTGGTCATTGGTTGCCGAGCGACTGGCTCATCACCAAACGCCAGTCACTACGGTTGATGAACTGTGGCATGGTGTTGAAGCTGCATGGGCATCTGTACTTGTACATGCAATCCAATCTCCGTTTGACTCAATGCCCAGGCGTATAACTGCTGTTATTACTGCCAGAGGTGGTTGTTCTGGGTACTGATTTCTCAGGATCTATCCAGCCAAATGATTTGAAAATTTAATCACTTGTTATTTCCAGTATAATATATTTGTCCAATAAATATCATTTTGTTATCTGCATTTCTTCCTGGTGTAGCAATTTTAATGGCCAGTAGTGTAGTATGAGATAAGAGCTTCCGATATTTACTTTGCAGTCTCTCATTTCAACATCAACGAAACATCTGGATTATTTTTCTTTCTCTCAGTATTTCATTTTTCATTACCTGATGCTCCATTCAATTCAATTAAAACTTCATTTCTATTTCCAATTACATCTAAAAGATTGATCACCTACAAGTCTTCACTTGGCCCTTAGGTATTGCTATCATTCTTAGTCTCAATCCTCATAATCCTCATAATTGATCACCTACAAGTCTTCACTTGGCCCTTAGGTATTGCTATCATTCTTAGTCTCAATCCTCATAATCCTCATAATTGATCACCTACAAGTCTTCACTTGGCCCTTAGGTATTGCTATCATTCTTAGTCTCAATCCTCATAATCCTCATAATTGATCACCTACAAGTCTTCACTTGGCCCTTAGGTATTGCTATCATTCTTAGTCTCAATCCTCATAATTGATCACCTACAAGTCTTCACTTGGCCCTTAGGTATTGCTATCATTCTTAGTCTCAATCCTCATAATTGATCACCTACAAGTCTTCACTTGGCCCTTAGGTATTGCTATCATTCTTAGTCTCAATCCTCATAATTGATCACCTACAAGTCTTCACTTGGCCCTTAGGTATTGCTATCATTCTTAGTCTCAATCCTCATAATCGGTTGACATTGTTGCCTGACACAGAGGCTCATTAGCACATCAATTTCTGAATAGAACAAGATCGTCATTTGTAATTTCAATCATGGCGTTATTTGGAAATTAAATTACTTTCGCGCTTTATAGCCAGGCAGTATAATACAATATATGGTATTATACTGTAGACTACAAAACAAATCAGAGTAATGTGCTTTGTTTTTCACATAAATTGAATAAATTTCAACTCTTCACACCTCTTGGTTGAAATTTTTGTTTGAAACCATTTGGATAACATCATTTATACCATGATATGTTCTATCATTTGAGCCTCTTGACTGTCTTGACTTTCCGTGAACAATTTTCACTTGTGATTCCACAAATTTCATCAATAACTTTATTGCCAAATTTTCGGAGATTGTAGCTTTGTGGAAGCGTAATGCATTAAATACTGCAAACAGATCCAACTGATAATAGGCAACTTTTTCGATGTGTTTTTATTTTTCGATATGTTTAAATTGCTTTTTTATTTCAATAAATTTCATTAGATGCTCTAGATAAATCGTTATAAACTCGAAGTCTTGCCCTTCTTTGGTCTGCATGTCAATGCAGTCTCTGATACCTCGAACTAAACTCACTACTTTTAACAAAGCCCTTTTTGGTGTAATTTGTTTCTTTTGAGAATGTCCACAAAGATTCAAATAAAACATGACATAAGTCATATTTTATATTTGAATTTAAATTATTTTATAGCTTTGTGTCCCCTTCTATGGCAGACTGCAATATGAACCACAAGGATTATTGGAAAATTCTTTAAAGAATAAATGTACTAAACAATTGAATTATTTTGTACTGGAGCAATGTCAATACTCAATTTTAACAATATCCTATCATGATATTCATCGATAGTTTCTGGCAGAAATCTTCTCGTTGTTTTCTTATACAATAATGGTATTATACTGTTCTCTTGAAAATGACTAACGATTCTCCCCGTTTCGATTTGAGCATTGTTAAAACTTTTCTTCGCCAGTTTTAAATCTTCTTCTGTTAAGCTTAAGCAACAGTAAAATTTGACAAAATCACAAAGAAAGAAAAAAAAATGGCTAAAATTGAGAAAGAAATTTACATCAAATAAGCAATTATTTAAAAGAATCCAACGCGCCAATCAAGTAATTCGTACAAAAAATGAACAACACACACAAAACTCGTAATTCGTACAAGTAATTCGTACAAAAAATGAACAACACACACAAAACTCGGGCGCATACATCTAAAGTGAATAAGCAACTTGCGTAAATTATATTAGTTGGGAAAATTACTAATACGCATGCAAACTGGATATCTCCAGTCACAAATGCATTGAAAAAAAATATAATTACAATAACCAAATTTCATTGGTTTTTCAGCTAAATGTCATAAATTTTGACAAATTGTTCAACTGACTTAACTGGTTAATCACAGTGCTATCATTTTACAATTTAATGTAATAGAAATATTATACAGTAAAAACTGGAAACATATAATGAATATTTTTTGATAAGTTAAAGATAAAATGAGACATTTATTCTCAGCAAAAGCTTGTAAAAAAAGTTTTTTCTAGAGATAAGATTATAATAGAATTATAATAATTGCATATAAATAGAAATTGTTAACAAAGGAAAATGTTTGAAAGTATATGGGACTTTCCCTATCCTTATTAAAAAATGAAAAGTAAGGCACTTTTAACGATAAAAAAGTGTCTTTTAAGCAATTTTAACACCCACGACAAAAAATCGGTATCATCTTTAAAATGGGAACAATGTCATCGGATCTGATGTTAGATATTCCTTCACATGAAACAATCTTCTTTTCAAATATTTTTTTTCTTCGTTGGGGGAAAAAAAATATCAACTAAAAATACAGTTGGCTATTCTTATTTTATTTAGAAGCCAGTTGCGCCCGCTACTGCGATTGACGTCACGGTAAAAAGCGGATTACGTCACATGGACGACAACCAATAAAAAACGAAAACAAAAGTAAAGAGAAGTGTGTGCAGTAATAGGAAAAAAATAAAATAAAACTTAACAAAAGTGAGTCGGACAATGATTTTGTCTCGTTTTTGTTAACCTGTTGGCGACCTACTCCCCCACTATTACTTTCATAACTCAAGGAGACACATTTGACGTTTTTCTTTGAAGAGCCTTTTTTTCTAAGTCATGAGCAACGTTAACGAATTTTTATTTTCATTTTTATATATTACAGAATGATACAGAAATATTTCTTATAAAGGGAAATTATTTTTTGGAAGCAAATTGCTTTCTATGCATTTAAGTATATATATATATATATATATATATATATATATATATATATATATATATTTACCAAATAATTTCGTGATAACAGATGGTTCTTAAGCTAGGTTAGGTTAGGCTAGTTGATAAACCACGTTTTCTTATGTTAGTTAGCTTAGATGTGGATATATATACACTACTGGCCATTAAAATTTGCCACACCAAGAAGGCGACATGCTACAGACGTGAAATTTATACGAAAGGAAGAAGGTGCTGTGATATGCAAATGATTAGCGTTTCAGCGCATTCAGACAAAGCAGGCGCCAGTAGCGACACCTACATTGTGTTTAAATGAGGAAATAGTTCAGCCGGTTCCTCATACACAAATTGCATTTGAACGTTGTTGCCTGGTGAAAAGTTGTTGTGATGCCTCGTGTAAGAAGGAGAAATGCGTACCAGCAAGTTTCTGACTTTGATAAAGGTCGAATTGTAGCGTACCGGGATTGCGGTTTATCTTATCGCAGTATTGCTGCTCGCGTCGGTCGAGATCCAATGACTGTTAGCAGAATATGGAATCGATGGGTCCAGGACGGTAATACGGAACGCCATTCGGGATCTCAACGGCCACCTATCACTAGCAGCCGAGAAGACAGGCATATTATCCGCATGGCCGTAATGGATCGTGTAACCACGTCACGAGCCGTGAGTCAAGTAACGGGGTCATTTGGAAGACAACAAGTGTCTGCAAGAACAGTTCGACGACGTTTGCAGCAGCATGGATTCTCAGCTCGGAGACCATGGCTGCGGCTTCCCTTGACGCTGCGTCATAGACAAGAGCGCCTTCAATGGTGTGATCAACGACGAATCTGGGCGCACGAATGGCGAGACGTCATCTTTTCAGATGAATCCAGGTTCTATGTATAGCATCATGTTGGTCGCATCCGTGTTTTTCGGCATCGTGGTGAACGCACACTGGCAGCGTGCATTCGTCATCGTCATACTGGCCCATCACCTGGCGTGATGGTATGGGGTGCCATTGGATACACGTCTCGGTCACCTCTTGTTCGCATTGACGATGCTTTGAACAGTGCACCTTACATTTCTGGTGTGTTACGACCCGTGGCTCTATCCTTTATTCGAGACCTGCGAAACCCTACGTTTCAGCAGGTTAATGCCCGACCGCATGTTGCCGGTATTGTACGGACCTTCCTTGATACAGAACATGTTCGGCTGCTGCCATGGCCAGCACGTTCTCCAGATCTTTCACCAATAGAAAACGTCTGGTCAATAGTTGCCGAGCGACTGGCTCGTCACCTAACGCCAGTCACTACGGTTGATGAACTGTGGCATCGTGTTGAAGCTGCATGGGCATCTGTATCTGTACATGCAATCCAATCTCTGTTTGACTCAATGCCCAGGCGTATAACTGCTGTTATTACTGCCAGAGGTGGTTGTTCTGGGTACTGATTTCTCAGGATCTATCCAGCCAAATTTTTTGAAAATTTAATCATTTGTTATATTTCTAGTATAATATATTTGTCCAATAAATATCATTTTGTTATCTGCATTTCTTCCTAGTGTAGCAATTTTAATGGCCAGCAGTGTATTTTATTGAATTTATTTTAAAAAAAAATTATCAAAAGAATTCTGAACTATTTTAAATGTTTTTGAATTCAAGGTTACTTTTATGCATAAGCATTAATAAAAGAGAATGTATAATTTATTGTAATACAAATTTTACTAAATGAATTCAGAATTATTCGAATCCTATGTAATTTTTCCTTACCTATTTATGTCTTACAGCCATGATTCTTTATGTGCGGAAAGTTATACCAGATAAATTTTTGCTTGGATTAATAAGTCATCAATGTATTTCGCGTAATTTGTCTTGGTCAACTGCTTTAATGGTTACTTTTAAAAATAATTGTTATTTCGACTTAAATGAGACATTGTATAGTTTATTTTCAAGTACTACATATTCCGACAGCCGAAATGGGAATCGAATCCACAAGCTGTTGAATTATACGCCTCAGCATTCATTATTCATCAATCACCTCGATGATATTTCGATCAAGATTTCAAATAGGGCTGTCTAGAAGTGACATCTTAAACATGTTACACTTGAGTAGAAATTCAGGCACATTATAGCGGCGACATTTCCGTTTATTTTTGGCTTAACAATCAAAATGTGAGAGGTCGAAAGTTTTTAACTCTTTTCCATCCTTTGCATGAATCCTCTTCTCAATAAAGAATGTTTTACTCACATACACTGTTTGAAGAGTAGAAGAAGATTGTTGAACTAGTACTTAATTTTAAACAATCGATATAATTTTCAGATGGTAAAAGACTTTTATGGTGAAAGATTTATTTTACAGAAAAAAATGTTTTTATTTAAAAATAAAAGACAATTTGTCTATCCAAAAATCATTTGAAAAAAAAAAAAGTTTAAGTTTCACTAACATATAATATATTATGTTATATAAAATAGCATAAATTTAAATTGTAAATGCATAATTACGATTTCAAAAGTAATGGTTTTTGAATTTTTAAATTCTCATGATACACACAATACAATAGTTTCTAAATTATTTCCAAAAGTCCACGGGAAAAGCGTATTTGGAAACTGCATTGTTACTTCTTCAACATTATATAGGTACTTTATTGATCATTTCAAGACATCTATCCAAAAATGTTAAAAAATGCATTTTATTTAAGGATTTCTTTTAGACAAAGCCTTTATTATACTTCGAACTTACTATTATTGAAAGACGATTGTAACCCTGCCAATTCAGCGCACACTGTTACAACCACATCTTTATAACAAACAATTTGAAATTTTTAACAAGTTATTTTCAGTGGTTTTTTAAAATAAAATCATAGTCTTCTTCTCCTTCTAGATCAATATTAAAATGGAAGGAGTGGATCCTCTGGTGGTGAAGGAGTGGATCATCTGTTGGTGGAGTCTTAGAGCAAAGACTTTCACCTTTGCGGTGTTCTGACTGACATCTGACGCACCATTCTGACATAACTTCGCATAGCGGTTGGCTAGCGAGCTTTACTTTCCTAAGTGTCATAAGAAACAAACAAATCATAGCGGTTGGCTAGCGAGCTTAACTTTCCTAAGTGTAATAAGTGACAACAACAAGAACAAATCATAGTGGAATAAATTCTGATTTAAAACTGCAAGATAAAACCATTTTAGAATGGAGGAATTAACTAAGATTAAATTTTACTAGCCCACACATTAGAGAATTTTCAGAGTCACATTGTTACAGCAAGTTATTTTGCACAACAGTATGAAACTAAATCTACAATCCACTCATTCTTTCTGGTATGGCTTAATTTGGGTATTTCTTCATGGTTATCTTTCGCCCAAGACGGATTTTTCCAACAGGATGTTTAAGTGGATTCCGAAATTTACTAACAAATATCTAGTCCCAAATAGAAATCCAAAACAAGAATTATCGAAGTAAAGTTCCAAGACTTAATCTTTCAATTGTAGAAAAATCAGCCACTCTTCAAGGTAAGAATCCCAGACGTATAGAACGACTATGTATCGTTATATCCGAACCGTAGCAAACAGCTTTATCAGAATAAGGATTCGATCCCAAGAACTATTCAGCTGAAGGTCAGAGTAATAACCCTTCAGCGGTCAGATCAGTCACATTTTATTTGGTGCAATCTCAGGCTAAATGACTAATTTTGATCAATATATTCCAGCCACTTGAAGTAGGAATCGAGTCAAGAACTATTGAAATGAAGTTCAGAATGTTAACCCTTCAGCTGTAAGTCGGTCGTACTGTTTCTGAGTGCAATGAAATCCCAGAAAAAAGAGACAGGTATTAGATCATATATTATACTACGCAGATTAAAAATAAGGTTTGGTTTGTTTGCCGCTTCACGGTCAATTTTTGCACACGAGAGCTAATTAGACCGGGGCATATGGTTTTAAGTGGATTTCGACCCATTAAAAACATCCATGCCCAAGGTGGGATTCGAACCCAAGAGCTGTTGAACCGACGGCATGAGCGTTAAACCATTCAGCTGTCAGCTTGGGTATCGAAAAAATAAGGAAAAGTACATATTTTAATTATATATTTCGCGTTCAATATTTAAAAATAAACATTTGATTTTTCTTTCAAGCTGAAATAGAGGTTATTCGCCAATTTCCTCCACAAATATAATCATATTCAGACGAAATTTACACAAATTTCAAAATGTGATATTCAGTCTTTAAAGTGCATTAGTAACACGAGTCCCACTCATCCGGGTCGAGAACGTCAGAAAGGCTTGAAGAGAAAAAAATAAACAATCGAAGGCAGTGCAGGTGTTTCTTGGGCAAACAATTGCTCGCGACGCCGTTTCCCTGAAATGATATAAGGGGAGGATAAAAAAAAATTTACAAATGCTTCTGCGCAACCACCTGTTTCATAGTATGACGTGAACACAGGAAATGACGGAAGTAATGCGAGAACTTATGGAAAAAGTGTGGGTGGTGAGAGTCTTGTTTGAACCCTTTTAACACGGGGTGGAAATATGCATGTGCGTTTCGGAAGAGTTTGGCGTCGTCAGCACGAATTATTTATAGAAAGAAGAGAGACCGAAAGTAGAAAATTAAAATACAGAGGCGCAGAACGATCGGATGTAAATTTTTCCCTTCGTGTTTTACCGGGTGGAAAGCAATCTTTTAAATAACACTCTTATGGTAATGTTTAATGAAAGAGGAAGAAAATTGATTTAATTTTTGATTTTACGATTATTTTATGCGCAAGAAGAAGAATTTAATTGAGACACATGCAGATTTCACACTCGAAACTATTAAAAGGGCTGAAGTGAGAATCGTATCCGCAAGCTCTTGAACTAAAAGCCATGATGTTAATCAGTCTTAAAACTACTAACTTAGCAGGGAGATTTGCCAGTCAGAGAGGTCAAAATGAACTTCAAAAAATATTTGTTTCAGATTTAAAACTTTAAATCTGAAACATATTTTTTTTAAATACATAAACTAAATTTCAAATTACTCTGCATTGATTTCATTGTTTCAAAAGATAGTTTTTATTGCCTATTAACAAGCAGAAATACTTAGATAACTCATACTGGACTGGCAGTAGCCAAGTTTTTCTTTTTTAATATCCACTTTGTTATTGTCTTCATGGGGTGGACTTTTGTTATACATTGCTTTGTATTCACATGTCGCCAGGGAAAATTCCTGGAAAACTACCAAATTTAAATATTGACAAATGTACAAGAATAAGCAAAATGCACCCTTCATTCTCCGTCGCCAACAAACAGTGAATAGCATCAAACTTAGAACGTAGAAAAATACTAACGGTGACTCTTGGTATTGTTACAAATTTATAAATAATTATTGTATATGTCTTAAAATATCTCAGACAGATCGGAAATACTCACATTTTGGGCAAAAATTGTGGTATTTAGACGTGCTATACGTTAAAAGCGGTTTTTCTAATAATTTGGTGACTTGGCGATGTTTTGGCGAGAAAACTTAACGACATTTTTGGCGATTTGGCGAGATTCTTGGCGATAAATAGATATTTCTGGAAACATCCATCACCTAAGCTCTAGGGCCAATATTTAACGAGATAGCCTAGAAGCTTCCAGAACCTTGGCGAAATTAGTAGATTTCTCCGCCAAGTTAGGTATAAATACCGCAGCCCGACATAGTTAGGCAGTTTTTGTGAAGACGTCAGTGAGTGAGGACGATTAGTCGTGACTGCTAGTCTAGAGAAGCTGTTCTTTGCCTGAGATATTTGAGACCTGTGATTGGAAGCTGTCACTTATTGTATCCGATGAATTGTAGCTGTATAATTGTGATTGTTACAGTTGGTATATCTAGTTGAATTTGTACGAATAAAAGTTTTTTGTTCATCGAGTAGTTGCTTTCTTCAACTCTCAATCCACACGAACCCCGAAGCTCGGTGCAGAATATATTACATGATGCAGTTGCTGAAATTTATGATATTTATTTCCATTAGAGACAAAAACAAAAATTAATTCATTTTTCTTAATATTAAATAAAATAAAAACATATTTTGTCGTTATGTCGTAAGCTATGTGAGTTTAAATCAGTAGGGTCCTTCTTTCGTTTAATCACGCAGGACAAAGTATGACTTTGCCCTAAACTTTTCCGATAGATGGCACAACCTGTTCCATTCCCTCAATTTTGACATTGATCTGAAGGGAGAGGAAATTTTCTCCCTTTTATTACACCTATGATAACTGCTCAACGACAGACCACAGGACTTTCGATTCAACAGATTTTGTCCTACAGATAACGGGCACGTAAATCGGATGTACTCAGTGGGTCTTTGGTGGTATTGGGAATCGAACCCCGCTCTTCCGAACGGAAAGCCGATACCATAACCCACACGCATCTCAGTGATGACTACTTTCTAAATTTTTTAAATAACCAAAAAATAATGCTATAGTAAATTTTTTTTTTATTCCCAGTATATAATTTTATTTGAATTATTAGAGCCAATTAGTTATTTTTGCATAAAATATTTTTATGATGCACAGAGTTAGTGGACAGGAAGTATTGGAAAGTTTTTTTTTAAAGAAAATAAAAAATTTGGGCTCTCAGAAAGGAATTTTCGTATATGTCACATTTATGTGTTGCAATAAAGAAAATTAAAATGCATGCTAAAGTCTGAAAAATAAAATCAGTCTCATGGTGTTTAAATGTGGTTGGCATCAAACCCGAGACCTTCCATTTCATAAAGCATGGAATCAGAGAGTCCTTGAAAAATCTATTTTATAAGTTTCGATTTCGTGTGATGTACAAAACCAATAAAAATTCTTAATACTAATAAAAACATGAAAAGGCAACTATTTTTAAGCCGATATTTATGTAGGTTTCTATATCTACATTCATAAGACACAGGTGGGCATCATTACAAGAAATAAATATCATATTTTTAAACGCACTGCTCAAGTTTAAACAAGCATCGCTTAAAAGTATTATTTTTTCCTCCGAAACTCGCTCCACAATTATTGGAAGATTAAAAGAGTGTAGATAGCAAGATTTTTCTTACTTTTCCTTTTTATATTTGTGTTTCCTTTAAATGAATAAACAGACGATGATTAATGACTCAAAAGTTTTGCGCCCAATGGAAAAAAATAAAATTCTTCCGAAAAGATTCGTCAACATTTGCATAACAGTGGAAAGAAAGCATTTTCAGACGAAATTTTGAAGAATATTCGGTTGAAATGTGTAAAGCAAAAAAAAAAAAAGATTACAGGAAAATTAATAATGATCCTATTTAACTGAAACAATGTAGGACAAATAAAAAATAAACAAAAGTGAGAGTAAGACTTATTTAAAATAAAGTAAAAAACTAAGGAAGTCATTATGTAAATTTAATTAATTTGCGTGAAGATATGTAATCTAATAATAATTAACAGTGAAAGTTTTTCTCAAGCAGTGAAAAATGATAGAAAAGTTAAACAGATTATGAAAAATTTGAACATTTTGACTGTATAATTTATATTGTTATATATTAATTACATAATTAACTTGTATGCCTATGGATCTGCATGGAAACGTGATATCTTATTCATTTAATCGTTTAAATACGTCACGTAAATTAATGAAGTCAATTTGAATAATTTACACAGCATTTTTTTTTTTAAATATTTGTGCAATGAGCTTTTTTGATATATCAAATACAGTTTTAATTGTAACTTAACAACTCATAAAGACAGCGTGATAAATTTAACATAAATATTGTATAATCGTCTATACTAAATAAAAATTAATATCAAATACACTACTGGCCATTAAAATTGCTACACCAGGAAGAAATGCAGATAACAAAATGATATTTATTGGACAAATATATTACACTAGAAATAACAAGTGATTAAATTTTCAAAAAATTTGGCTGGATAGATCCTGAGAAATCAGTACCCAGAACAACCACCTCTGGCAGTAATAACAGCAGTTATTCGCCTGGGCATTGAGTCAAACAGAGATTGGATTGCATGTACAGGTACAGATGCCCATGCAGCTTTAACACAATGCCACAGTTCATCAACCGTAGTGACTGGCGTTAGGTGACGAGCCAGTCGCTCGGCAACCATTGACCAGACGTTTTCCATTGGTGAAAGATCTGGAGAACGTGCTGGCCAGTGCAACAGCCAAATATGTTCCGTATCAAGGAAGGTCCGTACAATACCGGCAACATGCGGTCGGGCATTATCCTGCTGAAATGTAGGGTTTCGCAGGACTCGAATAAAGGGTAGAGCCACGGGTCGTAACACACCAGAAATGTAACGTGCACTGTTCAAAGCACCGTCAATGCGAACAAGAGGTGACCGAGACGTGTATCCAATGGCACCCCATACCATCACGCCAGGTGATGGGCCAGTATGACGATGACGAATGCACGCTGCCAGTGTGCGTTCACCACGATGCCGCCAAACACGGATGCGACCATCATGATGCTGTACACAGAACCTGGATTCATCTGAAAAAGATGACGTCTCGCCATTTGTGCGCCCAGGTTCGTCGTTGATCACACCATTGTAGACTCTCTTTTCTATGACGCAGCGTCAAGGGAAGCCGCAGCCATGTTCTCCGAGCTGAGAGTCCAAGCTGCTGCAAACGTCGTCGAATTGTTCGTGCAGACACTTGTTGTCTTCCAAACGACCCCGTTTCTTGACTCACGGCTCGTGACGTGGTTGCACGATCCATTACGGCCATGCGGATAATATGCCTGTCTTCTCGGCTGCTATTGATAGGTGGCCGTTGAGATCCCGTATGGAGTTCCGTATTACCGTCCTGAACCCATCGATTCCATATTCTGCTAACAATCATTGAATCTCGACCGACGAGAGCAGCAATACTGCGATAAGATAAACCGCAATCCCGGTACGTTACAATTCGACCGTTATCAAAGTCAGAAACGTGTTGGTACGCATTTCTCCTTTTTACACGAGGCATCACAACAACTTTTCACCAGGTAACAACGTTCAAATGCAATTTGTGTATGAGGAAGCGATTGAACAATTTTCTCATTTAAACACAATGTAGGTGTCGCTACTGGCGCCTGCTTTGTCTGAATGCGCTGAAAAGCTAATCATTTGCATATCACGGCACCTTCTTCCTTTCGTATAAATTTCACGTCTGTAGCATGTCACCTTCTTGGTGTAGCATTTTTAATGGCCAGTAGTGTATATTACAAAATCGCATTATTCTATTTCCAAAGAAACTCGGTTTTACAATAAAAATTGCTTTCAAAATAATTTTGATTGTAATTTTTTAAAAAATTTCCAAATAATTTCGACACATTTTTTATTGTAATAAATGTATTTTTATTTGAACAATTTTTTTTTAGCAACTTGGAAGAAAAGCAAAGTGGTCAAAAAGATATTTGGAGTTTAATGGTAAGGCAGTGATTTTGGAAGTCGAAAGTCTTAGGTTCGATTCTCGTTACTCTTGTTATAAAACAAACTACTGACTCCAAATTTTGAAACAAAAACATTTAATTAATAAAGAACCAAAAAATTTACTAAGGAGTCATACTTGGGTTCGCAAAACTCTGATTTGATTGATATTGACTTTTGCCCCCATAGCGTACAAAAATCAATATCAATCTCCAAAACACAAAAAGCACTGTTTCTTCAGCCTGCTCCTGGCACCAACCATCTCTCTACTCACCCCCCCCCCAATCAAAGGCTCTCTAAATCGAAAGGGCTGAATATGAGACATTACACTCTCATACAAATGAACGATGTTGCATTTATTGCATTTATACTTCGGTAACAACGGCGAGGTAGGTATTGAAGACACTACTAGCTTTTCTATATAACGTGCAATCTAAAAGAAAAGTCTTTGAAAAAATATATTTCAAATGAATATATCGTGTCAATTTTGTGCTAAAGTAACACTAAATTAATATGGTAGATATAATTCGTGAAAGGCCTTTTTTAAAAAATAGTAAAAAGTATTTTTTCAATTAAGAAAATCTGCTTTACTAGTAGGTAATAAAAATCGTTTAACTATTTTATAATGTTTTAATCGCGCTAATAATTTAGCTATTAAATAACTGTAAAAGTAGTTAACAGTAAACAACATTATAGTAACCAATTCAGTTAGCGGATATTAAATCATGACGTAAAATTATTCACATAGAGAGAAATTTGCACCTCATTCTCTCTCTCTCTCTCACACACACACACACACTATATATATATATATATATATATATATATATATATATATATATATATATATATATATATATATACACACAAACACACACACACACACTGGTGTGCAAAAATTAAGGACAAAAAGGAAAAATTAGCATATCAGTGGAGTAAACAGGTAGATAGGACAGAAAGACCAATCAGAAGATCGACTGTGGTCAGGTACGCAAGGGCATTCTCAAATTACTCAACATGACGTAAAGGGGGTATGTCGGAGGGGTATAAAACAGGTTGGCGGTGTAAGCTCAGCGTTTCTGTGAAAGCTATTGCACCGCCGTATATCAGCTTAAACGACGTAGAGCTACTTAATCAGTGTGAAATAATGAACAGGCCACCTTGTAGACGACATCTAGATGACCTTACACGAGGTCCATTCATTGGGAAGATTGAGGTGGGTCGAAAGTGGCTGCGGAGTTTGGAATCGCTTACAACATCCAGACCGGAGTTTCACGAATCTGGAGAGTATTTCAAACTACAGGAACAGCTGTCCGAAGGTTGAGCAGTGGTCGTCCACGAGAAACCACGGCAGTTAAAGACTGGTATATAGTCCTACAGGCAAGAAGGAACAAGCGGCAGACGACTGGATAAACCGCGAGACCCCTCCAACAGACGATTGGACTACCAATATCACGGTTTACAGTCGCCAGGAGGCTGCATAATGATAGTCTACTCGCACGACGACCTATATGTTGTGTACCCTTAATGTCTACCCACCGGAGAAGGCGCTTTATGTGGTGCCGGGAACACCAGAACTGGATGGATTAGAAATGGGGTCGAGTACTCTTTACGGACGAGAGCAGATTTAGTCTGACTACCGATTCTGGACACATACACATCTGGAGAGAGCGGGGATCACGCAATAACCAATCCAACATCGTCGAAAGGGGCTGGTTTCGAGGTCACGGTGTTCTCGTTTGGGGAGGTATCATGCTTGGTATACGTACTGGTCTTCATGTCGTCCAGGAGGTTCAGTCACCGGGTCCCGTTATTGTAATGATATTCTCCTTCCTTATGTTCGTCTTTTTAGAGGTGCTATGGGTCCCCAGTTCCTCTTCAAAGGACGGCAACGCTCCACCTCATCGTACAGAGACTGTCGAAGAAATGTTGGAAAGTGAGGATATTGAACGCATAGATTGGCCGGCAAGGTCCCTGCATTTAAATCCAATCTAACAGGTGTGGGAGTTTTTAGGGAGACGCTTGGCGGCATGTCATGAACCACCAGTAACGATTCCGGAGCTGCGATTGGCGCTACAAGAAGAATAATTATTTAGAATTTTTTTGAACAGTTTTTTTTTATTTTTTCCATATTCTTACATCTGGAGGATATTCTGATACGATTTTTATTGATTTGGTCGATTTGGAACACTACTGAGCGACGATGCACTTGAAAAACCGTTTCGTTCTTAATTTTTGCGCACCAATATATATATATATATATATATATATATATATATATAAACTTTACGTGCAATTTCCTATCATCTTAAGGTGTTCTAAAAATAAATTAATGATTACAAATAGAGAATATAATAATAATAATAAAAAAAAAACTAATAAGTTTGAGCAATCATCAAAATATATATTATCAATTTAATATTTCTTCAACTAAAAACTGAAATGTTTTGAAAAAAGAATTAACAGCATTTTTTCTTTCTAACAGTATCAATAAAGGAAGTTTTTCTTTAGTGTTGTTGTTCAGGTAAGTTTTGGCAATTTCAACTCTAACTATTATTCGGCTAATTTTAAAGATAACTGAGACTTACTACGAATATAAGACACTAAAAATCTGAAATTTTATGATAGCATAAGCAATTCGTTACCAAAAATCTAAACTTATTTTTTATTATCAAACGATTTTAAATTTCTCATTAGAAAGTTAAAATATTTTTATTTAACTAAATAGTATAAAAGTTTAATAGTTTTAAATTAGTCACATGGTAAATGTATTTTCAATATGATACGAACTTTAAATCGACATTCATTATCACCATAAACTTAAAAATAAATAAATAAGTAAAAAATATAAAATATTGAGTCAAAATGGCTACAGTTGGTTTTCCTAGCGTTCTTTTGTAACTCGTTTTGTATTAAAATGTAATGCTTCATATGATTTTATTTTTTCACAATTCTTTAGTCTCTTTTTTTAAGGAGTCATATTACAAATACAAGCGTGATTTTATCGACATTCATTATCACCATAAACTTAAAAATAAATAAATAAGTAAAAATATAAAATATTGAGTCAAAATGGCTACAGTTGGTTTTCCTAGCGTTCTTTTGTAACTCGTTTTGTATTAAAATGTAAATGCTTCATATGATTTTATTTTTTCACAATTCTTTAGTCTCTTTTTTTAAGGAGTCATATTACAAATACAAGCGTGATTTTATCGACATTCATTATCACCATAAACTTAAAAATAAATAAATAAGTAAAAAATATAAAATATTGAGTCAAAATGGCTACAGTTGGTTTTCCTAGCGTTCTTTTGTAACTCGTTTTGTATTAAAATGTAAATGCTTCATATGATTTTATTTTTTCACAATTCTTTAGTCTCTTTTTTTAAGGAGTCATATTACAAATACAAGCGTGATTTTATCGACATTCATTATCACCATAAACTTAAAAATAAATAAATAAGTAAAAAATATAAAATATTGAGTCAAAATGGCTACAGTTGGTTTTCCTAGCGTTCTTTTGTAACTCGTTTTGTATTAAAATGTAATGCTTCATATGATTTTATTTTTTCACAATTCTTTAGTCTCTTTTTTTAAGGAGTCATATTACAAATACAAGCGTGATTTTATCGACATTCATTATCACCATAAACTTAAAAATAAATAAATAAGTAAAAAATATAAAATATTGAGTCAAAATGGCTACAGTTGGTTTTCCTAGCGTTCTTTTGTAACTCGTTTTGTATTAAAATGTAATGCTTCATATGATTTTATTTTTTCACAATTCTTTAGTCTCTTTTTTTAAGGAGTCATATTACAAATACAAGTGTAATTTATCCTATAAAAACGAAAAAAAAAAAAAAAAATACATATAAAATATTTTAAGAAAAAATGTTCGGCTTAAAATATGCATTTCTAAATTTTCTTTTCTAATGCATTTTTTTTCTTAATAATTGTTTCGGTTAATGCATATCTTCGACTAACCAAGACTATAGTAGACGCATAAGCAGTAAATGGATGGATTGATGCTAAATCTCCATAATCACATTTCCCATATGGGGGCGAATTCAACCGAGATTCGTAGTTTAAATGGGGATTCCGAACCATTGCAAATATCCAAGATCAAAGTGAGAATCGAACCCATGAAGTGATGAGCAGAAAGTTTAATTAAGTTAATAGTTAAATTAAATTTACTGAAAAATTTCCATAGCTTAAAAATTTTTATATGGTCAAATTTTACCTTTTTTTTCTAATTTCAAAAAGGGTAATAATTATTTCCTTTTTGAATTAGAGTGGAAAAAAAAGGAAATTTAAGACCGTGTTTTTAGAGCAGATTTTGTTCTTCTCTTAATAATTAACGGTCATTTTTTTCACGCCAATACATATTCAACCAATATTTAATGTAAAGCTTCCGAATCTAACCTCAGAAATGTAGACTTTAAGATGTAAATCACACAAAGCATTCTTAAATAAATAAGCATGCGCAATAATTAAATTTACACAATAAAAACTTAACACATGCTGTAAATAGGAAACATCCATATGAGATATATGTATTTTTTTTTTTTTTAAATAAAAACTGCTTCGAAATAATTTTATCGTTTTGTAACGGTAAGAAGCTTTCATAATTTGTCGATAGAAAGATCGAGAAGTTATTCTGATAAGCAAACGGAAACTGGCATCGTTTACTAATCCGCGCTCCATTTCACAGGTGAAAGTACTCGATTCCAAAGCCGCCTGCCTACGTGTGTATGTATGTGTGTGCATGTGCGAGACGCCCCAGATAAAACCAAACGATAAGGAGAAGCAGTTCATAGATTAAAAATAGGCAGCTGATATCGAGCCAAACTCAGCTTTCCACCTGAATCGAGACCCGAAGCGTCTTCCAGGATGTGCAACAAAACAGAAAATATTTGCTTCTCTCTTCAAATACACACTACTGAGAATTCAGTTTGAAAATTATCTTCCACCTTCTGCTTTGGAAAAGTCTGCAAATGTGTCTGTATTTCCTTGGAAAGTGAATTCTGTAGTTTTTTTTTTTTTTTAAACCTTCAAAGCCAAAGAGAGCCGAGGCCAGACTAATAACTTAAAAGCAACTCAATTATTAAAAAAAAAAAAAAATCGCAATTATTACAGTAAAAAAAGAATATTACAGGATTTATTTATTTAATTATTTATTTTTTTTAACAATCTATGAGTTATTTTAGCAAATATTTATATCAATCAAATGGATTTAATTTAACCTATTTTTAAATAACTAAAAAAAAAAAACAGTCTTTTTTTATAATTATTTTTGCAAAAAATGGAAGATCAGAATGATTCTACTTAAAAATATTTTTTCGAAAAAGGCGCAGTCTTGGGCCAAAAATAATTGTATTCGAGTCTCGAATGCATCAATTGTTTTTTGGTCCATCAATGCTTATAAATATTTGGAATTAACTTCATGCCATACGATGCATACACACCAAATTAATTCACAAATACAAGAGTAAAACGAAAAAAAAAACCCTCAGAAAGACAAGCAAAGACAAAGTATTTGTCACGATATGCATACAAGGAATCATATGACTATGAGTTCTTCACATGTATTTTGATTGTGTTAGCAAAATCTAGCTCACAATGAGAGAAGGAAAAAAAACTGCTGAATAAATTAGGTAACTACACGAGCATTAATTTCACTAAATTACTAAGGATTAATTTTAATTAGATTTATATCTGTTATAAAAGAAATGACTACTATAGTGCTTTGTCGATAGTCTAACAGCTTAATACCGTTGAAAGGCATTTTAATATCCTCCGAGTAAATTTCCTTCCGGGGTCTTTTCATAGACAATAGGTCATATTCAAGTGCTTCAAGGAAAGAAATTTGGAAAATCCACAAGGTCTCACTCCGACAGACAAGCAGGCTGTAGGCGAAAGCGCAACATTCCCCTCCCATTGTTCAACAGCGACTTGGACTGTGAGCCCTGGATCTTTTAATCTGAAGTCCACCAGAACACGGAGAGTCCATACAAGTGCAAGTACATCGACGTTTGAAACAGCAAGGACTGTCAGCACTGCAACCATTACTCAATCTTCACATCATATTCTACATGGCGACAGGTGGCGATTCTAGTGGTAACACAATGTTATCTTTTTTTGGCGACTCTCGGTTTCTCGTGCTAAATTTTGATGGCTGTATACATATCTGGCCTTTCTGACAGTAACACTCGTCATCTCGATGGATTATCAGCATAGAAGCCAATACAACTATTATGATGGGATGAGCGGCCATTTTGTACACGGAAAGAACATCTTTAGTTAGGGTTGACGTTAACAGAAACGAAGATCGGTACATTTCTGACATCATAACGTCAGTAATTTTATTCTATTTTCAAGACCTGAGAATGGCGCGATCTTTCAACAAAATAATGCATATTGCATGTTGAATTCTGAAATTACCTTGGTATATTTAATTGTTGCTTTGGACAGCATGGTCTTCAAGTCGCTCATTAACTGAAAGCAAATGGTGAAGGTTTACTGGAAGACTGGCCCGCAATGGTCTTCAGCAATTATGGTTGGTAAATCGCTTAAAGAAGTCTATAATGCATTTATCGTTTCTGATATCCAAGCCTATTTCATCTCCATTCTTAACCGGGTAAGGGTCGTTTTAGATGCAAAGAGCACAGCAATTAATATTCTGAACTGCTTTCAAATTTAATGAGTTTGTTTTCATGTCATATTGCTTACATGCAATAAACTGTATTTTTATATTTATCCATCATGATGTTTTTAAATGTTAATGATTAGCAGTGTGGTTTAATGGTTAATAAAGTGTTAAAACATAAACATCATTCATTGACATTGAGCCTGTTTCGATAATATGGAAGACACACCTGATCTAGAAGAAATGAACATCATTGCTAACATTGTTTACCATGGAAAAGACTGCTCATCTAAGCAACTTTGATAGGTAGTCAGTTGGTGATGTTTACAGTCTCTGAACATGTATATGTAAGAAATTATACAAATTGAAGAGCCAAGCTATAATAATCCTCGCCACCATTTCCTATTGAGCTTGTCCAGTTAGCTCGATATCAAATGGTAGCAAGGATTCCAGTATGTGGTTCTAAGCACTGAAGCAATAAGTGTCGTCCACATGACTGCGATTCAACAGGTTCTACAGCTGAAGGTTCCCAATCGAAGATCGAAAACGCATGTTCTTAAAATTTACTTAGACTGTAATGTCCCTCCTCTGATCAGAATTTTTAATGGATAGAGAAATAAAAAAGAAATCTTTGACACAAATGAAAAGGGGTCACGGTACCGTAGTAGTGTAAATAGTAACAGTGATATTTGGAATGCAGTAAGTTCAATACCTAACACAATCTAAAAGCATCGAACTGAGGTGGTATACGCAAATTAAACGAGCCATAATCTAATGTTTAATCGTAGGTATGGGATGGAGAGGTTGAGAATGATTCTTTCAAATGTCAACCTCATACTTATCCCCTGGTTCGAAGTTACAACGTTGGTAGTATTTAAGATATTGGATCAACAGAAACAAGTGTCTTGATATGTAATAATACACTGCTAAAAAAAAAAAAGATTTAAGGAATATAACTACAATGAGCAACACTATACCAATACTATTTATAAGATAATTTGCGCTACATATGTGCAAATAAAATCTCCAGTGGTGCAATCGATTATTTTTTAAGTAAATCCACAGTTTAGAGCTTTTGTAATATACCAGTCACACATTAAGCATATTTGATAAACGATGTTAGTGTCCCGATGTGCATGTCGAATACCATTGTATTAAAAAGTTTATAAGATAACAAAAATTACTTTTCGTTGCCTCAAAAATATCACATGAAATTTTAGATAGTAAATATATATTAATAGGGTCGTTGGATTGGTCTGATTGTTCAGCTCTAGTGTTATTTCTTTTAAACTCAAGGGATAAAAAATGAGACTGAGGTCTATAGTTTGTTATTTCTAACTGTAAACCCCAGTCTCATTAGCAGACAGATATTCACACCAATATGCGTAAAAGTGTGCTGTCTTTTCATTAAATTCTTTTTCTATTTAAAATTAGTGTTTTCATATTTTCAACATACAATAGTTAATAAAAATGACCCTTCTTTTAAAAAAAAAAATGAATCAACCGAATATTTGATTACTCGAATAGAGTCTGATTCCAATGGATTCAGATTATTGGAGTTCTACTTCACAAACTGGTCAACTCCAGTTCAGAAAGATAATCATTAAATTTCCTGTTCGGAAGACTTCACTGGGTGTGATTTTGAGAAACTTTTCAACTGATAACTTTCTTTATATCAACATTCGCACAAAGTGGCTTTCGATTCGACACATATCAATAAAGTTTTCTTAAATAAATAAAACTGCATTTTAATCAAAGATGTGCACATGAAATACAATTTTCTACAACATTTAAAATAGGTGGAAACAAAACCAACAAAATGCAGATGCCGCGGAGGAGGAAAAATTCAGTTACACACCAAGCCTTTACTTTTCGCCGACAGCAGTTTGTTGAGACAAGCATGGGAAGGAGACTGACATGACATTTCGGTGCTATCGGCAGCTGGAAACACGTCATTGCCACTCTGTGGCAATTCCACAGTCGACATATTTATGACCTCGCGTCCTGTCGTCAAATAAGCAGTTAAAGGGGAAATATCTGCTAATTCCTCCGACACCTATGCAGAGGGTGACACAACACATTTTCGGATGATGATGATGATGAAAACCACCCTTCTGCCGTTGTCATTTTCTTTATTGTTTAAAAATGTTTATCTACATTTGCGTATTTTTTTTTTTTTTTTTTGTGGTTGTTTTAGGGAAAATTACATAAGCATTTTTTCAGCGATGTTTAGTTATTGCATTCCAAGTCATTTTTTGCGCGTAATGTGATTAAATCGGAACCTATAATTTAAGGATGATTCCTGCTTGCCACGCAAATGCACGCATATGGTGGAAATCAAACCCATGAGCTACTGATCTGAACGCTAGTGAGCTAATCATTCAGTTGCCAGTTTGTAATTTTTAAGATGGAGACATTCCAAATATAGAACTTGTAAATGAATAAAAAAAATAAATGCCTATAAATTTAATCAAACTTAAATAAATAACAAAGTTTTTTTTTTTTTTTTAAAAAAAAATATAATCGTATTTTCTATTTACGCGAAATGTATACGGAACAATTTCAATGAAACTTCAATACGACCCATTTCTATTGCGCTTAAAATTAACTATAAAATTGGTGAACTCCTGCCAAAAAATGCTAATTTTGCCATCATCGAACTTTATTGTCGACATGGACGCTATAGGGTCAATTTCTTGTCGATCACTGACATAAAAAATAAATCATAATCATTTTTTCGATTTAATAATTGCAAACTTCTTTTTCTGTTAAAAACACTTCTCAAAAACCATTCCTTTAAAAGTGTATATAACGAACTTATTGAGCATTACAAATGCTAATTGATACCGCTCATTTGATAGACAAGCGATTGAAACCGGTTGCATCTTTTATTTTAATCCAGTTTTTTGCCTAAATTTTCACGAAGAAAATTATAATGAGAACAAATAATGCAGATTTTACAAAAATATTACAAATGAAAAAGGTGCATAATTTGATGTAATAGATTTGTTTTTAGAAAATTAAGTATGTGTTTGATTTCTGATTGTCCATTATTCATTCAAAAATAGTTACTACAGATTATGTTATAATAAAAAATATTAATCTACCAAATATAACCACTGGAAGAAAACCATTTCTGAATTTGAAAAGCCAGTATTGATAAATGGCAATAAGAGCTTTAAAGTGAATACCTTCCATATAATGTTTAATTAAAATTTTATTGAAAAATAGGTAACTCCAGAAAGATTTTACAAACTTTTAAAAAAAATTTTACAACGGAATATTTGTATCATAAAACGCACTTTCCCTTCTCCAGTATGAAATAACATGTGCGCTGTTACCATATAAAAAGTCTCTGAAAATATAAAAATTGTTTCATGCCTATTTTAATCTCTTGAGCAATCTTCTCATTTATGCGATCTAGAAAGACTCAGAAAAAAGTGTAACTCTTGGTTGTATGCCCTGTGAAAGATTGGTTCTGTTTGACTTATCGCTCTATGGTCACTTTTTGCACACAAGAACTAATCATACAGCTCGAGAACTACGATTCACCCTTTCATCGATCACTTGAGGCACATAAAATATTTTCATTCACGTATGACCAAATAGAACATGCAAAACAAAATAAATATCAGACATCGGGAGGATAAGATAGGTGGGGATTGTTTTCGAAACATTGTAGCTTTTAGGTCCCATTTTACTTACGAGATCTAATTAGCCAGTTCGAGTTTATAAACACACCCTTTCTTTGATCTCTTAAGGATTTGAAATATTTTCATTTACATGTAATCAAGCAGAAACGCAATCATTGTGTGTCTGGAAAATAGAGTAGATGGGATTTCACTTTGTTTAATTTGTGGTTTTAAGATCACTTTTTACATACGAGGGTTAATTAAACAGTCTGAGATTTACTGATTCATCCTTCATTTAATCTTTTGAGCTGTGCAATCTTTTCCTTCACTAGTGACCAAGAACTGATCTAATTGGGTATATGGAGAAAAGACCAAACCCACAAATAGTTTCTAAAATGGAAAAATTATAAGGAGTAGGGATGTCAAGAAAAAAAAAGTTGGAAAACAATGTTTTAGTGGAATTAAAAATAACTAATAATAATATACAAGGCTGCGGTTCTTGATATAGAAAAGATTTTAACATTTAACACGCTATTTTTACATATACTGTTTGTTAGCGCTGAAGTATGACATTTTTATGACTTATGCAAACTTTTTATGACATGGGTTACACGTCATGAGAGTCTTAGCAAAATTAAGGTGAAATGATGAGCCTTACAATGGGGAAAAACGAAAGATCTTACACCATTTGTAAATTGTTTTCACTGCTGTTGCCCATTTAGCAGAAACCTCGATTTCAAAGACAGCAAAGCTCACCATCTTTTCAAAAGCAGGCATGTTAAAAGTTTTTCAAAAGTAGAATCAGAAGGCACAATTCTTGTCTAAAAGACAAAAAAATGGTTCCAACATTTTTTTTAGAGCGTGACCCGTCACTGGGTTGCTTCTCACCAAGAAATTGTAAGACAGAAGAGGGAATCTACTGTGCCTCAAATGACAAAAATAGACAATCAAGGCTTTTAACAACAAATTTCAGCTCGAACAATGACAGAAAATAGCAGAGAATGTGATTGCGAAGTCAGGTGCTCTGAAAAAAATCGCTCATTTCGGCCCGAAATGCAAAAATTCATTTGCAATGGGTCTGTAGAGGAAAACACACACGGGATATTTGAGGATTGGAAATGGGAAATGTGTCGTATAAATCACGCTACACCTTATTTTGCTTTTCTGGAAAAGGTCAAATTTGCGAGAATTCCAATAAGCCAGGTAAACATCTTGCTCTATGCAGGGTCAGATGAAAGCATCAAGATATGAGGCATATTCTGCTGTCATGGAATAATGCTCTCGTATTCCAATATTTGTAAACAAATAACCATGACATACCTAATAGCAAATCACATACACATTCTAAAATTGCATTTTTAGTGACGACGAATATTTCATGGACGATAATGCTACTAATTGAACTGCAAGTCCACAATAATGCAACTAATTCAATAAATTGAAACTGCAAGTCCACATCGTGCTCTGTGGACTTGCAGTTTCAATTTATCCCTAACCACACCAGACATCCCCATCTGAGACAGGCATCGAAATCATGAATTGTTGAACTGTACACGAGAATGCTAACCATTCATACATGAGCTCGTTGGGACTACATATATTAAAACACATTCTGAAATCAATCCATACTCTAATTCAATGAAATGTAACAAGAAGTATTATACTTATTTTGAAAAATTAATTTGAAATTTGGAATTATCATACATAGTCGAAGTTTCTGTGAAGGGAAATTTAATGTAACGATATTCGTAATGAAATAAAAAAAAAATAAAAAATAAAATAAAAAAACTCTGAAGTTTTACTAAAATGCTTAACACAACATTTATAACATGTCATATTACTATGAAATTTCGGTGGTTCTATAAAATTCTTTAAAAGATTAGAGTTGTCTTGAATCCACACAAAAAGTGTCTTAAAATGAAAAAAAGATTCAAAAGTACACTGGTCTCCAAATGTTAAGAAACAACAGGTTTTTCGAAACTCGTCATAAAAAATGACCAAGCAATAAAATTTGTAGTTTATATAAATAATAAATTTACATAAATTAATGCAAAAACGCTAGATACCACATGTTTTGAAAGAAAAGAACAGGTACATATGAGTGAGAGAAAAATATGCAAACATGAGACTTTCGTATAATGTTTGTAACATGTGCTCAATTTCAACTCTTGATAAATTCGTTGACAATAGTCATTGGGGTCCCACAGTGACTAATAGAGGCCACTTGCCCGATTCCTTAAGGTAGCGGGTGGTCGGATGGATCGAAAGAAGGATGTCACAGGCTGGTGCTGTTAGGTGCCTTAATGCGTCTCGCAGTGTGGGTTCACAGTCTTTGGAATCAATACTATACTGAAACTTTTGTATTCAGAAGACATGTTTCAGATCGACTACGGGTTACAATAACTGCAGAAGACCTTTTATAGCTCTTTCGGCTTCAAAAAGAAAAAGCATTTCAGTGTCGCAACTTGCTGCAAATCACTATTTTATCATCAGGGAGAAAAATGTCCAATAGTACGATGCGAATGCGACTTCATCATGTAGATAGATCTCTGTGCAAGGGATTAGTTGTTTGTGTCTTTCCTCATAACCAGACGAAACAGAAGGAACTACTTATTATGGACAAGAAGACATGTTTCCTGGAAGACATGTTTCCAGACAGTAGGATGGACTTCAATACTTTTTACAGACGAGTCCAGATTCACATGGGAGACCAACAATTCAGAACGTGTGCTGACCTGGAGGAAATTAAGAGCCAGATACCATCAATTCAAAAATATGGAAAGGCACAGTTGCCGCGCTTATAGAATAATGGTTTGGACAGGGATCTCACTTGGTGATCACACTAATCTGCATGTGTTCCATGGTGAAACTGTGGTTGTTGTGAGATATTGGGAGGAGGTCCTTGATCCATACGTCTGCCTATATGATGGTGCAATTAGTAATGATTTCATTCTGGTGGATGATAACGGATGACCTCATCGAGTTGTAGATGTTGAAAAATATCTTGACGGTTTTGTTTTGGAGCTTATGTGGAATAACCAGCTCGATTTCCAGACCTGAATCTCATAGAGCATTTATGGAACTATTCTGGTTAACAGTTGCAATTTTATTTTCAAGATCCGTAAGAGAGCTGAAAAACCACTTACTCTGTGTCGGGTCCTCGCTTCTATTTCGGTAATTAATAACTTAATTGGCAGCATGAAAATTTGATGAAGCTAAAGGATTCTCAAGCAAGGACTGGGGAAACCTTTATTGAAATTATATATTTTTTGCTATGTTTATGCGACATCCCGCCACATAAAACTGTGATTATTCTTTTTCCCAATTATGGATTTTCCCACTCAGATTGCTTTATAGGTATAAATCATTTTAGGTTGTATATCAAGAATCATCGATACGTTTTCCTTATGTAAACTTCTATGATACAATCAATACACGCTTGTTTTATGCACGTGTCTTTTTGAGTTTTAACACTCATTCCTTTGCAAATCAGAATCAAAAAAACTGTTTGCTAACTTCTGAAGGTGAATCTGAATGCAGGTTTTCAACAAGGATTCACGCACATACACACATGTCACGTAAGCTCTAGATGTTACCTCATTTGTAAGCAGGTACTTAAAATTTTTGGGCTGAAACCGGTAAAACACATTTTTTTTTGCTGCTAACAATGTGAGATATGAAATATAAATAACATATTTACCGGAGTATAAGAAGCATTCTTTCTTTGGAAATAAGTCTGAAAAACAGTGTGCATTTTATATGTCGAAACTCAGATTTTGATTATATTTATTTCTGGAAATTTCCTCTATACGAAGCATGCGATTATTTGATTCCTTACTGAGTGTGAAAATATTATAGTTACGTGGAAATAAATGAATAATCTGTCATCAACGATCACAGCTGAGTTCGTATAAACTTTTCAATTTTTGTGAATGACTTTTAAATGTGTATGACATTCCTACTGTACAATTTTCTTAAACTTATTGGCAAATTACGGTTGAAAAATAAGGTCGGCATTGCTATAACATAACACAGAAGCTACTTATGATTGCATATGATAAAAAAGTGATACATAGAGGCATTTCGAGTCCCCTCCCTCCAACAGAGAAAATGATAAGAAATTGGCAGTATCAGAAGAGGATCTAAACAAGTAACTCCAACAGTAAACATAACCTACAGAACCCATAGAAAAACAGTGGTTAAATCAATTATGCGTGGCATTAGTAATGTACTGGGTGATACAGAGCACAATTTGTTTTAAAAGCATTCAGATCCTGATTCAAAAGAGGTTTCAAGCGACTCTTCATTTAAATCTGAAAATGAGTGTCTTGACGGAAGAATAAAAGATGAGATTTCCCAGATAAATTGGTGGTATTGCATATTATATAATACATCTTATCAATTATTTTATATTTAAAAAATACATTAATTCTTTATATTATGCACAGTTATAAAGTCATATCCTTCGAAAATGGGTAAAAAAAGTGTAGGTGCGTCTTATACACCAACATAAGTTCAACATAAGATGAACAAATGAACATAATGTTATTGATGCATTATGTTCATTTGTTCATCTTAAAACAAATTTCACGAGAACATGCAACTTAAAATGAATTCCGATCACAAGCAATCCTATTTGAAATGAAATCAAACACACGAACGAAGATCAGAATGCTGCCCATTCAGCAATCATCTCAGTGGAACCATTTCAGAAAGTCTTCATACCTCGAATATCATGTCTTTAATATCAAGTTAAAAAAATATGTCTAATCGCTACAAAATTAAATAAAACCTTTGCTCAGCAATCTTTCAACATAATGACTGTTTTGCCTTCATTATCATTTGATGACGCCATACTGCATCTCATGATAACGTCAATCATCTGGTGTCATAATTTTAACAAATCTTTGCACTTCATTTTTTTTATCAGTCTCTTGCTCTTAAGAGTAGCATAGCACAAGATTTGACGTTTTTTTTTTTTTTTTTTTTTTTTTTTTTGTCAGGGTGGAAGAATCTTACCGTTTCTGTTTATTTCAAAACCAATGAGGCGGCCTTCGGGAAAATAATACATCTCTTTGCGCATCCCTTTTGTTCTTTGTCGAATGTTTATGGGCATTTCTGCCGGCAGAGACGTCAAAATGCTCGGAGTTCCTTTGTTTTGGCGCGTCCTCGGCCAGGGAAGCTCGTGCCTTTTTTGTACTTGTGTTGCAAAAGAAACAAAATAAGTTCTTTTTTGTTTTGTTGTCTCGTTGGAAGATGTTAACTAACACATTTTTCTTTTCTTATTTGTTTTCGATATACTGTCGTAACAAGAAAAGAAACAATAAATAATTTCATACGAAGATTTATTGCACACACATGCATATTATTCTCATTATTTTATTATTACCTATCCATTTTCGCATTTCTAGGCTAAATGAAGGACGATTCTCATGTGTGTGCAAAATATTTTGGAAAATTTTTAATTATTCCAAAATATTTTGCACACACGTATTAAAATAATATATTTAATAAAAACTATGATGGAAAACCGAGAGAGAGAAGTTAAATTTGAGTTTACTTTAAATTATCTTACTATAAATTCATTTATTGGCATCGAATTATATATATATATATATATATATATATATATATATATATATATATATATATATATATATATATAAATATATATATATATATATAATTCTATTAATGTTCATGAAAGTTATCAAATACGTGTACAAGCGAGTACCCAAATAGTGGTGCTAAAACAAACATTTGATTACTATCCCATAAGCATTTTACAATTTCTTTTAATAAAAATTTAACGATGCACAAAGTCCCGACGCACAATTTCCACGCAAATTTTACCCTGATCAACTGTCTCCAAGATGCAGCCAGTGGGATTGATTCATTTGGCTTAGGGTGATTTGCAGCTTCATTTTGGAGAGTAACCATGAAGGCAGAAGTCTGTCTTGACCTCTGAAATCACCTGCAGCCGTTACAAGAAGAAAATATTCTGCTAAATATTAAAAAATAAACTATATTTTATAGTATTATTTCTCCCTACAATGAAGTTAAATATCTTCCTTATATATTTGCAGAAATTATTTTCTTGGAAGAAAACTTTAATGATTGAATGATTTCGAGATCGAATTTCCATTATAATGTTTTCCGTGGAAAGATAGCCCATGGGGCCGAAACCCAGTGCCCATAACTGTTTTCATGACCGCGCACCCTGTGGTTCAAAGAACATGTCCCAGTTAGGTGGTCAGTCTAACGTGAGACTCTCAATATTTAGTTCCCAAGCATGCTTGGTACACAGTTTATCGACCCACTGAAGAGATGAAAGGCTGAGTCAACTTTGTCCATCCCGAGGATCGAACCTCGGACCAATGTCTTGGCAGTGAGAAACACTGCCACTAAGCCACTGGGCTTCATTAGAATGTTCATTGATTTCTTAATTAATACAATGCCTGCATACTTTTTTCTAAATAAAGAAATGATATTTATCATGTTTTTGTTTTTTAATTTATAAGAATCCATAACACTGCTTTAAGCAATGCAATAATATAAAAGTGAAGAAATTAAAGAAATTTCATTTCCTTCAAAGAATTTGAATAAATATAGGATCCAGTACAAGGTTATAGTATTAATGAAATCTAGAGAAAAAGTAAACTTAAGCTTTTTAATCATTTCAAAAATAATGCCTTATTTTATTAATAAATTTATAAACGAATACAAATCGCAAAAGTGTACACAACCATCTTTCTGATGAAAAATTTACCTTTCGCTAAAAAAAAAATAAAAATAAAATAAAGATTCAAAAACAGCACACTCGTGAAACTATAACTATTTTCTTTAATTCTGCCGTCTTAAAAAAACAACATAAATCTGGGCAAGAAAATTTCCCCAATTCTCCCAGAAATTTCGTCTCTCTCTCGAAATGGATTCTGCACTTGAAGATTTATAGTCACTCTCATCGCACTTCTTTTTTTCCCAGGATGAGGAAACTGGAAAACTTATTCCCAAGGAGTAAAAAAAAAAAAAAAAAAAAAAAAAAAACAGCTCTCACTCCGAAATAAACGATTCCCTTCCCACCATCAGCAAGGAATTTTTCTCGGAATCTTCCGGGTGTTTCGCTCTCGCAACAACACTTAGAGTGTCGAGTGCGAAAAATTAACTCCTCACGCGATTATCTGGAAGCGAAAGGGAGATTCATCAATTTTAGGAAAGAAGAAGCGATGGCGCTCCCACAGACACTGCGTTTCCCAGTGCAAGTCTTTGTTGGGGCAATAAGGTCTTGGCGCCTTCACAGTTGATGATGGTTGTTTACAAATTGTGGGATAATTATTTTATCACTGCACCGATAAGTGATGAGATTAATGGAGTCGGTTAAAATTAGAAAATAATTATATCGTTGTGATTTAGTTGCACACACACAAATAGTCATTTAGTTTAACAATACTTTACAGAAACAAATTTGCTACGATTGTTTTTCCACGAGAAAGCTAGATACATCAGGATTTATTATCCAAAGTGGATATTTATAATATGTTACAAATACCCCATGGGTTCCCATATTACGAATATCCATGGCTGAAGTAAGAATCATACCAAAATATTGAATCAAAAGTGAGAGCACTAATCTTTCAGCTGTGAGTTAAAATACCTTACAATAATTTTCATTTACTTGATTATCCACAATGGGATGTAAAAATAGATTCATAATTATAATGCATGTACAAAATGTGTGGAAAGCATGAAATTAATTTTATTTGTCGCTTCACGCACTTCAAATTTGCATACAAAGCCTAATTTGACCAGAATCAATGGTAAACCCAGTGTGCTAATCATTCAGTATTCATTCAGCCAGAGTGCTAATCATTCAGCTCAGCAAATTAAATGTTTAAATTAAATTATGCTATTATTCTATGAAGTAAATTCATTTATAAGTATTCATTAATTCAATAATATTTAAAACATGGAAATTTAAATTTAGGAAATACCTAAAACAGTTAAATTCTACTTTAAATTATTACGATCTGTTGCTTAGTGCTTTATATAGTTTTAAATCAGGTCTTTTCTTAACATAAACATGCTATGAAGGTTTTGATGTGCCGCATAATAAATTTAAAAAGAAATTTAATTCTAATCAAAGATACGCTCTTGAATACAGTTCATGGTTTTGATTCCCACCTTGTGATTGTATGCAGATATATAAACTAAAAAAATGATAAAATACAGCTTTATGACTTTTTAAGTAAATTACAAAGAATAGGAAACAATATAGTAAGTACGCTCTGAACAGAGTGACGATAAAATTATAAATTAGGATCCTCAAAGTGTTATCAATTTATACTCATAAAATGTATCACTATAATTAGTAATTTATTGCAGACTTATTAATTATACATTTACAATATGTGTTCTAATATTAAAACTTTTTAATGAAACATTTGATTAAAAATAGTTGGGGAGGGGGTTTTAACAAAGTGCAATACCTCTGCATTCGGAGAGAAAATTCTGCTTGTCTATAGAAAAAAGTCAGCGATTACTCTGCTTTGAATTAATAATTAAATAATTAGTTTTTCATGTTTGATTAATTTGGTTTGTTACCGCTCTCGATCGGTTTTGAAATACCAGAGCTAATTAGATCTTTCATCTTTTGAATAATTTTCCAAATTAATATACATTTTCTCTCTTTTTTTCACTTAATATGTTTAAGACAAAAATATCTTTTAAAAAATATCACTGCAATGTTTCGCTACCAGATTGTCGAATGGAATGCAGTTTTAGATCTGATTTTTTTGATTTCTTCAGAAATTATTTTAACAATTTCAACAGCCAGAATCACAGTAACATTTTACTTTTTTATTGATTTTTAGCAGAGACTTTTAAATAGAGATGATTGCTCTTTATTGCCTTGAATCACTAAAATTTCAAACTTCACCGACTTTACCTTTGATCCAAATTTTCGATTAAAAAAAAAATCGTCAAAATATTATTTTAAAAATAATTGCTTAGTTCAAAATTTAACAATTTTAGGTAAGATATTGTTTTACATTTTTATGTTCATAACAATTATCACCTAGCCGGATGGCGGAGTGGCTAGCGTCTCTAACTTCGAAGCAGTAAGTCTTGGGTTCGAATCCTGGTTCGAGCAGGGATGTCCCTTCTCTACGTGTGTTTCTTCATCCTTTCCCTTTAGGGGCGAAATGACACACCCATTGGGTGTCCCACTGTATAAGATGCCATTCGCCCATTGAAGCGCTGAATAGGTATATATTAAGTGCAGTCTGGCATTAAAAAAAAATGAAACTCCTACAGTCACTTCTTAAACGAAAGAGCATTATATAACAGCAGTGGCAAAAAAAAAAGTATACCTTTTGGATCCAAAAAGTACCAGGTTCGAAACTTGAAACTTCCAAAGAGTCCGAAAGTTCAGCATGCTTACAAGACCTGTGCATACTGAATTTTTGAAAGGCTAATATTCACCACTTCCATCGATATTTTAAATGTGGAGTCTTGGTACATAGGGTTACAGTTTAGATGTGTTTCATCATAGAGAATCCGTGCATTTTGATTGGCTATTTCGAACCAATCAAAATGCACGAATTCTATAGCTTGGAATTTTTTTAGCTCTTAACATCTCATTATCATTGAGGTGTAGAAGCTTGGCGAGGAGATTTTATAGTTTAGGTGTAAATCTAACAACTTCTTGGAGGTATAGGTTATCAGGGCTATTTGGCCGGTAACGTTAGCAATAAACGATTATCTACTTCAAAAGTTTAGCAAAATTATTGAATATAACTGTTAGCGTTTGGACATTTTTTTAATCTCTGGGTATATATTGATATTCTATTATCAGAACTGCGTACTAAATCGCATCACAAGACCAACAACCAATATTAAGATATTTACAATAAGCGATCAAACATAAGAATATTGAATGTTACATAATACTAGATCAAAATCATAAAAACTTTTTCCAAAAATTCACTGATTTTTTTTTTTGTTAAGTGTAATTTTACTGTAACTGTAATTTAAGCATGATTTAATAATGTTTAACAACCCGTCGTACTGTAAACGTCAAATTTAATTAATGAAATTACTTGAATCTGAAAAAACTAGGACTATAGTTTTTTTTAAAAAAACATATATATATATATATATATATATATATAGATATATATATATATATATATATATATAAAAGCTTTTTGTAAGGGAATAAGCACATTTCTTTTATGATTAAAAAATTGAACTGTAATTTATTACTTAGGAAATTCTTATAAACTCAAAAATTACTAATAAACTCAAAAAACTAATCAAAATAAAAATACGGTTTCTGAGAAAACTAAGCTTTAATTGTAATGCGTTTTCCTGGTATTTTATCTTCGCGGGGGAATTCGACACGTGCACTCGACAACGGTTCCGGAAATGAATGGCTCCTCTTGAGCGACATATATTCGACTGCAACCGAGCCGCAGTCATTCTTCAAGCGTGCTATGCAGGGCCAGCAACTCCCCATCACTATCCGCAGAGGCTGTAACACGTCGCCACCTATCGGCCGAAATGAGATGTGAACGAAAGCATTCTTTCCCAATCGATGCCATCTCGGCAGGTGATTTCGATATTCCCGCCAACAACCAGAACCAGAGGCGACAGCGATGAGAAATATGCAGCGATTTTCTTATTTTATTTTATTTTTTCATAATACGATTTTAAAAACTAGCACATTCAATTCGGAAAATTGTGCGTTGTTGTTTCTTCTTAAACTAAAAATAATAATAATAATAATAATAATAAAAAATTGCTGTCTCCCAAAGGTAAAGTGAATTATTTGGTGAAGGATGCAAATGCGTTATAAGCGATTTTCTGGATTGGGCATCAAATATAGTTTTAAGAACTTAAATAATTTTTACTATTCCATAAATAATCCAATTGCTCGATTTGGTAATAGAAGTAAATAGTTAATAATATTTGGCCATGTTGCGATCTCTTTCTCTAATCAGAAGTAAATATGGGTAAAAAAAAAAAAATAAATAAAATAAATAAAAAACATGTTTAGGAAGGAATAAATCAGATGAAGGAATAATATCCAACCAATTTTAAATATATATACAAAGTTTGGTGAAGTGGGGTCACATTGGAAAATTTAAATTTGGTGTATGAGGTATACAAAATCATTCGTTTAACTGAGAGAATATCAATTGTTATCTAAGTCAATTGATGCACTTCTTGGGTGGCAATCACTTTGGGGGGTTTCATTTGTTCATAGCTCAACTACTAGTTTCTGCACAAAAAAAGCTAACTAGATTAGCATTTACAATTTAAAAGGGAATCTGAATTATCATAAACAACAAGACATGAGTTATGAATCGAATGCGTGAACTAAAGAATTGAGGACCAGAAAATTAACCAATCGACTGCCTGACCGATAAAGTCATGATAATGCTCCTCTAAACATACATGTAGCAAGAAAATTGCGTCAAATATTCAATGTATTACGAACATCTACGTTTTTTCCTTAACTTCATTCGCTAAAATTTCTGACTCACAATTTGCCCAAAATGAAAATTTAAAAAAAAAAAGATATTTCAAACAGTTTGATATACATTAGGACTACGTAATTTTTTCTCCTAGAATCACAGCTACATGAATAAAATGATAAATTTTACGCATTGACTGGAAATGGTAACAACTTGGATCATCGCTGCCTAATGGTAGGATCAGTCTTCGGAGTGAAAGATCCCAGGTTCAATCCTAGTCCCCGTTGAAATAACAGGGCATGGTTGCACTCCAGCTTTCTGCATGTATACTAGGCGAAGTGAGTACTTTAGATTTTCCTTGGTATTCTCTCGTGACACGTAAATACGGCTCAGTTTGGATGAAAAGTCCTACCGCTGTTGAATAGAAAAATGTTGCATTTCTTTATTTATACATCTATCGGCCAGAATGCTGAGTATAAATTTTTGTTTTAGTGATACAATTATATAACGAAAAATTCCACCGGAGAGCGAAATGCGGTGGATATTAAAAAGTAAATGTTTTCATTTGTCAGTCAATCCACTAAACAATGCTTCACCAAGCAGTCTAAGGTTTCATTTCAACAGTCGTGGGTTCGATTATCACTTCTCGTGTAACTGTTCGAAGGAATGCGAAGACTGTTTTAATGGATAAAATTAATATTCGTACGCAAAAAGATGAGGGAAGATCGCTAAATAATACCAATCCAAATCAAAGTGTGTCACAGAAAACATTAATGTAAAGATTTTTTTTTTTTTTTTTTTTTTGTATTTCGGGCTCTTCATCATATACACATCTGTTAACTGAGTCTTGGTAGTGAAGACATATGAAGGAAAACGTCGGAAAATAAAAGATGAAAGTAAATGAAATGTGTATGTCCAATTTCCAGATTTTTTTAAAATCTCTTTTAAAAGCTCATGAAAATTACAATGGATTAATAAATACCAACTTTTTTGCTAATGTTTGAAAACT
The DNA here is from genome assembly GCA_030067965.1 of Latrodectus elegans. Lineage (NCBI taxonomy): Eukaryota > Metazoa > Arthropoda > Arachnida > Araneae > Theridiidae > Latrodectus > Latrodectus elegans. The sequence continues at coordinate 48,725,782 of CM057816.1, read as the reverse complement.
CCATGAATGATTAGTTTCATGTCTGGAGATTTTAATGAGATCTTGTAACAATCGCAAAGAATATTGCAAAGTAAACAATTAACTGTCTTTCGTTTTAATGGCAAAAAGGTAAATTATAAAAAAAAAAAAAAAAAAAAAATTTTTTTTTGCCTGTTGTCAGTCCTCAAAGTCACCAGTGATCCAACGTCCAGCACCTTTTGCCAACATGTCTTCAGATGAGCAATATCTTCGAAGTAAAACTCTGGACGTAAAGAAGTCAGTTTGGACTTGGTGCAAGGCTGCTTTACTAATCTGAATCTCCCAACCTAAATTGTTAGAACCAGTACTGTGCAGTGCTTTCTTTTAAAACGTTATCTCCAAATGTTTAAAATATTCGGCGATTTAACGTTGTTGTTGATTAGCTTATTATAAAGTCGTAAAGCAAACAACATCGAATGCACTACCAGGACAACTTCAGTGATCTTCTTTACCATGCGAGTTAAAAATTGATGAAAGTTCATGGTTAACCCGCTTTTATGACTCTAGTATTCATATTCTTGACCGACAGATATTTAAATGTAATATGCTAATTTGAATACAAGTACTAACTTCCAAAAATCGCTAGAACTATTACTTGTTGCAAATTTGAATTTTTGTCACGAAGATCTGCCATGTAACTGAATATATAGAAACAACAAATTTTTTAAACTGACTTAATTTTAAAGAGAAGCACAGATGAATGTAGGCTAAATTGATTGAGATTTGTCATTATATCAACAATTATTGCACACGAAGGTTAATTCAACAAGAATCTATAATTTGAAGAGCACATTCCGAGCTATTACAAACACCGATTCTCAAGATAAGAATCAAGTCAACGAACTTGCTGAACGAAAGGGCAGAATTCTTTGCCAGATTTTTATATAATAACTCTAGCTCATTCAAATCGATATATTATGAAGTATACTTAAAAATAATTGGTCTATATCCTTTAATTTCGATAATTTATTCGTAAAAAATTCGCATTCGTTAGGAAATATAAAGAAATCAGTGGTTTAAGAGCACTATAGTAAGTAAAAGTGTCTTAACCTTATACACAGCAATCAATAATCAAGGCCATCTTCAAAGGAAAGATTGTTAGCATTAGACAGAGAAAGCATTCACTACACCTAAAACATGGAAATTTTTTAAAGAAATGCACAAAAAAGTTCTCTCCAAGTGGAAATATTCATTCTTAATTTCCAATGATTTATTTGATGTTCTACAGTCACTTATACACTTGAAGGCTAATCCAATCCAAGGTGGGAATCACACTCGTGATCAGTTCAGCAGAAGGTTAAAGCGCTAATCATTCAATTACCATTTAACTTTCCATGGAAACAATTAAGAAAACACTAGAGCGTAAATATAGATATATATTAAAAGATATTTCCATCTTTTCAATTCAAAGTTTTCAAAAATTTTTTTTTAAAATTAGAAGTATGTTTAGAAAACGTAAATATATATTATAAGTTCTAGTAATTTGCAAAAATTCTGGTATTAAAACCTCGATTTTTAAATCTCTCTCAATACGATTTAGTTCATGCATTTTTTAATATAACTCTAACATCTTCGCTATATAATATATTCCCAGAACTTACTTGTATACAATTTTACTCACAGATTTTTAAAATTATTTATATGCTTTATATAATCAAACTTTATTCAAATGCATTAATCAAAAATGATTAATCAACGCGCAGTTCAATTTATTTTTTATGGATTTTAACTGTTCTGTATTTCGGCAAACCAAATTCTGAGGGGAGGAGAATCATAGTTTTGCACGCATTAAATGATAACCATTTTTGGACCGATAAAAAAGGATAACAAGTTACCTTAGGTTTAAAAGTTCATTCATTGTTGGGGGAATCATAGTTTTGCACTGGTTAAAAGCAAACGACTTTTAGACCGATTATGAGAATAACAAGTTACTTTAGTTTAAAAGTTCATTCATAGGTGGGGGAATCATAGTTTTGCATGGGTTAAAAGCAAACGCCTTTTGGACCGATTATGAGGATAACAAGTTACTTTAGTTTAAAAGTTTATTAATAGGTGGGGGAATCATAGTTTTGCATGGGTTAAAAGCAAACGCCTTTTGGACCGATTATGAGGATAACAAGTTACCTTAGTTTAAAAGTTCATTCATAGGTGAGGGGATCATAGTTTTGCACTGGTTAAAAGCAAACGCCTTTTGGACCGATTATGAGGATAACAAGTTACCTTAGTTTAAAAGTTCATTCATAGGTGGGGGAATCATAGTTTTGCATGGGTTAAAAGCAAACGCCTTTTGGACCGATTATGAGGATAACAAGTTACCTTAGTTTAAAAGTTCATTTATAGGTGAGGGGATCATAGTTTTGCACTGGTTAAAAGCAAACGACTTTTAGACCGATTATGAGGATAACAAGTTACCTTAGTTTAAAAGTTCATTCATAGGTGAGGGGATCATTGTTTTGCATGGGTTAAAAGTAAACGCCTTTTGGACCGATTATGAGGATAACAAGTTACCTTAGTTTAAAAGTTCATTCATAGGTGAGGGGATCATAGTTTTGCATGGGTTAAAAGCAAACGCCTTTTGGACCGATTATGAGGATAACAAGTTACCTTAGTTTAAAAGTTCATTTATAGGTGAGGGGATCATAGTTTTGCATGGGTTAAAAGCAAACGCCTTTTGGACCGATTATGAGGGTAACAAGTTACCTTAGTTTAAAAGTTCATTCATAGGTGAGGGGATCATAGTTTTGCATGGGTTAAAAGCAAACGCCTTTTGGACCGATTATGAGGATAACAAGTTACCTTAGTTTAAAAGTTTATTCATAGGTGGGGGAATCATAGTTTTGCACGGGTTAAATGCAAACCATTTTTGAACCGATTATGTTGATAGGTTAACTTCGTTTAAAATTTTCGAACGTTTTCTAAATTCGAGACGGTGACTTTACAAATCTCGTTTAATGTTTGCGATTCATCTTTCACAATTTATAATGAATGTGTATGAGAAATATTAAAAGCACAAAAACATTAGCAGTTTTAAATTCTTTAATGTTTTTTTTTATTTATTTTTTTTTTAAAGAAAGGAATTAGTTGTTTGTCGAACCATTGGCGAGTGACGAAATTGACACCTGGGTATGTACCCTTGCCCCCAAGTGTCACCAGTACTTGTGTGATATTTACAAGAAAGAGTACTTAATTATATGATTGCATTAATTTTCAATCGTCCATTTCTGCTGATCAGAGACTCCAAATAAAGTCAACTATCTCGCAATTTCAAACACGGGTCAATTAATGAGCAACGTTATCGCTATAACTAGCATCGACTCTTTCATAATTCCGTATGGTAATGGACTCTTTCATGATTCCATGTGATCATGGTCTCTTTCACGATTCCGTATCATCATGTTCTCTTTCATGATTCTGATTCCCCCTACAAATATTATCGGACTAATATATATTATATATTCTCATTAAATATGCTTTCATATTCTGTGGATGACTAATATTGAACATGCTACTTTTCAAGCAAAATTTTTATTGTGAAGGAATATCAAACTCAATTGTGAATTCCATTAAAATTAAACCTATCCAAAAAAAAAAAAAAAAAAAAAAAAAAAAACACCCGAAATATTACTTGACTTAAAAAATTTTTTAACTTAATAAAAAAAAATCTCATATTACTTCCAAACCATTATTTTAAATTTTTAAAAGTAATAAGTCAAAGTACTATATTAACCGTTTTAAGAAGAAAAAAATACAAAAAATTCGTGGACATTAATATTCATGAAAATGTTTCAATTAAAAAAAAAAAAATATTAGAAGAAAAAAAATTTATTTTTGGGTTAAAATCCATCGTTGAATATCCATGAAAGAGAACTTGGTATAATGCAATGTCATTAATTTTTAGGTAGAAACATGCATTTCTTTTTAATTTATAAAATATTAGATTATAAGTACTATAAAAGAAAAAAATGAACTGAAAATTTGCCATACATTGCCATAAACAGACAAGTACACAATTCAAATATTCTGACTATATAAACATTTTATAATCTCCTCAATGACAAAAAAAATTAACATGAATAATGAACATTATGTATATTTAAGAAATTGTAGAAAATAGGCAACGTTTGCCTAACGCAAAACAAGGTTACGTGCAAAATATGAATTACTATAATCATTAAAAATGGCAAAACATACTTGAAACTTTGGAATAGCGAAATTTTATTTAAAATGCCTAAATGTAAACAATTATAATAATAAATGCACATAAATTTTGATATAGACAATGTCGATGTTAAGTACATTTAAACCTATAAAAAAATTTTCATCTGGTTTATTAGCAAACAATTTTTTATTTTCATGTGTAATGATGATTATTTGCGAATTTAAAATGAAAATTAAATTGATAAATCTTTTAAATTAATAGAAATACCAACAAATTTTACATTTCACTTAAGCAATATAATTCGTTGATTGATAAAAAGTTAAAAAAAATCAAATATTTTAAATTTAGCACCTTTGACTTTTACCTTTAAATTAATAACTTTTTTTTTTTTTTTTTTTTTTTTTTTTTTTTACAAATATCTTACATATTAAATTCTGTGTAATTTATTTTTTTTTAAATTTTACAATAAACTATATCAAATCTAAACTATGAAGTGTATATGTTGATTTAATACGCGTTTGCTAATTTTTGAAATACCATAAATAACTAATTTAATTTTCGATTCAAATTTGTTAAAGAATATTTTGCTTCTTTATTCTTTAAATGATATATTGTACTTGCTTTACTGTATGTGTCACACGAGGTTTTCCTTTCAAAATTATATATTCCCAAAATGAAAATAAGGAAAAGCCCAATTAATTTATTTCCTTTAATGTGAAGCGAAAGACCAAAACAGAACATGTCAAATGATTTTGACATATGTAATTGATGAGTGTTTCTTAAGAAATATTCTCAAGAAACAATATCTAATTTTGTTAACTATCTCCAGACTTATCTCCAGAATATATTAATAAACTTATCTCCAGAGCCCAACACAATACTTTTAAAAGCTAAAAATATTTTCCAGATGGCAAGCAAAAATAAATTGTGTTCAAAATTTTGCACATATTATTCGATAAGACATAGTCTCTATGTAAAAGATTAAACTTTTGACATCAATTGATATAACACCAGACTCTCTTTAATTAAAAGACCAGGCTCCGATTTTTTTTTAAAAAAAAATTGAAGTCCGATTTAAGAAGAGTAATACAAGTGATGTCGTATTTTCGTAATCATTGCATAAAAAGTATGAAAAAAACATTAACATTTAAATACAAGAATCGAGATTCTTTCCATATTGGTTTCAAAATAATTTATGTATTGATAAGTTACTTAAAAAAAAAAAAAAAACTGCCAATTTGTAAAATCGAAATTGTGTTTAAAAATATTCTTCTGTTTTTTATTACTGTAAGAAAAATATTTGTTTAAAATTAATGCAATTTGTACATGTTCGTTATACAGAAATTTATAATACATATATTAAACGAGTTTATACGTCATATTTCTCAAAAGTGCCTAGAAAAATTAACCACAGAAACCCGTACAACAACTTATAATGCATTGACGACAAAGGACTTTTCTAGAATTTCGAATATTTGTAATTAAGCACCCAGTGCAGTTAATAAATAAAAACATACCAAGGGGTTCGAAATGATTCCGTTTAGAAAAAGTTTTGGAACTATTAAAATAGAATAACAAATAAATCAACTGTTTCTAATCGGCAATTTACGCAAATTTTAAAAACAAAGATATTATTATGATCAAGAATATTAAATTTTTATGATTATGAATGATAAAATTTTATAAAATTTACAAATAAAACTATAAAGTCTCGCGAATATTTTTCGATTCCACGCTAAAACTCATTCTGTAATTAAAAATATTAATTTAATTTGAGAAATGTCTATTTTACATCTCAAATTGGAAAATTTTTCTTCCATTTTTAATTTGAACTTTAAGTTTACGGTCGAATATAATTAGAACAATACCTTATACAACGAAAATATTGGCATGAAAGTAATTACATGAAATTCTACTTGATTTTTTTAAAATAAACCTAATTTAAACCATATCGTAATGAACACACAGTAAAAAAGTTTAAAAAATATTCCAAACATTAAAAAGAGATTTTTCACCCGTGAAACAACGAAGTTTTCCACAACAAAAATGCATCCAATTCTTTCTTAAGACGAACTAAATTCGTTTGGAATTTGTTGAAATCAGTTTTCCCCATAATAAAATTCACTAATTCCTTAAAATTTGATTACGAATTTTTGCGCTCATTATTATAAATCACAAAAACTGTGGTCTGTTAAATTTGTTGATCTCGAAAAATCCAAGTATTTTATTGGGGGATTAAATATTAATACAAATTTCTTAATTGACAAAAGTACCAATTACTTTTGTCAATTAAGAAATTGAAAATCCATTTTCATTTAAACAAGTAAATTAACTAAATACAAAAAAATTGAATTTCTTGATAAAAATTAAGATTGTTAAAAATTAACATCTTCAAAATTAAATATGAATTTCTTGTTAAACACCAAAAACTTGAGAAGAATTTGGCGAATAAATTCAAAAAATGGATTTTTAGTGTGTTTAAAAAGTCTTATAATTCATAAAAAATATTTTTAATAACTATAAAAGGAATTCTTCAGTACCAATTAATTTTGCTAATCAATATTAAGATTATACAAAATGTATACATTAGTTATTTTGACATGTTTGAGCACCTTTATACATTATTAGATAAAGTCTATAGTCGTTAATTATCATACAAAATCATAATGGTTGCATGCAACTTTTACAACCCACTTAAGATTGTAACATGACAAACAAAGAAAAGTTTTAAAAGGATCAGTTAAGTATATTAATCGTCTGAAATCCTCGAAACTAAAAGCAAATAACGAATTGGAATCGATATGCTCCGCACAATAAGTCGCTCTATTAAGCCCCGACTTCAATTCTCAAAGGAGGGAACAATGTTATGATACACATACCTGCACGCGGTGGCATCCAGCGAAATCACCATCCAAAATCTTTCGCATCTCGCAGGTCCCGCCATGCGCTGCTTGCCCTCAATTCTTCGCCAAACACCACTTCCACTACGCAAATCCTTTTTTTCCTGTTTTGGCCTTCTTCGCACACTTCTGTTCCAGTTTTTACTTTTAAGGAAAACACTTCTTGCCACACAGTAAGTCAGTCAATATACATCAAAGACTTCGAAGGAAAAAAAGATTTTTAAAAAAAATCCCTATAGAGTTATCCTATGGAACTGCGCGATTAAACAGGAAAAAAACGGGGAAAATCCGGAGGAAGTTTGCAAGAAACTCTACCGATTGACGACTTCGCCCGCTTCCATTTTTCGGAAGCAGACGTAAAGCACAGAAATCGACGCGGGAGTTGCTTTTCGGAATGGATCGTTTGATACATCCAGCGCCCTCTATCGATATTTTACAAAACTTCTGGCCCTGTTCCCTTTCTAGAATATTTGTAAGGAAAAATGAGTAAATATCTTTTTGGTAAAATGGGAACAAAATGAACACAATTACGAATATATGGATCCAATAAATAACAGAAAGCACCTAAACACAAAAATTTACTTTTAAGATTTTTGATGGCAACAGAATGTGATTGATATTTTGATACTGATTTAATTAAAATCCGTTAAGAAAGTTTCAAAGCAATGTATATTAGGTACATAAGTAATGATGGCTAACAAATATTTTGAACTGATTATATGAACTTTATGTCCCAGATTTAAACACAACAATAGTATTTACTAAACATATATTATACTGTTTTTGATTCCATAGATGAAAAATAAATTATAATTTATTTATTTTTTATCTCTAATTTATTTAATGTAATAATAAAATTTGTATGAAACAAATGCTATATTATACGTGACTTCGTAAACCAGAGATGTTATACATCAGATTTTGAGTGTCCTAAGTAATTAGTATCTAAAATAGGAGACTTATCTGTGTAAATATACAATAAACAGAAAAATAGTCAGAATACTTCTAATTCAACTTATGAAAACAGTAGAACTGGTTGTGAAAATCTAATTGAATAAAATTATTGCCTAAAATAAAGCTAAAACCAATTCTAGAATCCCAGGCACCAATCGTCTTTTATTTTCTTGTAGGTTTGCGTAATTGGTAAAAAGGAAAAAGTTTCTTAAAACTTTTCCCTGTTGCGACACTATAAGCATACTTCTACAACACATCTGCTGATACACACGTAAACAATGCTACTGCAAATGATATTACGACACACATTTTATTTACTTTAGTATACATTGCATCGAAACCATACTGCACAGTTCTTGTGCATAATAACTGCACCATTAACAAATTAAGCCTTTCTTATTTTTTGATAGCGTAGTCATAATTATGTAGTTTGAAAAACAGTCAACAACATTGTGTTAAATTCTGAAAAATAATTATATATATATATATATATATATATATATATATATATATATATATATATATATATATATATATATATATATATATATATATATATGTTATTTGCGTGTCACAAAAATATTTCAACAACTTTAGCGAACATATTTAGCTATGAATTTTACCATTAGAAAATCAAAATTTTAAACTTCAATGGGAAAAAAAAAAAAAAAAAAAAAAAAAAAAAACATAAAGTCAACAAAAAAAAAAAAAAAAAAAAATTATTTAATTAGATTACAAAGAGTAAACAAGTTTTTTCTCAAAATAACGTATTTCAAATAATTATACTAAATAAACTATTTCAGATAATTATAATTAATGTCTTTAAAATATAGGATATCATAATTTCCATTTTTAATTTAATTTAATAAATAAATGTTAACACTGTTTTAACTTCTCTTATAGTGAATACTTTTATGAATTCCTACATATTTTTGTATCAATAATCTTAAATTAATGTATTTAGTAAACAGAAACTTTTAATTAAAGAGAATTGATTTGTGTGGTAATTACTTAAAATAAAACTTAACTCTCATTTTGAGGTCTTAAACATGGGAATTATAAATCATAATATTTTAATTATAATACTGGCTGATTTGTTGATGATATTACAGTCACAGTTTTATAACACGAGAGTTAGTTTGACCACTATTTGCAGTTAAAAGCGGATTCTCAACCATTGCAAACATTTTCTCTCGATGTCAGAATCGCACTCACAACCACTGAGCTGAAGGCTGTTTTCTCGGCGCGCGCACACACACACACACACACACACACACACACACACACACACACACACACACACACACACACATATATATATATATATATATATATATATATATATATATATATATATATATATATATATATATATATATATATATTGCATTAATAGATAATATAACCTTTTTTGTTAATAAAAAGAATTTACTGAAATTTAGAAGAAATATAAAACTTTCAGAATTACTTTTAATGCATTTTTATTAAAATAACAATCATTAGCACAGAGTTTAAAGTAATCAATAATTGCAATTCCAATGTAAAAAAAATGTCCCAGATTCTATGATATAATGAAAAATGAATCGCCCTTTTCAAAATCGAGAATTCAACGGATCCAATCCTCAAGTGATTTGACTCAAGATTTAGAGTTTATGAATATCAATAATAAATTGCCTTTCTTTATTATAAGTTTGATATTCTGTAATGGACAAGAAGATCTATCCAGATACTTTGAGTATATTTCCTTTCCGAGTAGATCTTCATGTATCACTCCTGAGCCACAAGAGAAGACACGCGGAATACTTCCCAGCACTCACCCCAATAAATGCGCGTGACGACACCCAAAAGTACGTACCCTAGTGACTGGACAGTGATTTTCTGTGTAAATGGCCTAGGAAATCCATTACCACTGTTTGATCCCAACTACTGAGGAACGAGAGATGGATTTTGCACTCCTGACCATCTAGGTCGGTACTTGGAAAGTTTCCGGATTTCCTAAGTAGCGACACAGGAATGCGGTCATCTAATTATAAATAGTCTTTATGTGTGGAAAGCAGTTTACACTGTGAGTATTTTAAAGTAGGGCTATCAAAATACCTGTTATTATTCGATTTTGGCAGGGATCAACTTTGAGATCTATCATATCGAGAACAGCAATCCTACCATTTGAATGCTGAGCCAATGGTGGCGAAAATCATCGCAGATAAATGATTCCCAGCTTTTTTAAATTAAAATATCATTGAAAGAGTTTTTTTAGTGCTTGTAGTATTAGGCTTTAGAAAACGTTCGCTCAGACCATAAGAAAGAACAGTTATCTTATCTAAATTAAACAAAAAAAATTTTTCTGTATCTATCAGTTGTTTTTTTTAACGAAAATTTTTGTTTGATGATGTGGTGTGGTGAAAAAATTAATTATTTGAAGAATATTTCTCCCTATTCATTAAAAAAAATTATGATGCCTGCAACAAAATATAAAATGTTATTCAACATTTTTGAATATATATATATTTGAACTAATTTTTGCAAGTAATATTTTTAAAATATTGCACTTAAAATCATGGTTAAATTTATTTCTGGCTAATTATTTTCACAGATTAAGTCTTTAGATAAATAAAATCAAATAACTTGCAATTATTTTTAAAGTAATTAAGAAAGACCCTTATTTACGAAGAGTACTTTTTTAAAAGTCATCAGTTTATAAAACTAAGGATTCTACATTGAAAAACATTTGCCATCGATCAATAATTCAAGAATCATTCATGTACAACTAAGCTCCAAGTATGAAGTGTTTAATGGATAATAAGGATTTGATTGAGAAAGTCAATCTACTTATTTTAGAGTCTTTAATTAGTATTGGGCTAACCTACAGGGCATATAGCTCGTTGTTAAAATATGCAGCATTGTGATTATACATAGGCCTGTCAAGGAAAAGGCTTCTGATCTAAGTGAGTTTCATAATGCTTTCGATGAAGAAAAGATTCTGATGGTTCGAAAACTCGGAATGAATATCTTTTAAATTGCTTAGCTCGTCTGCTATCCTCGAGCTATTGTTTTGAGTACTACGCCAAGTGAGCGAATGACTATGAAATAATTATCAATCACCACGATTTTGGACACTCTCATGTCACATTAAAGATAAGGAAAGTTGGAATCAAATCTTGGTGATAAGCAATTTAATGTGACAGACATCGCTGAATCACATGCTTTAGAAACCTTTCTCTTATGGCCTGCATTTTATTTGGTTGTCAATTGAGCCACTGCTGCCATATTTTACCATTATCATTGACGACACAAGATGTCAGAAGCAAGATAGCTTCTGGCATTTTCTGTCATTCAAGATGTGCAGACGTCCAACTACGCGGCATCTGCCACCGGTCTCTGAGATATTTTCACTTGGCTCAAATATTCAGAAATCTTGAAGATATTCTTTCCAAATTCGGGCTATCATCGTTTATTTTCATTCAAAGTAATTGCGTGGTTCTTTTTCAGTATGAAGGCATTGTTGAAAAGTATTGGAGAGCCCGTGAACTAATGGCTTAGGCGCTAATATGTTCGGCATTTGTAAATAATAATTTTCATTCAAAGTCTATTAGATCTCATCAAAGTAGATTCAATTTCAAATGGTGGCGGTGGTGATGAAGTTTTGGCTCTTCGATGTAGTAGTACACATGAGTATAACGCCAGAAGATCTATTACTGAGTGAATAAGATCTTTTTTAGAATGATTTCATCAAAAACTTGAATTAGTTTCAAACAATAAATGTAACCCTCTTAAAAATATAGTATTATAAGCCCATCTATTTTTTCTTCACAGGAATAGAGGTTATGAAGTCTTATGCATGGAAAAATGTCATTCAAGCATTCGTAGGATATTATCCGGTTCAAACACTGACTCACCCTCACTACCGTAATAAAAGGGTTTATTCATTTTAAAATTTCTATGAGCTGGAAAATAACTCCATTGAAGCAACAAGGAGAGAGAGTTTCAGGTCGCGTGTCAATTTTCAAGTGAGTAAGAAATGTTGAATTTCTTGGCTATTGTGATTTGGTTGGCAAATTTTGCTTGGCGGACTCAGCTGGTAGCCGAAAATAAGATATATACAACCTACGTAGCGGCTTGCAGTAAAAGATGTCCTATTTTGTAACTCTGGATAACATTTTTTATAACAGACTCAATCAGAAAACATCATGGTAAATAAGCTTATCACGTTAAAAGTTCCAAAGAATCCAATATTTTCCCATTGGTTTGACATGGCGTTTAGAAGAAATGGTATCAAGTCCGGTATCAACCTAATCACTTGAGTGATACAAAAATTCTAGGTGATTGGTGGTATATCCGTGGTAGCCTGGTAATTTGGGAATCAGCCTACCTGGAATGGCTGGGTTAAATTAAATATGCCACCAAATACCCACCGAATACACGTGATATACGTGCTCGGTGAATCTGTGGAATCGAAATTTCTGTTGTCGGTCGTTAAGCAATCTCCATGGATGTAATGGTCGGGAGAAAATCTCCTTTAGATCAAAGTCAAATTTGAGGGAGAGGTGCCATCTATCGGAGGAGTCTTAAAGCACAGACGCGCTTTCATTTTCGTGGTGCTCTGATTAAAATGAAAGATGCAGTTTTTCACTTAATTTCGCATAGCTTTCGGCTAGCAAGCTTGACTTATCCAAGTGTCATAACAACATTTCTATCTGCAGAAACAAGAAGTTGAAAATAACTAACGTTAACACGATTTTCAATAGTTTTCTTATCTTCAGCTAAGAAATTTTTAACTGTTTATTTGCACGCATTTTCTCTCTAACTATTTTTACACTATTATTCAAGTAAATTAGTACCTTATAAAACACATGATTGGTTCGTTTGGAAGCCTACTTTATTTTTGCACACGAAGAATAAATTTAACTAAGAACTTAAGTTGAAATTGTGAATTATGTGCCATTACAGATAAGCACTACCGAGTTGTGACTTCTATCCATAAACTTTTGAACACGCTAAAAATATAGCTTTGAATAAGAAGCAAGCAGCTTGAGTGTAACAAGTGTTATATTTTAATTTATTGCACTGTTTTAATTTATTGAAAAAATTTTATTATATGTAAACTATTAAAAGCATTTCAACTGAATTGAAATTAATAACTGTTTACACTTTTAGATAAGAAACCATCCTTAAGAACATATCCTTGATTTTGTCAGTATCTTAACCCATCTCCACACTATAAAAAAGTTTCACAGATGGATATCTAAATTATTTGATGAGAAAATGTTTCTTTCATTTTACGTAATTTTCGTTAAGAGTTCCATTAACTTGTCGATTTTTATTATGAAATAAACTGGCAGATCACCTTTCGCACACAATAAGTAAAATTAATAGGGCACATAATTCAAAGTGGATTTGGAACCATTACAAATATCGAGGTGGATGCGAAATACAAAAATTGTTGGATGGTGAATTTAGAGTGCTTCATTAATCCACAAATCAACTATACTTGTTTGATTTGTATTAGTAAAGAAAAAAATTCTTACATCCAAATTTCAAAATTCAGCTATCAAATTAGTTATTTTATGAATAAAGTCACTAATTTGATAGCAGAATTTGGGAATTACCAATATATCCAAAAATTATACCAATAGATTTTGTATTTAATTTTAATAACATGTAATGTTCATTATGTTAGAAATTAAGTAAGGATAAAAAAAAATTAAATAAATAAATAGGCAGCAATAGTTGCCCACTGTCTTTGTTTATAGATAAAATTTCAAATTGTGTTAATTTTATTCATTTGTAACTTAATGTAGTTGAAAATAGGGAACATTATAAAATAAATTAAATTAAAAGATTTTATACCATTTCTTTTATTAGCAGTTAAATTATTGAGCATCACGTGCCCCCCTTTATTCAGTTATAATTTAATCTAATAGAAAAGAGTCATGGTGCTGCTTAATTATTGGTACAACTAATTAATTATCACAGCTATTAATTAAATTAATTACTATTGTTACTAAGTCATTCATCAGAAAAATTATTTTGAAAAAATATTCATATTATTATTTACTCATTTAAAATAACAGCGATTTGAGCGAAATTTATACCAGCTTGGTTGACTATACCATTGCTCTGCTCTTAAGTAAACATTAAATAATAGTAGACGCGCGTGCATGCTTGTATGTTTGTGTGTGTTGCATCATTAAAAGCGAGAAATGTTCAGATAAAAATAGTGATATTTTAAGAATTTTAGAATCACCACACAGATGAATTCCTTTTAATTCATACTTTTAGTATTCCACTCACTGTTTTGTCCAATCAAGTAGATTACTTCAGACTTAGTAGATTAACAGTATACTATCGCATTAAAGCGAGTATAATTATGTTTTACCCAAAACCAGTATACTAAGCACATTGTATCATTTATGATGATAAAATTGGGTACAGGTGCCGTATAATACAGGATGCCAAATTCATAGTTTGGCGATTTTTTTGGCGGATTTTCTTATGTATATGGCAACCTGGTTCTTGTTACGTCATAGAGATGGAGACCTTTAAAAATTATACAGTAAATTCTATTTTGGCAACCCTTGTACTTACGTCACAATACGTCATCAGGGCAACATTTCTCCATCGCCAAAAAGATTCACAATTTAAAACACTGGATTATACGGCGCCTGTGCCTAAAATTGAAATGAGCATAAAACAGAGTTATGTTCAGAGGGAATATGCATTTGGTACAGAATGTGACTTGAAACTTACATTGAGTAAATAAATATAGGTTATTCGGTACAATTTTAAAAGCAAGCCTAGAAACAACTGAACTCTTTTATACATTATGAAAATTTTTCTGAAACACAAGACTTTAGGCTTGTGTTATTAGTTAAACATTATAGTTACTTAATACCGTAGTAAAGCCTCAAATTTTATGTTTCAGAAAATATGTGCTGTTTTCAAATAATGTAGTTCTTAAGCTCAAAAGCCTTCGGGAGGCATACAGAGTAGATTAATTAACTTCCTAAACCTGTGATTAAGCATTTTAATGTCCCCCACATCAATTGCTTTCCAGGAATACTTTTCATGGATAGTAGACCTTATTCACGTGTTACAGGACAGGAAACCTGAAAAACTCCCAAGTACCCACGCCCACTAACGTGCATGCCGAAAGTATAGTGAAACCATGGGCTGGACAAAATAAGACTGTTGTAAGGTCATTTTAAAGTCATTTCATAAATTGCCTTCCGGAAGGACTTTTCATACGTAATTTTATTTTCTTTCCAAATCTTATCGTTTCCACTGTTCTTTGGATTGTAGTAATCTAAATGTTGCTGGGTCCGATTCCTTGCGTTTCACTTAGTCAAACAATAAGACAAAAATGTACAAGAAATCTACTTTGGTCATTTCGCAATAATCAATATAGTTTGTTGATTAATCAAAAAGATTAAAAGGCGATTAAAAAATGATATATTAAAAAGGATGAAAATAGATAAAAAAAAAATAGCATAAAGGAAAAAAATAGTATAAAAGCGTTAAATGCGTAACGCAGCATGTTTGCCTCAATACTGATTTTTAAATTAGTATGAATATAAACAAATTAAAAATTATTTTTTAAAAAAATTAAAAACTAAGAACAAATAAAGAAGTATAAATGATAGTTAAATTATCAGGAATCAGTACTGTAGCGTGTAAAAGTAATAATGAAGATTAAAGTAGTATGAGACTGTAAAAATTAAGAATGGAAAAGAATATTAATGTTTAAATTAATGTGACCTTAACAACGTAATACATAAAAGTGGTATGAACGCGTTCCGATAAAATTTCTTAAGTTGAGCAACTTTTTCCAAATTATCTGAAGCAAATGATTTCTTTTACAAACATTGCTCAAAAAATTCTTACAAAATTCAATTGATTTTCTCTGTCACTCATTTTGAGTTTTGTATATATTTCCAGTAAGCACATTAAAAATATTATTTTGTCAAAAATAAATGCTCATATTCATTCATCCATTATAAATATTCTTTTATTTATTTAATTTATTTTTTACAAAAACCAACAAGAACAAACACAATTAGATTGCACAATTTAAAATAATCTGTTACATAACTTTATCAAAAGGAAAATGAACCACTTTAATCTTTTTTTCCTGTACAAGTGAATTTCAGCAAGGTTACTCGACAGGCAGAATAAACAACATTCAGTCCCTCCTCCGTAGTGCCTGTTTGACCTTTAGAGGTAGATTCCAGAATAAATTGCTGAGGAAAATTGGGAAATTTAACAAACGAGAAAAATTATTGTAACATATTAATGAGTGGAATGAGACAGGTGCTACGATTTGTGAAACAGTTTCTATTTAAATTGAAACAAATTATTCATTTTTATGAGTTGTTAAAAAATTGCTAAGTTTTTAAAACTTGCTCGTCAATTCTTAAATGGTGATACATCTGCTGCCATCTGGTGGCATTCACTGACACCATTTATCGACTAAAAAGAAATTGCTTTTAGCTTATTTTATTCATTTCCAGTAAATTTCTCAGAAGAATACTTAAGTAACTAGAAAAAAGAGTTGTAGGCAGTAATGAATCATAGTAAAAATATATGAAATAAAAAAAAATCTTATATTAGTAATGATTTAAGAATCCTTTTATAAAGCTAATTAACGAATTCAGTAGAAATATATATTAACTATCAAAGCTATGATAACCATTTTCTTTTCTCTATAAAATGCTATTGCTGTCATTTTTGATAGGATATTTAACTTTAATCATAGAAAAAGAGGGAGGGAAAAAGACCATTAAGAAGAGAAAAATGTTACGGAGGTCTGAGCTCCATTTTTCTTTATTATAATAAGCATTTGCTGTACATTTAATACTCATTGCGGTACTTTAAACGAACATTGCATATGTACTTTAAACGAAATAAAATTGAAATAATTGGTTTCAAAGTAACAATTTCAAAATTCCCTGTTAATAAAACAATAATAAATATTCGCCTCACCACTGCATAAGTGTATTTAAAACATAAATCTGAGAAAAATAAGCAAACTTATCCTGGTTTAATAAATCAATTTCCTCAAACGATACATTTTGCTAATATAGAGAAAGACAAAAGTAACATAAAAACAATAAATGAAATAGTTTCCTTTAACTTACCAATAAAATTTTATTCAAAGCTTGAAAAAATTCAAATTTGATTAAATAAATAAAAAATTATGTTTGTAAATAGTTGCGCCAAACGTGTCTGTGGTAGAACTTCTCATTAATCTAAATCTTATTCAGAAAAGCACTTTCACTTCGAGATTTTAAAATATTTGAAGTCTTAATAATTATATTATATTGGTACCTGAAAATTCAAACAATTTAAATTAATATGTAATATAATAATGTGTATTTTTTAAGCATCAAAGCAATTTAATAGTCATTGTTATAATTTCGGATATTTTCTATCTCGGAGAGTGGTATTGAAAAATACATAAAACAATTTTCTACGAGAGAATTCAACAAGTATTTTCAGTTTAGCGAAGTTTCACGCAGCGCAATGGAAACAAATAAATATTTGTGAAACCTTACAGTATAAAGATGGCGTGGTTGCGCGCGCAAACCACACGAACAGATTTTAAAGGCGGTCATTTCAAATTCCCAATCACTCAAATGAAACGTCGCCACTAAAATACAGGAGAAACTTGTTAGGTCATTTAAGCAATCCATTTATTTTTAGGTGTTACAATATAGTGGGAAAGATGTTCAAATAAAACAAGCACAGGTTAAAGTATAAAGGATTAATCAAAATGTTTAAAAAAACGGCAATGAAAATAAGATTCACAAAGAGGATTCATTGACGGATTACAAGGAAAATAACAACTTCATGGGGAACAAACGCTGGAAAGTAATCAGCTTATGGTCATAGTCACTTGACTTAGCAGCTCAGATTTCCGAGGAGTTACCACCTACGAGTTTATTCCGCAGTTATCTTACATGAAAACAGCTTCCCCCCTCACCGGGTAGAAATCCGTAAGGTACATTAGTGGTAATGCTCCAAGGGGACGGTGATTCAGGGTTTAAGCAAAACCCTTCTGTTGAAGAATGTACCCGGGCTGAGCTAAAAATCGATTCTTTCCGGTGGCCTCCACACACACCGTCACGCCCCTCCCTCTCCAGAGCAGCCCCTTCTCTTGCGGTAACTAGAGACTAAAGGCTATAGGTGGTAGGAAAGCTTTCGTCGCCGTAGGTCCAAGAAGCGCAACTATTGATTTTATTTGGCCACGAGCTTTCTCTTTTCCCTGCCTTCACCAAGAAGATCTTGGGGCGCACCCCCCACTGCGGCTGTGCAGGGCGCGGCGGAGGCAGGCAGGAGATGGCCAGATTTGTGTCGTCTCCAAGGGGGAATAGTAGAAAAGCTAGCCGTGTCTTTCCCCCCATATGCATGCACTGGCGACCAAAACTGATGTCCAACAGTGCATTTCCTGACAGGATTGTACGGTTTAGAACCGAGTACAAATCGCCATCGCAACGAAAAAGAGCAAGCCTATCGACGGAATTTAAAGAAGGAATATTTGGCGAGTTGAAAAAAATATTTTTAAATTATTCACACATGAGAACTATTAATGAGTTTTCTATTACACGAAGAAATTCGGAAATAACTTTAGCAAATAGCATACTCAATTTACAAAAATTTAATAAATAAACTAACAACACAGTTAAAATTTATTTTTAACAATTAAAACTGCAATCGAAATAAAAAAAACTCATTAATTAGCATGTGTGAAAAATTTAAATTATACTACATAAAACAAATTAAAAAAAAACATTTCAATTAATGAAGTGAAAATTGAGTTGTAAGAAATAAATATTTTAAACTAGTCCACGTGCGCGCACAAATGAATTTACTTCCTATAGAAGAAAAAACTAATTAGCTGCCAATAATTAACTCTCAAATAATTTACATTAACAAAAACATCAGCTGATTTAATAAGATTATGATTTACATTTATTTTCTGTGGAAGCTAAAATTATAATTAAATTAAAAAACTAACTATCAAAACTAAATAAAGCTAAATTAAAAAACTAACTGTGGTAAAGCGTAAAATTATAGAATATAAAATTAGAGAAACAATTAAAAATTAGTCGTCAGCGAAAATAGTGAGTTAAACAAAATTTAGAAATAATTGGTGGCGATAATGTCAACAACTTATAAATTATCATCACGGTATAAATAATTCATAATTATGATTTTCTTACACACACACACATATTATATATATATATATATATATATATATATATATATATATATATATATATATATATATATATATATATATATATATATATATATATATATATATATGAAATATAAAGATGTACGCCTGGATAAGTTCAAATAAAATTAATTTTCTTCAAAATGTTTATTAGAGTGCTCTTGTAATTAATTTAAAAAACACTGATCTGACATCTGTGTACAGTTGCTAATTCATGACGTAATTAATTTAAACGATATACTTTTTTTTTCTCGGTTCAAGAAGAAAATGTGCACTTTTTCCTTTTTTTAAAACTGCACTCTATGCAAATGCGTAACTGCTGGAAGTGAAAGAAACTGTTTGACATTAAATCCTATTTCCTGTCTACATTTCTATAGTGTAATTTTGTTTAATAAATGTAAAAATATTTCTTTTTATTTTGAGAAAAGGAATGATTTGGAATATTTCAGAGTAAGTATTTAGGCTTTTCCCAATACGCCAGCAAGTGGAAACACATGAGAACACAAAAGAGTTCTAATATCTGTATTTAATAAATTCATAACTAAATGGAATTTTCAAACATTCAATACTTAATTCGATTTATTTTTAACTGTTCTATATTTAAGGCCTCATTTCACGGTGCAACGGAGCATTTGGAGAACAAAGTTGAGTAAATAACATTATTTTTTCAAACATAACTTTTTCCTGAAAACCTTTTCCTTTGGAAATTGTAGTTTTCACTAATTGATAACATAACTCGCCAATAGACATAAATTTATACTTAGAAATTACATGGTAAACTTAGATATCAAAGTTCAATAATTTATTCAATTCCAACACATTTTTTTGGAGCTTTTGAATTGTAGAGCCTGATTTCCGCAATGGGTTGTCATTTACGGCTACTTCTTCACATGAAAGCTGTTTCGGGACCCACAGCTTAAAGACTGCAAACATCCCTTCACGAAGTGGATATTGAATTTACGAAGAGCTGCGTGGGAGTTATAAAAGTTCTGGATGCAATGATTGTAAGTAAATAATATAATTTTCAAGAGATATTGATGAAAATTATTTTCATTAATTTTAACAAGCAATCTCTTCAAAAGATTTTTTAAAGAGTTTTTATACAGTTTTTATATTATATTAATCTTATATATAATACAATTTAGAAAGTAAATAATATGGTGCAATGATATAGAACATAGATAACTAACACATGCGTAACGTTATGACTTACTACAAAACTTAAGAATTTGAAATAATATATAATTCTACTTCCTCCCTCTCTCTCGCCTTCAGTTCAACAGTTCGTGGGTTCGAATCCCATTTGGGCATGGATGATGTTTGTAGTGGTTCGGAATCCACTTTAAGCCGTAGGTCCCGGTCTAATTAGCCCTCGTGTCAAAAAATGACCGTTGAGCGACAAACAAACCAACCAAACCACCCTCTCTCTCGCATACACACATATACACATACACAAGAATTTTGTGTAGGTAAAAATCTATAAAAATTATAAACATATTTCAATTGCAAATGAATGATTACATTGAATTTTAAAAATGAGAAACAAGCATTTTTTAAAAAAATTTAACTCAATTCAGCTGTCAGATATTATCAGAAATTTGAAACAACACGTTTATGAACATAAAAACCTAATATAAATTTGAAACAACACGTTTATGCTGTGACTGTATAATAAATTAAAAATATCTTAACTTTTACGGATTTAAATTTTAAGAACTCTGTTTGAAAAAAAAAATCACACAAGTTCAAAAGTCACATTCCTTGCTTAATAATTATTCGGAAGTAAATGTTGCAAGTGTGGTACATTTTTTTGTTTACAAATAGCTTAAATGGCTAAAACTTTGAAAATGCTTATTAATAAAGTTAAATTTGAACTTCAAAAAATAAAAATAAAACTTTTTGCCTTTTGTTTATTACATTATTTATAATAAATATATATTAATTATTTATTATGTATACATTGAAAGATTCGAAATTTCCTTTATTATTATTAAAAATATAAAAAATAAAATGTTTTACACTTTTGCTTATTTATTATATTATTTTCAAATCTCTATACTATACAGACTTGCACGAGAAAAATGCTCCTATTTAAGTAAAAAAAAAAATATCTTCTATAAATAATATTTTGTTCTAATTTGTATTCTATATTATATTAGGAAAGTTGGTAGTTACTCGCATATCATTTATTTTCTGTGGAATCTATTCCCCTTTCCAAAAAGATTGATCACGTCTGACAAAGATGCAGATCTAAGCATTAACGTTAATCATTAAATGAGTTTTGTGAGTCACACTAAGTTACTTTTGCTATATTGCAAATATATCAGCTGAGATTTATGCAATGATAGCTTAAAACGTTTTTGGTGTTTAAAAATCCTCTGAGAAGCTGGAGATCCTCAATAAATGAGTGATAGCTCAAAATGTTTTTGATGTTTATAGGTCATCTATACATGCTTAAATTTGAGTATTTTTAGATTTGATTTTTGTCTGTCACTATACGATTATTTTTGGTACATTATAGATAAATTAACTCGAGACAGTTTGGGGCTCAAACTGCCAAAAAATCAAAATAAATTAAGAAAACAGACTGAAAAATGTATTGGTGTTCAAGAATCATGCGTGACGAAACACAAAAATAAGTTAATGGAAAAGTTAAATAACATCTAACGAAGTTAAATAACATTTAATGAACTCCAAGTAATATATGAAAAGTTTGTGATAAATTAATTTATTGACCAGTGACCGCGCGTATTCGGTATGTTGTATTCAATTTTTGGAAGGCACTTATAGGTTTTTTCGAAAAATAAAGACTTGTTGTGTCGCTCTTAATAAACCAGAATGACCATTTTGTGACTTAAAAAAATTGTCCATGTTAACTTTTTGCAAGTGCACATGGGTTTACTTTGATGTTATAACATCTGACAAAAAAGTAATCTTAATCGATCCAATAAATGTTATATACTTAGTTCATAACTACTAGTAAATGTTGAAAGAACATGAAAGCATATTGTTTAATTATTCTTTCTAATTCAATTATTATACATGACTCTAAGAGTTTTAAGCATCAGTTTAATAAAATTTTCGACAAACGTTTTTATTTTACTGTAAGGGTGGAATCAGATTGTTTTGGTTGACAACACTATCATTGCAGATCCTCAACTAATTATTGGATCCCTCAAGAAACAGGATGAGTTAAAAGTTCTTCAGAAAGTTAGAATTCGACATACCTTCTCCTGCTTAAATTGATGGAAATTCTGATCTGTTAGAAGAGTAGAGCTACTCTCGGAAAACACAACGAATAATTAAAGACTCAATAACCATTTTATTGCCATAAGAATAAAAGATCCAAAGTAAATAAAAGATCCAAAGCACAAGTCAACCAGCAATTAGAATCCGATAAACTATTTGCAAAGACAGTAGTTGGCAATGGTAGATCAAATGTCAGACAAAGCAGCCGGAAAATCCAGAAAATTATGCACATTTCAGGGCAGAAGCACCTTACCGAGCTAAGCAAATGATGTGAAATGCTCATCTCGCTTGCCAAAGTTAGATAAAATATAAGGTGCCGAACAGGCAGAGAGAGGAAAATTCGCGCCGTTATTTCTGCTTGGAAACCAAGCATTGAAAGTTTGTTCCTGTCTGCAAAAATGAATGTAATTGCAAAAAATGCCAAGCCATCGTTGACGGAGTCAGTTAAACAAACAGACGCGTTAAAGAGGGCACGATGATTCGGACTGAGAAGTGCAGGCTGGTCCATAAGAGAAATTGCAGCTGACAGACAACTAGACGCACCGACATCGCGCCGACTATGGCGAAGATGTTTGGAACAAGGAACTGTGGAATGTTTTCGTGTTGCTGGTGCAGCCAAAGTGACGTCGGCACGGGTGGATCGATGGGTGGCGACCTTGCAAAGTATGTGTACCGAAATTCTGCAGCATGTACAAAACACCCTGGATGCTGTCTTGTAAGGCAGAATCATTTGCCGTCAATTTTGTCTAGAGGCCTACGCTCATGGCATCCATTAAGACTGTCTTTGACCCCATAGCATAGATGCCAACGTCTGGAATAGTGGTGGATTATAGCGATAAGCAAGATGGTGTAGTATAGGACCACCTTTTCAGATGACTCACCCTTTTGTTTTTTTCAGTGATAGTACCCGCGTAAGAGTGGCATCGACATGGAGATAGGTCCAATCTTGCAGCAAATGTGGAACGCCACACCACGCAACAACACGGCTTCATGGTTTGTACGATTTCAGGTCACATCTAGTTCGTATTCACGGCACTTTGGCAGCCCAAAGTTCCGTGGATAATGGATGCGGCCGGTGACGCTCCTTTACATTCAGGAGGTACCCAATTCTCTTTATCAGCAGGATAACGGCAAACCTTACTTTGATCGCATCAGCCAACATGCCCTGCAAAGGTGTACAGCTGTTTCCCTGGCCACCGTACTCTCCAGATCTCTCACAAATCGAACACGTTTGGGATATGATTGGATGCCATTTTCAGACCCGGGCACCGCCTCTTTCAAAAGACGCACTTTGGAAAATGGTTGATAGGGAATGGACAGCCATTCCTTGGAGCGCAATCTGTATCCTCACTAACTTTATGTCTAGACGTTTTGCTTCGTGTATCGCCTATCATGGTGGTCCTACAACCTACTGATCCAACCCTGTTCTCACTCTATATTATGCATATCATTTCGAAATTCACATTACTTAGTAACTGTTGCTGTCTCTTTCTGTTTGCCAAGTTTCGTCATTTACTGGCAACTCCTTCTTGGTGTGGCATTTTCAATATCAGGCACAATGCACATTTAAAACAAATCTCCTTTAATTTTCTATATTTGAAAGTGATAACTCGTTCACTCTCGTATCTGATCAAAAATTCAAATTTTTAATTAAGTGCGTAAATAAGTTATTTCATATTTGTAAACAATTATTTACCTATTAGGATTTATTCAATTTGTAGATTTGATAAACCCATAACATTGGCCACGATGGCCTGGTTGGTTAAGACGTCATTCTCATTATTGGAAGGTAGTGATTTCGAAACCCGGATTAACCGAAGAGCAATCGTGTTCGCTAATGCCGGCTGCCCCATGTCGTTAAAACCGGACGTGGTCGCAATATTCTCCAAGTGAAATGATACCTCTGGGGGTAGCAGGCCGAGTATTGGGGATCTTCTGCTTGATCCTTGCTTCAAATTCACGGAGACTCCATCCAACTGCTTCTATTTAACTGGTTGAGCCCAATTCAGGGCTAAGTACAGGGAATCATGATGGTGCAACAACAAATCCATAAACTATTGGTAAAATACTATAAATTGCTAACGGGTTTTGCAATTAAAATTGCTTGTAATCAGCAAACACCTCACTTTATAAAGAAAGTTTTCAAATGCGCGTGGATGAATTATTTCGTACATTAAAAAGATTATTTAAGGGGGAAATATTAATCAACAATTATGTTATTTTAATAATTATTAATGGCAGAAATTTGATGAATTCATAAAACGCAATGTAAAAATTTTATAAGTCTAACATATTTTGTAAGTGTGGTAAATAAAAAATACTCTCATTTATTAATAATAAAAGGCTTTCCTTTCCTTTGTTTTACTATTTCATGCTTTTAAAGATATTCAATATTTCTCATTTTCAAACATATAAATTACCATTTAAAATAAAAAATGTTAATCATTAATATAAATTATTAATTATTTATATATGAGGATTTTATAAAATGCAATGTAAAATTCTTCCATGCTATTTTGGGCTCTACAAGTAAAATTACTGAAAACCAACGAGTGTCCAATTTAATCTTGGAAATATCTTCATTAATTATGAGATAATGAGTTATCATTTCATAATTGCAAACGATAATTCAATATTTCAATTTATTTTCAAACATCATTGATACTATTTAAAAATAAAAACATTATTCAACAATTTAATTATGAAATGATTGGTATCTGAGGAATTTATAAAACGCTTTATATAATTCTACAAATAGCTTACTTAAAAAAAAAAAAAAAAGTCTTTTATTAAGTGTGAAAACATGTTATCATTTGTGATATCATTCTAAACGATAATTCAATATATCATTTTCAAACAAATAAAAAGTTTTAATCAACAATGAGTGGTGTTAATTATTTTAATTGATCTTTGAAGAATTCATAAAACGCAAATTTCTACAAATTATCCCCTTGGAAAAAATTTTTAAGTTTTCATCAACAATGATAATTTATCATTTCACATTTGCAAACGATAATTTATCCTCTCCAATCGATATTTTAGTTACTATTTAAAAATGGATGCGTTGATTAACAATGATATCGAAAAATTCATAAAACACTATATCTAATTCCCTAAGAGGCGTTGTGTATTAGTTTGCGAAAGTGGTGATAAGCAATGAGTACCCAATTTGCAAAAGAAATAAAAATTCAATTTGAGTAAATTGAGGTCAGCGAAATTACTGAAAATAGTTTTCATAAATAAATAACCTTTGCTTGCACACACTGTAACCTCATTCCATTTTCTTCGAACACCTGTTTTAAGGAACGGGAAAGGTCACAAGTCACCCCAAGACGCAGCAACCCCGATCATCAAGCAAAGTCCTTGGGGAAGCCGTAAGTTACACACATGTTACATATCACGCAAGCCGTGACACGAGAGAGAAGAGAGGCCAGTTTCCAAAATAAAAGTCGAGCACCCCCGGTCACTATGGCTACAAGCTGTACACAAGCCACTTTAAGATCCAATCGTCACGGCACAATCGAAGCTGTAACCGCCACATAAAACCATTTTTGAATTTTCCGTCGCAACCAATTTTTTATGTGCTATTTTCATCGTTAATTGTATTATAAACATATTTTTTTAAGGCCGTCGGTGTTTTGTATTTCGACCGTCCCCAAGCGTGTGTGCTGAGAACGCGTGAAGAGCAAGTGTGAGAGAACCTGTGCAAACGTCGAGACCACCACTTCGTTTTAAACTCAGAAAACGATCGTACACGCGATTGCGTAGTTAAGGGATGATGGATGGTCTCTAAGAATTCGAGACATTTGCACTGCGGAGAGAGAGGTTTCGGTTCACCCAAACATTTGCTTAAATGGTGTAAAATTCGGATAGTTCCGTACTAAGTACTCCTCTCACTTGTTACATTATGCACACTCAATTCCGAAAGCAAGCACTAATTTATAACTTGATGTAAATAAAATATAACAAAAAATCATATTTAATTTTAACTTTTCAAAAGTTTCCAGAGAATAGTAAAGCCTCTGGTCTTGTAAACAGCTGGATGTTTATAAATCCAAGAATAATTAATGCTACTTCAATAGTGGCAAGTCTCGCACACAGAAACTATGAATCTTTTTCAGAAACAAGCGTGTTGTTAATCAGTTGCCCCAGTGGTAACACGAAAACAAATTTAAAATTCAATTAGCATTTAAACCGCAATTAATATATCCGCTGACACGATTGAATATTGTGATAAGACATCTTTCTAATATTCGAAAAATGATGTAAACGGTATATGATTCAGCTAAAGATTGTCGTGGTGAGACAATCTTCAGCTGACTTTAAAATGCACTTTAAGACTTCTGTTGGATGCAGGATTCTTTCACTAGTGACTGGTTTAGTTAACATTCTACAATCAGATTTTGAATAAAACTAACACTAGACAACTCGTGATTACTATGAACTTCCCAAGGGGAAAATCAGATCCATGAATTTATGAACCAAAGGTCACCGTGCTAACCATTCAATTAGTAGCTCGGCTCTACTGATGAAAACAAAAGGGCTCCGGCTTTGGTTCGACCTTTTCGCAGACTTATGAATCTGTTAGTTTCGTTCAGTGACTTCGGATAAAAGAAACGTTAGCAGAGGAAGCGTATCACAATAACCTAGCTTAACTTGTATGGCAATATATTCAGTTCTGATGAAACAATAGATGTTAAAGATTCAAAGAAACTACTTAAGTATAGATTTTTTTAACTCTGACGAGTCCATAAACTTGACTGAAGAGTAAATCACCGGGAAAAGGATGTGGTACAGTGTATATTGTAATTACTTATGAAGCTCAAAGTTCAAACTTCAATTTTTTTTAAGCTGATGTAAATTCTTCCAATCAGTTATCCGGATAGTGAGAAAATATATTTGCATTTTTTTAGCATTAAACATCGATTTTAGTTTGGTATAATGGTTACTTTTGCATATTAATAAGAAAACTATGGGCTAATTCAACCAGAATTAAAATCAATTCCAAAACATTACAAAAAAAAAAAAAAATCGAAGTGCATAACCAATCAACATACCGTTGAACTGAAAGCCTGAGTGCTAAGTATTCAGGGTGTAGCAGCTATACATAAATTACGGGGAACCATGATGCATTTAAGATAAAGAATATAATTTTCTAAGATAGTACGTACTTCTAAGATAATCAGTTGTTCTGGTATCGCTGAAACAAATAGGATATTATTTTTTCATTGTTGTATTCAAGTCATGTAAAACGGTGATCGATATGAAATATTCCAGGAAAAATGTTTTTACAATTATTTGAAACATACAATTATTATCAAAGATTTCATACATACATACACAGTAAAATAAACCGTGATTAGTTCAGTACCTCATTTGCTCCAAGATCTTGAACATGATTCATTCGAAGACTGAGTAATCTAATTTTTTTAGTTGGTTTGTACTTCTACAATCTTTAGTCATGGTAACGTAAAAGCTGAATCGCATTTCTATTGGCATTAAAAATTATTCTTAGGATATTTCTTAAGATTTGAAAAATCTTAAGAAAGATCAAGATTATTTTGATTTTTTTAATCAGTGGACAATATACATGTGTTCTTGCGCAGCGGACAAACCTAATAGCCAATGGTTCTCATAAGGCCTTTGAATATTTAACACCAACGAACTTGCGAAAGATCTCCTGAATGATAGTGAGAAAAATTAATAATCAAGTATAAAAACTTAAAAAATTCCCAAGCATCACTTCAACAGGTATGTGCATGTAAAAAGCAGAAGAGTAGTATTCATATCCTACGGTTCAAAAATGTGCTTGAGCTACAATCTGCGACTTTCCACTTTAAAGAGAAGAATACAGTTCAAAAACATTACAGATTCCTGCAAATTTAAATGAACATATTTCCAGTTGCATTCTTGCATAGAATAGAGCATGCTTACGAACCATGTGTTATTCATAATGGCTTAATGAATTAAAAAAATAAAACTTGCTTTTAAATTGTTGTATAAAGTTTTAAAATACAAGAATTGTAAAGCAACAAAATTACTGATTGAATTATGTACACTTGAAATATTGATCGATAGCAGAGAAAATACAAAAGTAACAATTTAAAAAGAAGAGAAACGAAAATTCGATTGAGATATTTTGACTGTAGAAAACTGACAAAATATAAATTAATTTTTAAAAAAATTAGTTTGCAATTTATGCCCTTACTTCTTACAGAAAATTCTTGAATATTTTTTCTCGCGAAAATTTAAACTTCTCATGACAAAAAATTTCTTATTAGATTTGTAGAAAAAAAAAGTTAATTTAAAAATATTGAAATTTTATTTAGGAAATTATAAAACATAGATTTTACTTTGTAGTTTAAAAATAATTATCTATAAGAGTTATCTAAAAATAATTCCAGCTTTCCTTACGCATTAAAATAATTTATGTGCGTGTGTGAACCACTGAAACTTAAAAAATAAATAATCAACATCATCTAAAGTTTTCATTTATTAATAAAATTATTTAATATGAAGAAAATAAAATTAGTTTGTTAGATCAGTTCCACACATAGTACTCTATTTTTAATAAAGTGAGGATTACGTTACCCCGAAGATGAAGGTAGCTTGACAGCTAAGAAGTCCTCTGGCCTTTAGTTCAAAGTTCTCGAACTCGAGTGCCACTCCCACTGAAGTCTCGGTTAAAGTTATAACGGATTTGGTGTCTATACTTTAAACTATGTCTTAATCCGAGTACGCAAAATGTGACTAAAGAATGATTTAAAAAACAAGGTGAAAAAAGTGTTGAGTGTGTTTTCTGCAAGAATATGTTCGCGGCGGTTGCTTGGGAGTTTTCCAAGTTTCTTATCCTACAGGATATGAATACGGTTTACTATTCATTAAAGATTCATTGTTACACTATTGTATAAATTTGGTGCAAATATTACTTATTTTGAGCACACCTAGTTTTAATAATTGAATTCTACTCTTCAGTATGAAAATCTTCATGATTGATATTAATTATTTTTTGTTGTTATTTATAACATCTGGACAAGCCAATGTGGTTGATGTTGAATATGCGAGTTTAAGTCAGAAGGAGTGTTTTTCGTTTAACCACATCCTCACGAAGGTGAAAGTACTACTTTTCTCGAAACTCCTTCGATAGATGGCACCACCAGGAGATCCACTCCCTCAATTCTGAATATGATCTGAAGAGGGGGAAGTATTCTCCAGATCATTACATCTATGATAACTTCTCAACGACCAACCATAGGACTTTCAATTCCACAGATTAAACGAACATGTATATCGCATGTACTCGGTGGGTCTTCGACGGCTTTGGGAATCAAACCCCGTCCTTCCAGACATATGGCTGATTCCCTAACCACTAGGCTACCATGGCCCCATTAGTTACTCTAGAGCAATGGAAGACGAAAATTACGGAAATAGCATTTTCTGAATATATGTCTGCAGATGTGGGTGCGTGAGAATTTTCTGGATGATATGATTTAGTTTATCACTCAATAGTCATTTTCGGAACACAAAAGTAATTAGAACGGGCATAAAATTTAAAAGAATTCAGAACGGCTAAAAGCATCCAAGCCCAAGATGATATCGATCACGAACTGTTGAACTAAAGACCAGACAGTTAGCCAAACAACTACAAGTTCGGCTAAGAAATTTCCAAAATTCATCTCTCGCGATATGCGAATGCAACCATTTTGAAAAGTCTTACAAGAAGGTAATAACTTGATACATACTCAAAAGATCTAACAGGAGCTTTTAACTGTAAAACTAAACATTAAATTTTCTAGTCACTAAAATCCATATCCAAAGTAAAGGAGAACTCAAAATCACACACTATTGTCTTGAAAAACAAATCTGAACCTTCATCCATTATTGCGTGTATACTAGAAAATTTCTGCAATCATTCAAAAATCTAATTGAATTCGGAGGAAAATAATAACCGTAATTTCTGGACTAAACAGATCGGAAAACAATATTATTTTTTTGTTATTGCAGCCTTTTATGTGTGAGTTTAATGTGTACTTCAAACAGTCAAAATGAAGTGCGAAATGAGAAACGTTGGAAGTTGGAATGAGCATGGAAATCTGAAAATATTGTCAAGAATATTAGGATTCAAGGAAGTTCTAGTTATATCCCTAAAGAAGCAGTGAAGCAAAAATATGTATATAAGGAATCAGCAGATTTGGACTGTAGTTAAATTATAAATGTAATCGGGATTTTCTAAATCTTTTTCATTCCGAAATTAACAACCAAGACTTGAAAACTTCACATTATGTGCTATTTTTTTATTTTTTATTTTCTTTTGTTAGCAAAAATAATTTTTTTTTCTTTAATTCTACACTCCGTTTTGCGATACTTCTAACATAGTCTTACAATTTTTGGTATCTATGAGTATTGTAAACATTTTAGCGAATAAATTCAAGTACCTTTATGAGCGTAATATTTAATATCTAATTAATTTTTGGTTTCAATTGTCAGTTAAAAATATCATACAACGTAAGACATTGGACGATGTAACCATTGTGAGATTTTTGACCATGCAAAACAGAATTAACACGGTAAGGCGTTAATGCAATTTTATATTCATTAATCCATTTTTCTCAAGAATGGTGATTACTGTGACCTATTTTTTCTTGAAATTAGAGTGAATATACGAATAATACACAAGAGGAATAACTTAACAGAACCTAGTCTTTAAGGTCCGAGACACACACATTGCAAGTATTAATGGCAAAGTCCAAATTGGAATTTACCGATTTTTAAATTAAAAATAGCAGGGTTTGTATTATGACCTAATGGAAAGACCGAGCTCTTTGCAGACAGAGGTTAGTGATTCAATCCAGACATTGAACAATGGATCTGATTTCATTACCACTCCATGATTATTTTTGGCATACAAGTATTAATAATTTGGAAAATCCAATTTGAAGTTTATTTGAATTATTGTAACCATCAGCACTTTAAGAGGGAATCAACACCGTGAGTTGTTGAAGAGCAAATCATTCAATACCTAATTAGTTGAAAATTATGCGATAAGCGTTATATTTCTTTTCTATTTGTACGTCACTCAGGGGTTTGAAATTTTTCCCCCGTTGTCCAGCCTTGCTAAACGTGGATATAGTTCACTATAGGTGAAATAAATCGTTTAAGAATGGAAAGATGCGGCTGATACCAAAATTTCTGATACAAGCCTTTGATTATCAAGCGATCCATTGTCAAATTGAAGATCACAACGTCGATTGAGGCTATTGGGTCACTGTAAATATCTCGTGGTCTTTCAAGTAAAATGATATTTTTGGTATCTATGGAGGTGCCCACCTCTGGTGTTGGGGTGCTTCTGCTTGATCCCTGTTTCTAAATTACGAAGACTCCTACTGGCTGTGTATACTAACCAGCAGAGTCCAGCTCTGGGTTAGGAACTAGGGAAGTATGCAAGTACAACAACAATCCTTAGTTTCATTTATACAGAAGGGTATATTCAACTTTAATATCATATAAATCAAAAATAATAATAATAATAACGCTGAAGACATTTAGTCTGGATTTCAAACTGACATTCGCTCTTGGAGCGCTTGATAACTCATTACTTATAAACAGAATTCAAACAAAGAGAGCCGCCAGCTCATTAAGGGAATTGCTCCCGACCGTCTAAACAGAATGCAGCCCCAAGTGAAGGTTTTTATTTCCCCATTCCCAAATAAACAAGCATTTATAACTCAGCGCAAACTTTTCATTCCCAAAACGGACGGAGGACATCAACAATGAGTACGCAAATAAAGCCGGAGCAACAGGATGAGAGGGGTGGGTGGGAAATAACGCAAAAAAGTGGGGGTGGGGGATTTTAACTCATTTGCTTATAACGCGCGCGCCCTATTAATATTGGCGTGGCCACAAAAGTTCACCCTCCTGCAACAAGCGAGACACGAGCGGCGGAAACAAGAGGATTCGCCCGCGCTCGCATTATTTTGCTCCGCGGGACACTAATTAGATTAGTGTGTTTGTCCCCCATCACCAGTGTCCGTAATTAGAGCCGTCCCCGTTGCTATGGCGACCGCGGCACAGGGAGGGACTCTCTCCTCAAGTCGATTACGAATTTCGACTGAGCTGGGGGATTCAGTGTCTGCTACCGTAACGAGTTTAATGGGGCCATTAATGGGTCCCGGACTTGAAAGATGGCTGTCTCCCCAGAAAGCAGATTGAGTGATCCACGGTCGATGAGCGGGGATCGAGTACATAAATTTCATACGCACGCGACTCTGAAGTCTTCTTCCCCACCCACACAGTGCCTCACGTGCGCCTGAATAGTTAAGGTCATCACTGTGTATCGGGCGGCCAGCATTCGTAGGTAATACACTGCCAGCCATAACAGTAGCTAAAGTAGCCTGGGGACTTTCTAGGCTAATCAGTAATTTATAATCCTAGAGTACATTATAATGATTTACACTAGTGATTAACAAAGTAGGATACACCAGAAAGGGTATTTTTTAAGGTAAATTGGCGAGGTTGATTCGCCAAATTCTCGATGTTAAAACGTCAAAAACCAATCTGTTGATTTTACAGTGAAAATTTTCTTAATACACATGAAAGACAATATCTATCATTATATTCACAGATAAAAAACATAATTTGAGCTTTTAGTCCACATTTTATTATGGTTCACAATTGGGGATGGCATAACAGTTAATTGGTCATCGAGGTACATTCCCTTTTCTGCATAATAAAATATTATTTTTCCGGGACCTATCTCTAAAGCAAATTAATATTTTAAAAGTAATTCATCGTTCAAATTAAAAAAAATCAAGTAATACTAGAAATTATATATGCTTTAAAAAAGGAATCGATGCCAGGAGATGTTACACCAACATCAGAGTGGTAACTTTTATGCAACTGTTATAGGAACATAGGGGGGGTTCTCATGGATTCGGAAGTAAGTCCTGCTTTCAGTAGTAAATTAAGTGCGTCACACTTCAGCTGGAAAATTACAATGGTCATAATCGAATTTTCAATTAGTGAATACAGAATCTCTGAATGTTGCCGTGGAACGCACAGCCAACAAATGATATACTAGGATCAGCCTAAGGAACTATCGCCAATGTTAAAGAAAACACTGATTATGACCAGGCATTACAGAACCGCACGATGTATGGTTCGTTGTGGGTGGGGCTGCTTTTTTTTTATTTTATGGAAATCCAATCTCTTGCCAGCAAATAATGCCAGACCCAAATATAAACCACAAAACGATGAAGTATTTAGATAGCAAAATATACCAAGATATAAGAAATTATCCTCTACAATGATCAAGAATTGAAAGTGCCATGGCGGATGAATGGTATGTGAATGGTTTACTATAGCTAATGATACAACTTTTCCATCACAGCGGTCCATTGTCCTTTTGTGAGCAAACTAATGTTAGATAGCACGTATAGGTCAACCAGTAAAGCAAAGTATCTAAGTGTAGCATTGTTCTCAGTTTATTACGCATCAAACTCACCAAAGAATGATTAACAATAATTTGCTGTGTTAATATGATCATAGAAGAAACTCTCTCAAACCTTAGTGTCTTCAAAACATTTACTTATCAAGTGCGCATACGCATGATTCACATTAGTTTACTTTTTAACAGCATAATCGCACTGAAGATGTCTAAGATATCGTTGCCTTTAGACTTCTGCTCCACCAAACATTTCTGGACATGATTGCGAATAGTTTACGAATTACTAGTTTTGCTGACCTACAGAGCTATCACATTTCATTGTCCTCCATTTTGACCCATCAAATGTTCCTAAACATGATTGATAGTAATTTGTTTTACTAGCAGCACAGTACTAAAAAAAAGTTGTCTCAGCTCTTATTGTCTTCAGATTTCTTGGGAATCAAATACTTCTGAAGTTGACACTAATTCGCATATCATTAAAATGGTTAAACTGGAAGAAGCTGTGTTTCAGCTCTCATTTATTATCAAATTTCTTAGCCATCAAAAACACCGGACATACCTGGAAATAGTTCGTATAGAGCTCGTTTCATCGTATTTAGGTGAAGCTCTCTGAGCTGTTATAGTTTTCAGGTTGTGTTTACATATCAGAAAGTATCTATAAATGATTCCAGTAGTATTTCCTAGTAGTTGATTCCATTAGTAGGTAGTTTCGATTTCATTGTCTTCCGATTCCTTAAAAATAAAGCCCTTCTGGGTATGATTGATAGTAGTTTGCGTGTTTCCAATACCACCACACTCAGAAGAAACTGTCTCTGAACTCATTGTCTTCAGATTCCTAAATCATCAAATGTTTCTGGAAAATATTGATGATAATTGCCTATTTAAAAGCAACACTTATCTCAGGATTTTTCTTAGATCTCATTTGACCTCAATCTATGATTTCAGAAGATAAGGGTAGTTTTAGTTACTAGCATCACCGCATTAGGAAAGTATTTTAGATTTTAATGTCTTCGTGCTTTTTTAACCATAAAACACTTCCGAGTACGATTGATAATAATTTGGGAGCTACCAGTATTACTGTACTCAGTAGACACTGTA
Source organism: Latrodectus elegans (assembly GCA_030067965.1). Taxonomy (NCBI): domain Eukaryota; kingdom Metazoa; phylum Arthropoda; class Arachnida; order Araneae; family Theridiidae; genus Latrodectus; species Latrodectus elegans. The sequence continues at coordinate 48,690,722 of CM057816.1, read as the reverse complement.
TCTTATCTCATTGTTTTCAGATTTCTCATCTATCAATCGCTCTCTTACTAGCACTACTATACTCATAACATGCTGTGGCAACTAGTTAAGAGAAAATAACATTTTTTTTTCAAACTATAACATACCACGTTTAGTGTAAATCTGTAGCATAACCTTAGACAAAATGAGTCTTTACTTTCATCATTCCCATCTGTGGTCCAGAAAATTACGGATTACCAAAGCATTTATTAATTGTACTGCTTCACCGAGATACAATTTACTTTCTGTCATTACTTGCTGTGATTTTTGATAAATTCTTCGACAATAGTTTGTCGAAGAATTTTAGCAAAAACCACAGTGTTATACGATTTTGGTGCATTACACTTCATTATTTTACAAATATTTCCATACCAAGGAATTTCAAAACATATTATACAACAGACATTTGTATATTAGAAGCAGATACAAGATTTAAATTCTTAAAAGTCAAGAAATAATTTGCACAAACACAAACTGTTTATAAATTCTTAAATAGTTTCAATACTATACAAATGAATTTCGTAAGTAATTTTAAGACTTTATAAAAGTCTTACAATAATTGTAATTTATTCGGAAAAAATTGTAAGATCGGAAATATTAATATAGGACAAATTTATATATTAAGGGCATTTCGCATTTATGAATATTGATGGTATTGGTTGTGGTTTCAATTGAGCTACCCAAATGCATACTTGTCAACCTTGGAGAAAAAAAATCAGTAGATTCTGCTGATTTTGAGGGAAAAAATATGAGACACTACAAGAGATATTTTTTCTTGAAACAGAATGTTTAAAACGGTAGTACCACAAAAAGACAATTTTATTCTTTTGATTATACATTCTCAGAATAATTTATGTTAAAATATTTTGCGTTAATCTCTTAAATTTGTAATACAATATTTTCATTAACCTTATATAAAGGAACTATGAAAAATAAAAGAATATACTACATATAAAAAATAAACAACGCTTATGTCCCAATATATATTTTATAAGGCAACTTTTGCCGGCCAACTCCTCTAGTGGTCAGCGTGCCTAACTACGGATAAGGTGGTCCTGGGTTCGAATCCCGGTTCAGGCATGGATGTACTTTCTCTCTCTATCCTGTTTTTGTCCTTTCCTTGTGTGTGAATGAGGTGTGAAAGATTGCCTACCCTATAAACTGGTCCCTATGGCATGTGTCTGTATTGAAGTCGGACTCTACACCAAATACGGTTCAGTTGGAAAAGTGGAGCAGCGCACCCCACTTTGCCAGCCTAGCTGGCACATGAGAACAACAACAACAAAAGGCAACTTTTACTACACTAGTGCAATTTATAAATATTAAACTCATAAAATATATTACTAAATAAATTTAATTCAGAGAATTACTTTGCTTAAGAGAAATATTTTCCTAATTAAATTACTAATATTCCCCCTAATTGAACTGCTTATGTAAACAGGTTCTAAATGTTAATTATATCACTGCCAATTCGTGGGAGTCTCGGCAGCTTAGTGGTTACAGCGTCATCTTTCCACGGTGGACTCGAAACTCAGAGGAACATATTACAAAAATTATATATATATTATCATATTAATGCATCATCTCTGTTGACTATTTAAGCTCCTGAAAAAACTCAGTAGACTTTTTTCTGGCAAAAGTTTGCTTGTTTCTAAGTTTTTCATTGAAATTGCCAAAAATCAGTAGATTTTCTTATATTATTGGGAAATCATGAGAAATGATGAATAATCAGGTGTTTCTCGATCAAATCAGTAGAGTTGGCGCTATGCTAAGGGTTTTAAAAAACCAACGTAAACACGCAGGGATTCAGTATACGATATGCTTTAAAATTACAAATCTATTCATTTGCTAGGTCTGTATAGGAGTTTGTTAAGCCAACAACTTACCAAATTTAATCACCAAGCTCCTGTATGATACAGAAAGTAGTTTTAAAGGTCATTGGTATAAACTGCGAAAGCTTATGATCCCAAATTATCTTCTTGAAATTCCAAACTATTTTAAAGAAAAGAAAATTTTAGTGTTAGAGTAACACTGTCAAGTCAAAAAGCAATAAGTTAATTTATTCGACACAATCTTAAAAGCCATTTGCATGCCTTTCTTACAAGATTCAATTAGTATTAGCCACTTGATTTTCATTTGTTAATACAGTTGGTTTCACTATTGATTTACCATTTCACCGTAATTTTTATTTGCAAACGTGAACTCATTCCGGATGTACAGTTTTTAAATAAAGCCAACGTAGTCCGATTGGTTAGAACGTCATCAAAGAGTAGTAAATTCGAATCCAGACTTAACCGAAGATCCGTCGTATACGTTAAAGGTGGCTGGAGCACGTTAAAAATGTCATTGCCGCTACGGCCTTCAAAGCAAAATGATACCTCTGAGATTGACAAGCATTGGGGAAGACTTCTTTTTGAATCCTGGTCCTAATTATAAAGACTCTATTCCAACTGCTTCCATCTAATTGGAAGAGCCCACCTCTGGGATAGGTACATACAAACATACAACCGAGCCCCGGATTATACATTAACGTTAATGGTTTCGAAATTCTCACCCACCATAAAGAATTTCGTAATTTTGAATAATGGTCAAGTGACGAGGCACATTTAAATTTACACCTTCCTCTCCACATCTACTCCAAACCAGGCGAAGAACTGTGGACGTCACAAATCAGCGTGGACATGATCCAAACCTAGGCTGCCACCTCAACTCAGTGAGGGAGAATGTGGTCACCTTCCTAATCACTGCTCACAACAAGTAATGCTTCACTTTGCTGATCTCAATGGGAAATTGGCGTGAAGCTACTGAGCCACTGGAACTCGGACTAAGTACAAAACAGTATGTAGATAAAACAACAAGTTTTAAAATTTATTCATAGCCAAAATACTCACTGAATTCTGAAGTCTAGAGTACTGGCCATTTAACTATCATATCAGTATTACAAGAACATAACCAATCCAAATGATGAGGAAACGAAAATTTAATTTTCATTTAACAAAGGTAATAATTCTATTTTAAATTTAAGTTTACGTAAAAAGGGACGAGATTTATATATTTTTTTGTCGAAATGCTTAAATTTAATTTTAGGATCCCAAAAAGATCCAGTAGTAACATTGTATTTTCCACTGCAGGAAACTTCAAACTCAACTTTTAATGCTAAGTTCCATTTTTAAATTGAACAAGCACATGACCCGCAATGAGTGTTCCAGAATTTTCAGCGTTTCCGACATTAGGATTTTATTGTACGAAATACAGTCTTAAATAGAAGTAATGTTTCAAAAGTCCTTAAAGAAATATTGCATTAGATAGTTTTCTTTATTAAACCAGGACCTACGATTTAAATTGAATTTCAAAATACTGGAAATAATCCTGGTCAGTGCAGAAATCAAATCAAAGATTTACTCATTTATAAGCCATAGCTCTTAACATTTGGCTATAAGTTAGCCAACCATAATTCCATTAGATATGTCACTTTTAAAACGCAATCGATAAATTGACGAAATGTATATTTTAAAGTGATTTCCGAACTGCATTTGAGCCGAGAATCGATCCCACGAACAATTGAACTGAAGGCTTTTCAGGAAATGTGAAAACAGGAATCTTGCATTCAAAAATAATCAGATCTGTAGTTTTAGTAGCAACTTACGTAGAAATTTGGGCAAAATTTTCATTCAATTTTATGAATTTCCTTTTTCTCTTCGACACAGTGTATGAACATACTTAATATAGAAAACAGGTGGATTTTCTATTGAAAACGCCTTACTAGCAAACTTCACCACATGAATAAAGAGATTGAAAGCAAGCATTTAGTCTAATGGTAACGTTATACAGAAAATCCGCACAGAACCAACGTCACTTAGAAATGGCAAATAAAACCACAAAATCATTAGCATTCATCAAAACAACGGATGATCGCACATTTCTCTCCTTGAAAAACCACTATTTAAAAAGGCTTCCCACCGCGCAAAATCACGACCCCCTCCTTCACTTCTTCGAAGGAAAAAAAACTCTCCACCCCATCCAAGCGGGAGTTCCGGAAGAATTCCCATCCCCGCACCGCCCTCCTCTCCGCCCCCATTAGACATTAAGGCACTCAATCCCCTCCTCCTACTTCCTAGCCCCCAACGCAATCCCCTTTTCGCCACACTCGCACATTCTCAACAGAAACCCAGAGTTCTACCCCTGAAATGGTTTTAAGTGAGCAGCAAAGGTTCTCCTTCCTCTCAGCTCCCGCGTGCGGCACTTCTCCGCGATACACGGTTGTCATGGAAACCGGATGACGGGGGAGAAAGATGCACCTTTCCCCCTCCGAGTTGGCGATTACCCATCTGGCAGCAGTGGAAAGAGATGCCTTTCCACAGTAAGAAAACAGCAGAGGGAAAAAAGTACACAGGATGAGTGGTGAGCGGAGAAAGGAGGGGGTGTTTCAACTTTCTCTTCCCGATATTTTGATACGTTCGGTACTTTATATAGTTGATTTGTAGTCCCCCTACTTTCCCATATAGATATACACTGCCATTTATGTGTTGGGGAAGGAATGAGGACACAAGAGATGAAAGTAAATCGATTGAATATCTTTTTCTCCATCACTATCGCTAGGAATTTATATTTTCTGTTTTTTTTTTATTTTGCCTCCCTTCGTTTCTGTAATCCTTCGGACACCCCGGGGGGCTGGACGTGCCCACATAAATATCCTCTATCACTCTCTCAATCACAGAAATGCTACACCGATGCTTTATTTGACAAGTTCTTTCATTTTTGGTTAATTTTTTTGCGATTGATTTTATTACTCTTAAACGTCGAACTCCTTTCTTTTCCAAATTATTAGGAGGGAAAAAAGGAAAGTTTTATAGCAAATTCGTATTAAAAAAATCATTTTTATTTTTTGTTTTATTGTAAATTCAAGCCAAACCGTGGCAATTGATTGGTTAGTACCCTAACCTTTTAGTTCAAAATTCATGGATAACTTTCCCATTTCGAGGGTGGATAATGGTAATGGTTTGTTTTAGTTTGGTTTCTATCTTTCCTACTGTATTTCAGCAAAGGTGGCAGTTGAATGATTATTACTCTGATTTTCAATTCGACAGTTTATGAATTCGATTCTCACTTCACTTGTAATAGTTCTGAGTTCACTTTAAATTGACTTCGTTTGTTTGATTTTATATGGCCACTTTTTTAAGAGAAGAATGGGTTGAAACTAACAGTGTAAAGTAGATTCAACACGCATCAACAACCAAAATGGGAAAAGAAATAACGAAGTAGGGCCACATTCCACTATGAATTGTAGCCCTCCCTCTAAACAACTCGTGTGTCAAATATGGCTGTATAAAGGGATGAATCAACCGAACTGAATTCTAATTTAGAAAAGTTGGTTCGTTGTAGGTTTACTATCAATAATTTGGCTTAGTTCTACGGTGAAAGAGGATACTGAACCATTACAAGCAACCATGCCGAAGGTACTGTTAAATACGTCCTATTTAAATGAACATCAGAAAATTAACTATTCAAATTCAGTATGAAATCGAATGATACGAGTAAAAAAGGGAAAAAAATCACATTTTAAAATTTCATACAAATTGTAAAATTTATCACTTATTAATGCCAAAAATGATTTAAATTTAAATAATTTTTTAAATCTTAACTTATAAAATGTTTTCATTCTACAGAAATGAATAGTTTTTTTTTTTGGGGGGGGGGAGGACTGTGTATTGCGTAACACCTTAGAATTTTCAATGCCTGTATTTATACGATATTTTAACAGCGATTATAAATACACTATTATAAGAATGGGAATTTTAATGCCAAAATTTTTAATGTGATTTGACTCCATAGCATTCTTTATAAGAGCAGACGAAAGCCACGAACAACTAAACAGAGGGCGTTTGATTATTCTCCTGTCAGCTTTATTTGGATTTTTAAGAGCTTCTGATGAAATTTTTTGTCATTAAGCTTTTAATGAGATAGCTCAAACCATCAATAATAAATTGTAATTAGCTATTCATAACTTAAAAGTAAATACATGTCCATAAACTAAGGATAATCCAAAAGCACGCGAAAAGCGAGAGTGAAAGTAAATATGCCACATGTTGACGCACATTGTCAAGCACTGTATACAAATTACAGGAAGGCACCTAATGACACCAAGTATACATCATATGAAGACAGCGTAAGAGAGTGGTATATGAGGACCTGTGGCAAAGAAGGAAATGTGTTCACCTGTTGTGAACACATTTCTTTCTTTGCCATACATATGGTGCTCAGTGCCACAACTGCATTAGAATGATATAAAAGATGCATGTGGATGGTATTTTAAGCAGTAGAATTATCGGTATCCTGGATTACAGGCGTATGCAAATGGCAGTAGCCAAAGAAATCAGAATCACCCAAAATATCTCTAGGTTAGGGTAATAATTACAAGGTCATCGCAATGTCAGTTGACCTTGCAGTACATATCGCTTCAGACTGACAATGCCGAATGATGATTGGTATTTCGCAGTAACCCCTAAAAGAAAAAGACGCAGCACAGCAGTGAACTCGTAGTGTCAGCAGCACAGTAATGATCATCATTCACGGGTATGACAGTTTCAAGGCAAAGCATGTCATGATGCTTGAGATAGTATGGTCTAAATGATCGTGTGCCTGTCAGGTGTGTTCTACTCACGACAATTTACTGTCCCCAGAGGCTAGCCTGGAGTTGAGAACATGCACGTGAACATCGCCACAATGGGCTTATTTTACATTTTCTAACGAGTCGAAACTTAGCTTGCAGACAGACGTTCACATGGAGAACACCAGGTACTCGATACCACCAAGACAGCATCATAGAACGCACTCATAGAAGTGCTTGTTTGGGGAGGAACTATACTCGCGGTTGCAAAACAGATTTTCATACTCAAACCAGAATCATGACAGGCCACAAATTTAACGATTAAATTTTATTATATAACATGTCTGTTTGTTTAGAGGTACTGTGGGAGCTAAGTTTGTGTTTATGGATGACAATACCCATCTTCACTGTTCGAACAGTATCAACGACTCCTTCAATAGGAGGATATCGCCCGTATGGTATGGCCAACATTCTACCGGACTTGAATCCGATAAGGCATGGTTAGAACATGTTTGGCCGACAAATCGCATCCTGTCAACAATCTCTTATATCTGTACAGAACTTTTGGAGATTATTGCTTGCAGAGTGGAGTTCTCTGCTCCAAATGCAACTAAATTATATGGACCTCAGAATACTTCGACGTTATCTGAACTGTTACTTGTATTGAGACATACGATGTACTAAACATCATACCAACAACTTACTGCTCAGTTTTTGTACGAAAATATGTGGTGTAAGAGCTAAAGGAAGCAATAAGCGTAATTTGTATCTATGTCAAGTATTATAGATACGCCATTTCCTTTGTTCTTTCTCATTTGTAACACAAGGGCTTTGTAAATAAATCATGTTTGTTTTGTTTCTATACCTTTAGTTGACTGTTTTGACATAATGCTTAATTTATGGACGTAAATGTATTTTAAACTTAGAAAGACCAACCACAACAATCCGAAATTATCTCATAACTAAAATACATATTTTTCAAGCGTTATTTTTTTAAGTGATTCTCTTGTTTGTCTTAACTTGCTATTGATTTTCAGCTTGGTATCAATGTTCGCTAATTTCTTTCGCATTGAATAAATTTGGGATAATTTGAAAAACTCCATTGTAAAACTTCAATTACATAACAAAGTACTTCATGACTTCAAATTTGCAAAAGGATTTGTCGTTACCAATAACGAAACCATAGCCCGATTGCACCATTGTTTTTACGATTTCTTGATTGGTCTGTTTGTTCAGAGGATATGTGCCATTTTTTCACAACAAGTTATGAACAGAATGTAATGCTAAAACTTTATTTTTAGCTTTTTAAATTAGAATATTATATTTTACAATGTAAAATGAGTTCATTTTCATGTTGCATATACTGTACAAATCCCTTTAAACTTGATCTCATCAAGTACTTTTAAATACATATTGATACTTAAACACTCTAATAGGTTCATATTAAAGATAATTAAAAATACAGTGGCTGTGTGTGTGCAGTAGCTTGGTTGGGTAGCCCACCCCTATCGTATCCAGAAGATAGCATGTTTGGTAAGGCATCTAACAAAAGAAATAATGCACTAATTTCCTAATTCTTCAAGCTATAATGACATAGCATATTTTAGATGGTTTTTCTTAATTAGTCCATCTAGAGGACATAATAACTATAACTCAAAAAGTATTTGAATTGACTTCAAAATTCAAAAACTTTTTACAGAAGAAAACAGATACGACCGTAAACTATTTTTCAATACTGATTTCATACTGATAAGATGATACACATTGGATATGGGATTTGAATCCATGAATTGCTGAACTGAGGATTAGAATGCTAAATATTCATTTATGAACTCAGTAACATTTTATAGCTTTGATTTAGTTTATTTATATCGCTCTCTGGTTCATTTATTTATTTCACATGAGGGCTAATCAGATTGGAATCTACAGTAGTAAATCAATTACAAACACACTATACGCAATAGCGTCTAAGGTGAGAAATGAATTCACGAACTGTTAAACTAATCATTCAGCTAACAGCTCGACCACATTTTTACAATTTGATGTACATTTTAACTTATGATTTAGTTTATAGTTCAACGGTTCATTATCTGCATCTAAAAATTATTCATTTAGGACTTATAAAACGGGATTCAAACCATAATGAGAATCAATATGAGTGTTAGGAATTAAATCCACAAACATAGATCCCAATAATAGCGCACTTCAAATTTCCATTTATTAATAAGAGTTCTGTAGCAGAATTTAAATATAATAAATTGATTTTGATTGAAATTTAATTATATAAAGCACTGGGGTTAAAAACGTTTTTAGAGAGAGCCACGTAAACATCACACTATTACAATAATGAAACAACTTCTTATTTTTAATTAGAAAAATTGGCATATCAAATAACCGACATTAATATTATTCAAAAGAAGATTTTTAAAAATCTAATTAATGATATATAATTTGAGTAAAATATTAATATAAGTCAATTAAAAAATTGAAACTTTTAACTTACGAGTCTACCGAAAGTCTATTTCTGAAAGTCCCAAAACGAAATAGTCTTAAAGTTCAAACAAAATATAAAAAATAAAAAACAATATAAAGGAAGAAAGTAATCTCTTTTCCCTTGTTAAAATAAATCAATTATAGTAAAAATAAAATAATTATAATGAAGTATTAAAAATATAATGAAATTATAAAAATTCACCTGGTGAATACATTGATAATTTAGCCACATCAAGAAATAGCTTTAAATATCAAATTGACTTATTTAAGTCAAATTTTTTTGATGTCAATTAAATATGAAAGTTTTTTTTAAGATTCAGATAACATATTAAAAAAATAATTTATTTCTTCAATGCAACTTTGTACTTTTTAATTTTCATGCAAAAAATTGATATAAAATAAGCGTTTTAGGAATACTCATAAATTAATAAAACATTGCCGATACAACAGGTGAGATTCTGGAAGTAAAGTATTTTCGCAAGAAAGAGTTGGAATATGAATTTGTAAAATTTATGATTCTATATATTACATTTAATTAAATTCATCATATCAAAATGATCTTATCTTTCTGATCAATATTCTGATAAATATCTTTAACCTTCATCGGTTTTTCATTAATATTTTATTAATACCTTCATCGGTTTTTCATTAATAATTTTAAATTAAAAAATTAATTGTGGAAGAAAGCTAATTACATCATGATACATAAAAAGTATTTTTCGTTACATTTTAATAACAATTATTTTTAATGAGTTCAATTGAAAAGGAATAATAAGTTAAATAAATTATATATATATATATATATAATTTATTTATATATATATATTTATGTTAAGAGAAAATTTATAATTTTAGTTATATATATATAAAACTGAAATTATAAATTTTCTCTTAAAGGGAAAAAAAAAAACTACATGAAAGAAAACTTTATACACTTATATCACACTATTTGATAAATTATTAATTTCAGTTTAATTTTTTATTAATTTTAATAAAATTTTCATTCGTGAAAAATTTTAATGTAAGTTTTTACTATTTAGAAGACAAATGTAAAAATCAATATTGTAAGTGTTTGGCGAAAATTGAAAGAAATTGATAGAGGTTCTTTTAGAAAGCTCTTTTTATTTACAATTTTAACTCATAGATGGCGCCAGGTGTTAATGAGTTTTACTAAATTTCCATGAATTGCGAATTGCAGATTATGTATACCTTTTTAAATGTGATTTTTTATATATATTTTCAAATAAAACTAAATAAAATGTATTTTCAAATAAAACTAAATAAAATGTTTATGTTAAGGGTATTAATGCAAATTATAGATATTTTTTGATTTATTGAAACTATTGCCTTAAATAGTAATTGTGACAAAGATTTAGAAAATTGAATTCATACTAGTAAGTGATATTTAACAGCATCTTTTGCTATATTTCCTCAAATATATATATATATATATATATATATATATATATATATATATATATATATATATATATATATATATATATATGTGTGTGTGTGAGTGTAGAAAAATATTTTCCATCAAAAATAAATAAATGAAAAATACAATAGGTATATCAAGAAAGCTTGGGTAAAATATAATAAAATTTCTTTTTTAATCACTCACACTTTTTGCTTTGAAAAAAGAAATTTGTAAATTAAAAATTGAGAAAATTTTTTTAAAAACTACAAATATATTTATTAGTTTATAACAACAATTTAAATGAAACTGGAAGACTTTTCAGTCTGACATTTACAATATACTGAATATTGACATTAAATAATATTAATTTTTCTTAACACATGTTTAGTTGTGAATACGAAAAATTATATATATGAAAACTTTAATGAAAGGAAAAACATAGTGAGAAGGAAGAGCTTTTCAATGAACACTTTTTAAAATGTTAAGTTACCCGATATACAAGGGGTCAAATATTTTTAATACATTTACATCTGATTTAAGAAAGAAAAAATTCCATTTGAGTTTCTTGGCTGGGTTCTGAAAAGCTATATATTACAGAATTAATGATTTCCGCAAAAGGAGAGGATCACACTCATTAATTTTGAATTCACAGTAAGTTTTGAGCCTGCTATTGGAATAGTAACAATTATAGTAATTTTTCATAACACCTTCTGAGTTTGCAATATAAAATATTTTAAAAAAAAAAATTTTATTTTTTGAATCACTTGTTTTCGTTAGAGTTTAATATAAAATAATGAGTAAAAGCACTGTGGATATTCATTTTTTTTTCTATTCGGAAATATATAAATTTTAAGGATTTTAGTGAGTCAATAATGTAAAATAATTTTTTTTTTCATTCATTTCAATTTACATATTCATTTTACACAATTATGTGCACATCTTTAGCATATTTATAATATTTTTTATGTTACATTAAATGTACTTCTACCACTGCAAAATATTAAAGATCAATTTATTTATATATTGGGATCATTTTTAAAAAAGTACTAAATATATATATATATATCAGCTCCAAATATTTAGACAAACTTATTTGCTTTTAGATAATTAAGACTTAATTTTTCATTTTAGTTTTCAGAGCTGCAAATATTCACATGTAATTTTAGATAATTAGAATAAAAGATTCACAGTGGCCTAACAGTAGAATTGTATATATAAGACCTGTGTTCAATACCAATAACTGTTGAGCAATGGAGGATCTTTTCTGTATACATATTGAGATTGGTAATTAGGAATTTTCCAGGTTTTTTTCCTTGTGAAATGTGAATATAAGCCATTATAAGAAAAATCCAACCAGAAAGAAAATATACTGTAAATGCTTGGGAAAAACTTTTACGGCTCTCAACAATTAGATTGCTCACTATGCAGAGTCAAAAATAATTATGGTATATTTTGAATAAAAAGCTTTTTAAGAATATTTTGATACATCTTGAATTAAAGATGGAAACTGAATTAAAGAAAATGGGAATAAAAGCACATAATAGGAAAAACTTAAACTTAATATCTGATTTGCTAGTCTTAGAAAAGTCAATAAAATATGCAGTTAATAAGACTACATAAGATAATGTTTTATTTTGTAGATTTTATATTAGAAAAATTCAAATGTTGCAAACCGAATTCTTATAAATCCCATTAAGAGCAGACTGTGATTATTTTTCAAAATTAGATTCAAAACCAGATTGTAAATATTTTTCAAAACTAAAAAATAAAGTTATTGTGAAATTTTTAGCGAAGTTATTAATACAATTTTTAGAAATTTAAAAATTAAAGAAATGTTTCTAACTGTTACAAATTGCAGTTACTTTGAAACTCACATGTGTAAAAAAATAGCTTTTTTATTGTTCTAGTTAAACACTATTTTCACGCAGATGATGTACATATATAAACTTGGTAAAGCAAATACATTTCAATACATTCAAATACATTTCAAATTAAATATATCAATACAATTTATTTTCAATGAAGTTTAATTAATTAGAATAAGGAAATATGCTGAAAAAGCAATGTTTTTAGAAGAATCCTGATTTATATTCATATTTTAAAAACTAATTTTAAGCAGTTTAATTATCTTTTACTTACATTTTAAAACAAATGATTTAAATACTCTTAATAATTATTAAGTATTTAAATAATTGTTACTTTTATTCAATTATTTACATACTAGCAATTTATTATTTTTATTTTATGATTTTAATAGGTATCCATTATAACATTCTAAAATTATTAATTTTTATTGCTTAATTTTGTAAATCATTTCTGTTAAATGTCTATTTTGTAGAAAATTAGATTTCTGAGGAAATGAATGGTACTCATTTAGACTATTTGCTGCATTATGTGATCATTAATGAAATAAAACCAAGGTGGGTGTATACAGCCATAAGAAATCAAGTAATAATCATTAAAGCCTTTTCATATATTCTAGTCACCAGCCTTACGCAAATATCAATAAAGTTTGGGCTTCTAAATTGGTAGTATTTAGGGACATTTATACATGTTAAAATAAATACACTGTTATTTCATGAATTTTAAACATTATTTCATGAATTTTTGATAATATTTCCATTTAAGAAAAATCATATTATTCTCTATTGAATCAAAATGGATATGCCAGTTAATTTACAGTGCACATATGCAACATAAATACTCAACTGCACAATACTGAATGAAACTCGTATAAGGATGTTCACACTGATTAAGTAACAAAATTGTGTTTCATTTTGAAACTCTGATTACAACATTTGTATAATTAACACTATTTAATACTAACTTTAATTCACTGAAATTTGCTTACGTCACTGTGTAATCCATTTAGGAATTATACTAGTTTCAGAAATCGATACTTATAGTTCTTCCCCCATTTTAAAATTGTAGTCTTTACATAACTACTGAGAATGGAAAAAATATTTTGAAAAACACTAGTCTGAAATAAACATAAGATGTTTATTTCAGACTAATTACTGAAATAAACATAAGATGTTTATTTCAGACTAGTGTTCCTCAAAAAAAATTTAAAAATATTAATAATAACGATAATTATTATTTCCTTTTTGATTTTTGAAAAAGCAGTAATTTTGATGACTGCAAAGAAAGTGTTTTTGGTTTTCCAAATATATTACTGATATGAAATGTATTACAAGAAGAAGGAAAGAAATCCAGATTTCAAAATTTATTAACATCATAATTAACAGGAATTTTCAAGGGTTTGTATTTTGCTTTAACTTATCTATATACAAGATCTCATTTCAAGGTGTGAAACGACATTTCCAACTAATTTAAATAAATTATAAATATTGGTGAAAATATTAGACATTGTTGTCTTGTCCAGTAGAGTGTAGTGCAATGAAATCAAATTGATCATAAAATGTCCAAAACAGCTCTGACCTCCCCTATTACTTCCAAGAAATAGAGAAGGTGATGTGGGGGATCAAGATGGATTCTGAGGAGCTTTGCCAATATGGCAGGACAATCAAAGATATTAGACATAAATATTTTTTTAATTAAAATATTCCTTAAAAGTAAAGTACATAGAAATTATATCTCACAATTTACTCACACTAAATAATTTGAATAAAATGTGCAAAAAAAAAAAAAAAAAAATCATTTTAGAGTTTTATTACGAGAAAATTAAAAAGTTATTTAAAAGATGGATTAAATATTTTTAAAATGAAACACTGTAACATGACTCACATGCAGATTTGGGCGAGAATTTCTCTCTTTGAGCAGCACATACAGCAAGAAGTCGGTACCCAAGGTCCAAGTCAAATCCTGGCTGTTGAGAAACTTGGCTGATCACCTGGAAAACAATATATTAAAATTAAATTAAAATGAAATGCTGAACTGGAACTTTTTTAAATCTGATTCAATTTCTAAAAAGATTTTTATTTATTAAAAAATTCCCCTTAATTATGTTCTTTGTAATTCAAATTTACACTAATCTAAAGAGCTTGTCGTTTAAGTTGTTTAAAAAAAATTTATTGGTTCATATGTAAGATGCAACAATAAATATTCTGTATGAATTCGATATTAATATTCATACATGCATGCATTTCTTATAAACTTTCATGGTAAATAATTGCTTAGTAATAGAAACATTCCCATACATAACATACTGTGAACATTCATATATATACATTACACATTAGGAAAGTTCACATACAGAGAAATTATGTACTATGATTATTATTCATATACATATACTATATCAGAGGTGACCAAGCTACTTGTTAACCCTAGCCAATTTTCAAAATTTGAAATTGTTCGAGAGCTTCAATTAGATACATATGTAAAAGCTATTAAAAAAAAACTTTTTTTACAGAAATCAATTTATTGAAATCATAAATAAAATTACAAAATATGTATATTGAATTTAAATATTTAAAACTACACACACTTATTTTATTTTTGTTGATAATACCTTAAAATTTGGCGACTAATTGGTGACATTACTTTTCAGTAATTCTTTTATGTGTTGGTTAGTTACTACTGATCGGTGTTTGGATTTCACAAATTTTGAAAAGGAATAAAATAATTCACATAAGTATGTTGTTTTGAATATTAAAAAAATTTGAAAAGGAGCCTTTTTTAATTCAGGATGCTTCGATTTTGGCGCAAATTTCCAAAATTCAATAACTGGCATCGACTTATATTTTAATTAAAGAGCTTAATCTTCTCAAAAGTACATTTATCGAAAGCCAAAAGAGTGTAGCAGGGTACATTTATTGAGAGTCATAAATAATTCTTCAAACAGTTGCATGTGGCTCGCAAGCTACATGTTGGCCACTCCTGTATTGCATACTACAAATCATAAACATTCACATTTGTGTATTAAATATTATAAACCACCATAAATATATATATATATATATATATATATATATATATATATATATATATATATATATATATATATATATATATTATGTACAATGAATATTTATATTCATGTGTACTATATATCATGAACATTCAAATACATTTATAGATATTTACTACATATTCTAAATGCACATGTTACAAATAAAATCAAAACTTAAAAGAAAATTTTTTAGTCAATGTAATACAATTATATTGATGATTATAATGAAATTATACTGATGGCTATAATTGAGGCATATTAATCACATAACGAGGAATGTTAAAAATAGATTCATTTATATTCCAAAGCAAAAGCAATAATAAATGAAGAGAATATATTTCTTTCCAATAAAATGTATATAGAGAGAGACAGAGAAATCATTTACTTTGCATTTGTTGTTATTGTATCATACATGAATATACTGTAAAAACTTGAAAATATTTTATGCTATTATATTTCTTCATAAATAAGAAAAAATGCTTCATCAATTAAATTTTCAGAGTTGTCTTAACATAAAAATACAATCAATTTTCAAATATCTATTTAATTTTCATATTTTCCCAATTTTATTACATATTTAAATCTAAGTAATAATAATAACAAGTTTATTAAATGAAAAAAATTAGAATGAAATAGGCTCAGAATATTATATGGATGTTATATGCATTTTACATTCACATAAATTGTAAAAGAGATCTCAAAAATATTTTGTGAATACACAACAAATATACATGTACACATGAATTGAATATTTTAATGTTTAATACATATAAATTTGGCAAATGAATATTCATAAAGTACTAACTTAATAACTAAATATTGAAACATATTTAAAGCTATTAAATAAGAAATTAAAATAGTTTTATAAATTATTGAAAAACAAAATATTTTATTCAATATGATTGCAGTTTCTTAATAGCAGTATATAGATTCCCTCACAAGCTTGCTGATAATTCTAGTATGTTATCTGCCTGAAATATTTTAGTATAAAAAATGGATAAAAAAAATTAAACAAAAATTTATGAAATGTAAGCAATTTTTTCACAAAATGAAAAATTTTTTTCTGGAAAAATATAGAACAAGAAAATTGGAATAAAATTAAAAAAAGAGAAAGAGTGAAAGAAATTACTTTTCAATTAATTTGATTAATCAGAATTTTATTTGACTAAGGAGTACTTTTTCTAAAAAAGAAATTTAAATCTTGTCACTTCATCGAAAAATTATGTTAATTCAAAAAAATTCTTTAATCATGGCTTGTTTTAATTTTCATCAAAATAAATCAATATTTAATAAATATTTAATTTAATTTTTTTATTAAAATAACCAAGATTAAAGAAATTTTTCATCAAAATAAATTATGGTACTATTTTTAACTAAAACTAAATTTTTCTCCTCATCAATGATAAATGTCATGGTTCTCTTATATCAGAAGATTTAATAATACTGCTGACTAAGGTTTTCTATTTAAATATTAAAAGGTATTTGAAAACGTTATATTAGATAGAATTAAAAAAAATAATGTAGACTTGAATCTTCTTACCATAATTAAATTTTATCTAAGAGATTTAAAAATGGAAATGTAAACCTTGCTCATTGAAATCCAATTTCAAAGTATCAGACTTTGTTTGAAAAATGCATAAAATAATATATTGATAAATAAAATGGCTCAATGTGTTAAAATATAAAAAATTGATTTCTACATAACTGATGATGTGTTAAATATACCTGCAGAATAATATACTACTGGATATAACAATCTGTCTCAAGAGATAATCGAAAAATTAGAAGGTTCTATTGACTAGAACGAAATGCATTCAAATCATGAAAATAACTCTTTGATTTTTATTAGGAAACATCAATAAAATTACAAATGGTAGAATAATGTAGAATTTTAAACTTTTCAATGAAGAATTCAATAAATTTCATCAAAGAATCATGTCATATGAGAGAACCAGGAATTGGTTTAAAAAATAATTTACGCAATAATATTTTAAAGCTGACTTTATTCCTTTCTATTATATTTATTAAAAGCTGATGGTAAAGAAAAGGAATTTCCTTGGAAAGAAATCATGTTAAGATTACTGATGTGAGACAGTTAAAATTATAAATGCTGAATCTTTCACTTTTAAACTCCATAAGAAAACTGATATTGAATTGATCAAAAAACAAACAAAGAAAGAAAATTAAATTTAAGATGAACCAAAATCCAGTAATATTCAAATTAATTAAAATTATTTTTCATGCTTTTACTATTTTAATTTAGTTTGATTTTACCTATTTTTATTTTTATAAAAATGACTCATTCTAAAAAAAAATCACAAAATTGAAAAATTGCACCTTTTTTTTGTTTTGTTTAATTTTTAATCTTAACCTTATCTAAAATCTTGCAAGCAGAGAATAGATTATGAATGCCAATGTGCTATAGTATGTGTATTTTTAAAGCACTATTAAACAGTAATGAAAACATTTACTAATAAAAACTATCTTTCCACATAAACAATCATTGATATTAATGAAAAATAAAGTCTATTCAATTTAGTACAGTTAGAAAAGCATATGTAACCCTCGTACTCACCGTAAGGCATCCAATAAGGTTTTGCTCAAAAACATTTTGGAAGGCCCTAGGGTCACCACACCACTCTAAGAGTTCCCTCGCTGCACCTTGAAAAGCATTCGGTGAACTCAGTGCCTGAAAGGAAAGAAAAACAAAATTAGTAATAATCATAACATTTTTTTTAAAACTGATCACAAGAGCTCGCGTTATGAATCCAAGTAAGTAATTGAATAGTTAATGCTTTAGAATTCAATCCAATAATTTCATGGATTTGACTTGCATTGGTGTAGCACATTAAAACATAAAAAAAAAAAAATATGTGCTTTTTATCTGTGAGTTACAGCCTAGAGAACATAAATTTAAAATTAAATATTTTAAATGTGGACTATTTTTATTAAACTATTTGTTATTACTGACTACGAAAATAAGGCAATATGCTATTTTATACAATGGTTTTCATAATTAAATGGTTTATTGTTTTCCAATTAAGATATCTAATTCGACCCGAATCTACCATTTAAAGTTGGTTCAGATTTGTGGAAGCAACCACGACAGAGATGGGAGTTGAAAAGACTTGTGTGCCAAAGCACTGAAAACAGTATTCTGTTACTAGAGTGCCTGCAGTAAAAGTCTGACATAGCATGATTGGGGCCTGGGACAAAAATTTCTTTTGGGGACGCATTCTGCTTTACTACAACAATAAATAAAAAAAAAAATCATAATTAGAAATTCAATACAATAGAGAAAGATTATAAATAGAATAGTAATACAATTCCAAATATAATTTGATATGAGCTCTCCCACTTGACATGAGGGCTTAGGGCCTCTGTTCTGTATGCTTCTGCCTTACTCAAGCTTCGTCTTCAGTATTCTATTAAGGGTTGACAATTAAAAGTAAATTCCAAACGGTAAAAGATTCTTTGGTTTTTAACTTTTAATTTGCTCGAGAACCCTTTGTAGTCAGAGAATAAATGATTGCAGACCACAGTAAATTGAGTAGTTTTCTTTACTCCAAATGTCACAGAGCAAGTCGCTAATAAAAGGAATTATTTTTCTTTGGGTTTGTAACTTCTGAATGCATCAAAAAAATCTTGATTCATTTAAGGGAATCAAAGCAATTTTTCCATTACAGTTAACCTTATTCAAAGTATTAAGCAACAGATAGTGAAGAAATGAAATTCAAGTGCTGGATGAAGGAACATGATTTATCAAGCATTTATCATACGGATAAGCATGTTATTTTATCAGTGTATTTATATACTATTATTATATGTTTAACATATAGTTACTAAAGTACGTATATAATAACTTCAGAAGGTTTCTCATACCTTCTCATGTGTATTGATCGTTTCACAAGGTGGCCTGAAGCAATTTCAATCAAAGACACTTCTGCAGAAACTGTGGCTCGTGCTCTTCTAGACCAATGGATTGCCCGTTTCGGAGTCCCAACAGTCATCACCACTGATCAAGAACCCCAATTCCGATCACAATTGTTCTCGTCCCTAGTTTCCTTTCTGGGAATAAAACAAACCAGAATATCTCCGTACCATCCTGAAAGCAATGGTCTGGTTAAACATTTCCACCGTTCTCTGAAACAAGCACTGAAGTGTTACCAGAATCACAAATGCCCTACCTTTCGTTCTTCTGGGACTACGGTCAGCATACAAGACTGATCTCCAGTGCACCAGTTCTGAGTTGGTATATGGCACAACCCTACGGCTTCCTGCAGAATTTTTTCCATCTTTTAAACTTCCAAAAATTGAGACAACTGAGTTTCTACAACAGCTTTGGGGCTTATTGCAATCCCTCGTCCCCACACCAACATCTGCCCATGTTCAGCATCTAGTGTTCGTCCATCCAGCACTTGAGACATGCTCTCATGTATTTGTACGACACGATGGTGTAAAGAAAGCTTTACAACAGCCTTACAAAGGCCCATTCAAAGTGTTGAAACGAACTCTCAAGTACTTTACTTTGCTCATGAGAGACTAGCAGAAAGCCATTGGATTGGACTGGCTCAAGCCGGCTTTTCTTCTTCCGGGTGATACAACACCGACGGCTACTTCATCTTTGCCAGCATCCACAGATGATACCATCACTAAGGCCTCACCTATGACGCCATCAGACAACGTTCCTGCTCCAGTAACAACACGTTCGGGTCGGCATGTCAGATTCAACCCACGGTACATCTAACTTCGAGTACCTCCGGTACTTGGGGTGGAGTACTATAACGAAATCCTATTTACTGTCTAAAAAATGGCAGTTGGACTACTGCCATTTTTTAGTAAATACGGCAGTTGGACTCTCGCTCGCAGCTGGAACGCACATCGCGTGTCTAACATTCCAAAATTTTATGTGTAATTATGTTTGTCTATTCAGTAATAAAATTTATGTGTGTAATTATGTTGTCTAATCAGTAATTCTATTCTTCGGTAACTATACGTTTAATATCCTAGTAAGAAATAGTTTTCGTAACACGATTGTCTAAGATTTACCTCCTTGATGCAGTGCAACCTGTCATTGGTCTGTTGGATGTGCCTTTCCATTGCACTCGCCATGTTGTTGGCACCGCCACTCGTGACATCTGAGTTCGTTCGGATTCCACCACCAGAAAGTGATTCTTCATCGAGTGGTTCCTTCTTCACCAGCGGCAACTGAAACAAAACAAACGTCATTTGATGGTAACACGCAGTAAATACATCAGTATAGTCAACTTCTTGTGTTGTTTTTAAAGTGATGCTTTTGTATTAATATATTATCATAAATCAGATTTTAAAAAAATAAAGAAACCTCCTCGTTCAACATTTAAGTACATAAAGATATATCTGGGCATTTGCGTAAATAAATAATCAAACAATAAACTTATTAAAATTATGAAGGCATTGTTCCTAATTTATGATGGCATATTTTCCAATTGTTTATTTTGGCTGAGCATAGCTACTAATTATATCCCACTATTCGACTGCAGGAGGGTTCAATAATTTTGAACCACAGTTATGCCACGAGGATGATATCAGAAATAGAACTCTTTTCTTCTCAGTGCAGTCTACTAGGACAGTATAATACGAAGATGATAATCTGGATTCCGATGAATACCTTTAATTTCGATGTTTCTAGAATCTCTGTTTAATCTGAAATAAAAAGAATTATTAAATTGGAAGGGAAAAGTATAAAAACTGGACAGTTCCAACAAGCATTGGACAGGTGTCAAATTTTTAAATAATTTCTATTAGTGATCAAAGCTTAACTTAAATAAATATTATCAGGTTATTGATTACTATTAGTTTAGCTTAAATAAATATCATTGATTGTATGTTATTGAGATACATTTTTGATTGTTTATTTCTACCAACCAAAATTGCTTAGAAAAATCTCGTCATTTAGAAACACTATCAAATTAAGAGGAAGGATATAATCTGGCATCCTCCTTTCCAAGCCACAACAGTAAAATAGCATTGGATTCTTGTGATATGTTAGGACGTTTAAATATATATAGAGCGCATAAGAGCATACCATTCTTAAGCTGGGAAACATATTGAACCCTTTGCCCTCCTAAATACTCGCAACCGCATCATTTATAGTCATTTCAATAAACAAAAATGGAGTCATTTTTATATCTTGTATACTTATTTTATGCCAGTGCACGAAAATAAATGCATGCGATAATATCTCGGATTGCATAAATTACATTTATTGTGATTATTTATTCCGAATACTAAATAACAAAATCGAATACTATTTTATCGAATACTAAATAACAAGACTTATGAACATTTGACTTTTATAACCTCCCGCCATGATGGTCTTGGTTTTACGTAGAAAAAACGGAAGCTTTTTTTAGAATGCTCAAGTGACGAAGTCGATAAATGATTCAGATTTTCATTCAAAAACTTTATCAGCACAAAAGGATATTAAATCTTATGAATATATAAATGAATAGCCTATCAGCAAAGTGGTCTCTGTTTGGAAAAGGAAAATCAATCTTCTTTATTGGCACTACAACCCGAGGTGGGAATTAGCCTGCAGAACAATATTTCTCCAGACAGCTCTGTCCCTGACAATAATTCTCCAGTTGGAGATGTTTAAAGTTTTAAAGTCGTTCAAGACATCATTAATCCGTCTTTTCCTTGGTTTACTTCTGGGTCTGTTGCAAATGGGCTTCCAATGTAAGATGTTAAATGATGTCTGGTTATCAGGTAATTAATGTGCCCAAAGCATGAAAGTCTCGGTGATTTGATGAAACTCACACTATTTTTATGAGAGTTAAGAGTTTAAGGATTATCAATGGAAAACCAGCTTTGAAAACAGTCGAGAATCTACTAACTCAATTAGCACCGTGCAACAAATTGTTTTTCTGCTTGTTTCAAAAGAATTGTACGTTAAGTGGTTAATACTTTTATCGTATTTATACGGAAAAGAAATTTAATTTAATCAAGAAAGATATATTGAATGTTGAAATTATTCAACACACTTAGCACGAAAATCTAAATAATTGATTACATTTGTGAGTCCAAGAAGATAATAGGGGAATCGAAATGTTTCATCCATTTTATATATTAGTCATGGAACAACAATGTTTCGCATGCGTTTTAAGAATAAAATATATTACTGAGCATTAATATAAGCATTTTCTCGTTCACTTTCAGATATGCTAATCAAAAAATTAAAATTTTCCAACTTTTAATTACGTTACTACTGAGCAAAAATCGATTATTATAAATTTTACAGGCCTATTTTTAGATAGTTTGCTTATTTCGAAACAAGTGCATATAATAAACAACAGTTTAAAACTATGTATTTTGCTTATACTTGCTTACTTTCAATAAGAGAAATTATTTTTGGCAAATTTAACATAATATACATATTATTTATGATTTAGTTCTTATACATATTATTTATGATTATAAAGTTGTTGTTTAAAAACTCCACACATAAAGCTTCTTCAATTGCTTTCGATATTAAAGTATTTTATTTATACATGCAATCTTTTCTTTTCTTTTCTTTTTTTTTTTTCTTTTTTTTTTTTTTTAGTCTATTACTGCAATTTTTTGAGAAAAATAAGTAATTCATGCATATTTTGTCTTATAAAAAACTCATAGCTTTTAATACTTGCATACTTCGTTTGTTTAGACACTCCTTAAACATTTGCTTTTTATTTAAATAGTGTTGAACATTGCAACACTCGTTATAAAATGTTATAATATTAACCCATCGACTACTGAAATTCCTATGAATTTTCTTGACAAAATTTTTATTTATTACAAACCCAAAAAAGGTATTATCAACTTAGGTATACATAGGTTTGCAAACTTTCGCAAGAATAGGAGAATACAATAAATGGCAAATCAAGTTAAGATCATGAAAAGTACTATGGTTGTGTGATGAGTTAATAGATAAATATATATAAGATCTTTCCTATGGAACAATACTGCAGTACTATCAACATCGAGCTATGAATAAATGTAACGCAAAGTGCTTTTGACTTTATAAATTACTCTAATTCAGAATATTGTTGCTAAATATCGCAATGGACTTTTCAGTGGGGAATAAAATAGAAAGATAAACATTTCGAAATTGAGATTTTTGACACTATGATTTAATTTAAATTTAATGGTATATAAAACTTAAATGTATATTTCTCCATAAATTAATTTTATATATATATATATATATATATATATATATATATATATATATATATATATATATATTTTCTTTTATCCTTCATCCATCGTGGACCAAGTGACCAGGCGTTATTTTGCTGTCCAGTAAAATTATTTTTAAAAAAATCCCCAGTGTCAACAACCTTTATTTTTTTTAAACAAGTAAATAAATATTTCTAATAACTTAAATTAACATTATTTTTATGAAGGCATCTGTAGTATTTTAATATAAATGCATGCATAAATATGAAAACAATTATTTCTATTTTTGAAATAAAACATTAATACATTTTTAAATTAGTTACAGAATAAAATTTATGGTATCTTAAAATCTAAACATATGTATGTATAAATAGGAGTTGCAAAAAAGCAAAAAGAAAAAGCTCATATACTTTTGCCCTCGAGTGGTAAAGGAGGACACCTAGCTATAATGTGTGAGAAAGTATACAAATATAAAAATCAATCTGCTGCAAGCAGTGCTAGAAGCTAGATGCGAAATATTTTTCCGTGTTAAATTTACGTTATGGTTGACCACACTGATTTCGAAAGAAACATGATTGTTCGAGCCTCTTTTGCTAGAACCTCTGTAAGACAACCCTTCTTTAGTTGGGAGAAAAACAGTATCGATTGTAATGTCAGAATATTTCAAATATGGAAAAACTTCTAAAAATCACGGCAGTTGTCGATAGGCTGGTTATGGGGGAAAATAAACAGTATCTCAGACAACATCTTTAAAGAAACACACATCTACCGGAAGCAGTTTCATCAAAAACCAGTCAACGTAAACTGGCGAAAATTCATGGTAGAGCGGCTATGTCAAAATCATTGATAGTATCATACCATGAAACGACGAATAGGATGTCGCGAGAATACAATTGGATATAAGAAAGATGAGAAAATGTAATATGGCCAGGCGAATCATTTTCAATAATATGTTTGGATAATAAAGTGCGTATTTGGACAAATAAATGCGTTTACATTTAGAGAACGTTGCCAAGAAAATAATAAGTTGATTATATTCGGCCAACAATTAAGCATGACGGTGATTCATTGAGGATCTTGGGTGCGATATTACACTATTTCCTTGGCTTACCTGTTGTTCTGACTGATCATGTTACAAGTGAACATCATGTCAGTATTCCAGCCGCCCATCTTCACCCAATAATGAAAATTGTGTTTCCTCATAAGTGGCCAATCTTCCAAGATGATAGTGCCCCTGTTGACACCTATCGATTTGCCCGAAATTGGTTAGATCAATTAGACGATGAATTAAAGCATCTTATGTCGCCCCTCAGTCCTCTGATCTTAACATAATTGAACGTTTGTGGGGTATTGTGGAAAACAATCTGCAAAGTCGATTCTCTTCTCCAAGGTTACTTTCTGAATTAGAGACTTCTTTTTTAATTTGATAAAAAAAAAAAAAAGATGTATCCCCGTGAGTACTTTGCACTTTATTTGACAATTTCACATCGAATACAAGCTACAGTTCATGAAAAATAAAGGGCAAAGACCTATTAATATAAAAACTTTATTTTTTTCCCATTATTTTGTCCAACCCCTATACTTGCATGCATGTACACATATATATTTATAGACTAATCTATTAATACAATCATGTGTGCCACGTGATATTCAAGGTGTGAATTATATAAATTTAAATAAGATAATACTATAACCGAATTTTGCATCAAAACTAAATAGACAAAAATAAAAATTCGCAAAAAAATTAATATATTTATATTTATGATTAACAAAACTATTACATTTTCATCGTCAAATTGTTATTCAACAAAATAGCATCTTTTATTAATTTGCGAACTAATTAATTAATAAGCAATTAACACTTAAACAATACCAATTTTGTCAAATATTTTTGAGCTAACAAACAACATTAGGAAGATTAATTTTTTTATCATTAAAAATGCAACTATCAATATAGTAATCGCATTTTTTGCTGATAAAAATTTACAACTTTCATTTAAAAAAAGATTATTTAATCGGCACTGAATTTTTTTTTTTTTTTTTTTTTTTTTTACATTGTACGTTACTATTATCCTCCAATTTGGTGTGCAGTGAAAGATTGAACAGGAAGGAGCGAGTTCAAATATTAAAGCTATTTAATCGTGGTACAAAGACACGACACGAGTGCCTTAATCGTTAATATAACCGGAAGAAGAAATAAATGCAAACAAGAGTATGAAAAAGCATAGTAATGGCACCATAAATCAATTACTATGTAACTCTACTGTGATAATATCAGAAATAGGAATAATATTTCACATTACTTCCGTTTTAATTTTTATGGTCTTATTTTATGACTATTCCATTGGTATTTTAACAAAAACGAAGATTTTACGGTTTTGTCAGTCGTCATTCTGCGGTTACTTCTTCCAAACTGAGGCTGATTCGACAGGACATGCAATTTAAAATTTATTTTAAACGGCTATAAGTATTCACATTCGAGATGAAAATTAAACTTTAAAACTGATGGAAAGACACAGTGTTAACAATAGAGCTGACAACTCAGGAAAAGCATTTTGAAGGGCCACAATTCAATCCTAAACTAACAATGCAAATCATTACACAATTAATTAATATGTTTAAGTAACAACAAAAAGGATATTTTTTAAATATCCTGAGGTGCTGCATAATTTCTTTATTACAACGTAGTAATGAGCCTATGACTATTGTGTAAAGCATTTTAATATCCATACATAAATTGCCTTCCAGGAACACTTCATAGATTGTGGGCTGTATTCACGTATAGCATGGAGAGGAAACCCAGAAAAATCCCAAGGACACACATCAATAAATAGTCGTGCAGAAAGCATAAGCAAAACATTCAACTCCCGTTGTTTAACAGTGGTTGGAATCGAATCCGGGATCTTTCGTTCTGAAGAGAGGTGTCTTCCTATTTGCTTATAGTGAGTCTCACTGAAGTTACAAAAGCAACAGTGGTATTGTCCCAAAAGGAAAATGGCGTTGTACTAGCAACTTGTTGCATGCTTCCGAGGTGAGCAGTGCTTGACCAGGTCCATGAGCGCGTACACCTTTAAACCTCCTCAAGTCCAACAGGCTGCCTCACAGTGTAAATAGATGCCGGCAAGGGGTGTTCCTGGGCGGAGTGGGCGAAGTACGTCTAAAGTTTCTTCTCCTGGTAGGGTCACCCAAGGCGTAAAGGCCACTCCAATATGCTCAGCTAAAGCCGGGGGCTACGGAGGTTAGTTAGTCCTCCTCCTTAGGGCACTCCAGTCTTATGGACTAATGGAGGCTGCAACTCTTCCCCATTCATGAATAGTATTAGCCAACTAGAAGAAATGGATTTGATACATGATTATGGCGAAGAACATTGAACTAAAATGGTCTCTATATGCTAACCTAAAATAATATCGATCTGCTGCCTAGTCTGATATGTTGTATTTAATCTGTTGTAACTAGTATAACAGGCTAGTTACAACAGATTAAATACAACTAGTATATGTTTATGTCGTAACTAGTATAATAGGGCCTAATGTCAACCAAATCATTTGAAGTGCCATCTACGTTACTTAACCATAAATTAAGAATTCACTGACAGTGCTTAAGGACTTTAATCTAAAGTAATAGACAGCAGAAACAAATGCAACCAAAGAACTAAACAAGTGGCTATTAACATCTTAACTTAGCTATGTAGTTAGATTAAGTTAGATTATTACGATTCATTTTCCCCAACAACAGAAAGGCATAGGGTATCTCAACACCACAGTCTTTGGTTTAGTCAGATAATTCTAAAACGATGTAACCTACATATAAATATCAGAAATAAAAATAATAGTTCTTTGCAATTTATTCTATATTTATGTTACTTGTGACTCTGTTAATGCATTTCAATCAGTAGTAATAGACAACAGAATTTAATGAAAATCAAAAAAAAAAGAAATAAATTGGTAACTATCCTTAAGTTTTTCCGTTATGTAGCTGAGTTAGGTTATATTACTGCGATATTTTTTAACTGTGTCTATTTCTACCAACCAAACTCTTAGCACGCACTTAATTGCTTAGTAGTTTGGAAGAACAAGCAAGTGATGAGATTAAAATCTAAGATCTGCTCTAAGGCTACTCCGCATCAGCTGAGGGACATTTGACCCAATAAAAATTTTAATGAACATTGGCGCCCTAATTACGGCAATCTTTGAATGCATTAGATGATTCCTATGTGATATAATTTGAATGAATAAAACATTAGAAAATAAAAACAATAGCTCCTATATTGCCGTATTTTATATTTATAGTATTTAATTCTGTAGTAACTTCACACACATATTTTTTTCAAAAGTAAAAATATTTTGTGGAAGCTTTACTCACTACCATGCACAAGTCCTCAACTTTATATGAAGAAATATGCATGAACAACAACAAAATGGAGGCTCCTAATATCCAAAGTCATTGCACAATCTGCAAAAACAACTGGCTTTTACCCCGAAAGGGTCTCCTTTTTCATAAAAACGGATCGATGTGGAACGAAAATCGACTACCGTACAGGGAATGCATTTGTATCAATCTATCGCGCTAATCAGGGCGACAGATGCGTCGGAGGAGGAGGGTGCAATGGGCACCTTGCTGAGAAAAGGTCTCCCAGAGGGGGCGGAAGGGCGAAGGGTCTGGTGACCACTTGCTCTCGCGCGTTCCCACTTCTCGCCTCCCGCGTTTCCTAAGCAACGGGATGCAGATCGATATTTTATAGCTAGGAAAGGTGCAGTGAAATTCTTCCGCCTCCTCTTTCTGGGAAATGCTTCCACATCCTCTAATAACAACCCCCATCCTTTGACAGGTTACGAAATCTCCTTGCACACGAATCGGAAAACATGCCTCACATAGAAAAAGAGAAACCTTTGAAAGCTGAAAAACGATATAACACTGCTCCAAAATTTTTGTTTGGTTCTTAAAATAACATAAACGCATCTTTTCATTACATCCAGATACCTTCATGTATAGTTAATAGATCTGAAACTTTATGCATGAAAGTGAGATTCGTTTTCCGTAAAGTATCCGTAAAGTATCTGATACACAACGACTCACTTATCCATTGTAATGTTTTCCAAGCTATGACAATTCACTAAGCTAAATCATCCAATAAAATTATTGTAATTATTTCTAGTGCAGATTATTCATTTATTGAGCACATGCAAAATTAAATTATTTTTATTTTTACTTTTAAAAAATTACTATTTAAGAGAATATGCATTTCCGACTGATTCGGTTTCTTCTATTTTGGTAAGCTAAACCAACTAAATACATAAACCAACCTTGAAATTTTAAACTATAGTCAAGTGACAAAGTCGATACTTGATCATGTACCATTTTCTCTATGCAGTACGGGTCGAGGGATAATAAACCATGCAGAACTTTAAACATGATCATGGTCAGTAAGTCTGGTCGTCTTCGGATGTGTCAGATATCGAGCCCACTAAATTTTTGGCATGAAAGAGAGCTTCTAATTTGAAAAGCGTTTCAATTACAGCCAAATATATGAAACATCTATTTCAATTTTATATTTAAATTTTTACATATATCATATATAGTGGAAATTGTTTTTATTATATTCTATTTAGCATAGGCATACTGCTTGGAATTGAGGTTATTATTTAAAGTTTAAATAATTAATTGTTTATTTATCTAAACGCACAAAAAATATATTCATGCAGTATTAAACTCATTAAAATTTTCAGAATAAAATGTACAAAAGAATAAAATAGGAAATATGGTATGAATCTTCTATAAAAATTAGATAAAGTTAGACAGTAAGATTGCGTGGATTTCGCCACACATGACTTATCCTAACCAATCACATAGACAAGCAACAATAAAGACCTTGGGAATGATCATCCAGGCTTCAGGAATAGCTTCCACAGCAAAATCCGCCATTAAATGGCAAAAAGATAAGGAAGTAAACTTTCTTCCATTCCATAAAAGATTGCCACAGTTCCCTAATTGTTCGCCTTCCAATTACTTTCTGCCAAATAAAAGCAGTTCTTTGTAGTGCTAAGTAACTAATATGCCTTCAAGCTATGTTGAAAGAGGAGACAGAGAAAGGTTTTCATGAAATAGTTAAATGTTCAGTTGAGGTTTGGGGGGGGGGAGATAAGAGCATATAATTATATTTAGCATAATATACACAAAATGCACGTATTATGCTAAAAGTTCGGCAAACTATTAATGTAAAAACTCATAGAAAATCATGGAAAAAATTATTTGAAATTATTCAGACTTTGAATAAATTACTTAAATATTCGCTATAAATTTCGATAGCTTTGTTAATTTTGGCATATTTCTCTTATGTCAGAAACTTCAATCACACTGCAAAATGTGCTGAAATCCCAAAATTTACCATCTAGCGCTGCATAAATATCAAGATAAAATTGAGTAAAAAAGTTTAAATGTTCAATGTAAGAACCAGGGTTTTTCGTTGAATTTATGACTTCATGAGTGAAAACATTTCTGACATGATCGTGGCTGCATTGTCAGTATTGAACGACTTTTGAAACAGCCGACGGAAAAAGACAAAAAAAACGTTGAATCAAATAAATCGAAAAATCAATGTAAGGATATAAGAGTTCTTGAAAATCACAGTACGTTGGATAAATAAATTTCTGGAAGATGAAATACAGCAAATAATAATAATAATAAATGTGACTTTAATAGCACAATCCGTCTTATATTATAATTAATCTATAAGCTCGCGATTGCAGTGGTTAGTCTAGATGACCAAAACCAGTTGGTGTGTCCAATTGGTGAAATGACATTTTCAGATCATAATTTAACTAGGTACAGAACCAGAAAACGAGACCAAGTGGTGCAAATGTTAGTTTCATTCCTCATAAAATAAAATCCATGATGATTCGCATCGGTGAGATACTATTCTAGTTCTAAATTCCATTTTATAGAGAACTAGACCACGAATCCACTTGGTGAAGTCAGTTCCTATTCCTAATTTCCTTTAGTACAGATAATGATTGCAAATGGTAAGATTACTATTCCAGATTATAACTTTCATAACTATTAATAGTAATTCAGTAGCTGTTTCGGAAAGAGCCCACGAAGCAACTATAGAGAGAGTTATCTAGACACATCGTGTAAAATTTTGATGATTCTATAACAGGATGAGTTGCTTTTACATGACAAAAACAACTTTTCAATCAAGTTTAATCATTCATGAGCTATAGCTTTCTGTTGACATTCAAGAGCTTTATCAATTCAATAACTGATGAAAAACTCTCGAATAGCAATGTGTGCGCATGCATCGAGCAAATTGAAGTGAATTAGACAGGTATAGGTGTGCATTCGGCCATTTAAATGAATTACCTATACCAGCTTTCCCTAAAAAACTACAGCTTTTTCATACGAAAAAGATTTTACATATGATTACAGCTTTCTTAGAATTACATGTATTTACATATTCTCTAAGCAAGTTTCAAATCAAGAATTTATGATCAGATAAAATTTATTAAAGAAATAATGAAAAAATGCATAAAACAAAGTTAAGGAAAACTCATTAATAATGATCACTATTTTAAATTTCATTCGATAAGGAATCGGTAGTTTTTTTTTAGCCTTCATTACCAACAGTTTAGGAAAAACAATAGGAAGATAAAAAAAAAAACGAAGAGAATTGTAACTAAGATTCTCATCTAAAAAGAGTATAATTAGAATAAAAATGGTGACGAAATTATAATGGTCCTTTCTATAAAAACAGTAATTGCAGTTCTTGAAAACTTTTCTTAATTTTAATTTTAAACGATAAATTGGATTCACAAATTTAATGGTAGGAGTTTCTCACATCCTTTTCACACCTTATTACAAACGTTCATTTATCGCTTGAAAGGATATTTCTTCAAGCTTTTCTCTGTAGTTAAATAATTGCTTTTTTGTGTGTGTGTGGCTTAGGGTGCGTCTAATTCGCTTTAAATTTTTCTTTAATTTAGCTACGAGTTTTCTGATCGAATTATAAAATTTTAAGTAAAGCACTAAATAGGTGAATTTAATCTCAAAATTGATGAAATTTTCTACCTTAAAAAAGTGTTATTTTTCTGAAACAATAGTGGGAGGAAACTAAGTCTAACCGAAATAATCGACAGTATAATTTTGCTTTCTGTGAAACCAACAAGCAATTTTTAACATTTCTGATTCGGATTCTCCAAGAGTGAGAAAAACGAAGAAACTGTTTAATTCTTAAAAAATGAAGAACCTGGATTTGATCATATCGACTACTGAACAACAGGGGATGCATGTATTTTAAACTAAAGTAAAAATTCAAAAAGTACTTCTCCATATAATACTGAGAACCTGATAAAGAAAAATTATTTTATCAAAATTTTCATCTCCTAAAATATAATAAAAATGTTTACTGTACTTAAAATTCTTAATTCTAAATTTTGGACGCCCCCCCTTAATTTTTTAATTCTAGATGTCCATAAATTCTTATGCTCCTTAAGTTTTTTTTTTTTTTTTTTTTTTTTTTTTTTTGTAAAACACTTTTCTCCGAAATCTAATAGACAGCCCTCAAATTTTTTTCTAATTGATACTACTACTCTTTTTCTAACTATGCGGTTTATGTCAATGCCCAGAATGAACACTTTTCACTATAAGCAAAGCATATTACTAAAGATCTTTACTTCTTTGCTCTAAAAAGACTAACGGTTTCAGTCTGTTGTGTGGTATTTTAAACAGCATTTTTGATCTTCTAAGATGATTTTTCAAAAATATATAGTGTATCGTATTTATGTGTTCCAAAAGAGGAAATTCAGAAAACTCCCAAGCACACACACAGATAAAATGCATGCAGAAAGCAGAAGCATATCATGTATTTTACATTATTTAAGAGTGGTTGAGACCAAATGTGCGATATTCCACTCCGAAGATAAGGGTCCTACCAGAAGGCCACTATAAGCTCTCTTTTAAAAACATTGGCAGAATCTAATAGCTGTTGAGACATTTAGATGAAAAGCATAATGCTTTTCTCCTGGATATTTTAACAGATTGTCACAAGGAAGAAAACCAGGAAACTCTTAACCCAACAAACGTGAGTGTAGAATCGCAACAGTTATTTCTCGTTTTCCAATAACTGTCGAGATCGAATCAGGTAACTTTCACAACAGTGTAGAGTCTTGAAACTTAATTGCAATGATCGATCTCATCATTAAATAATTACCTACAATTTCTATTATTTCATAAAATATTTAAGGAGAGTTACCATTTGTGTTTCAGAAATACTAATATACATTTTTTAAAATGTACTTCCGATGGAAAAATAATAGTAAACTAAAATTTTTAGGTAAAGGAATAAAAAGGAAAAAAATAGATTTCAAATTCAACCAATATAATTCACAACAAAGCTTTTTTACATTCCTTGAATGTGAAAAATTTGCATAAGAAAAAATATCAGGATATTTAAACCATTTTAAAAATGTGGGAACAATTTAAAATTCAATTCATCCTTTCTCTGATAGTTAATAAAAGTTTATATTACATTATAATTACAATGATTATTTTCAAATATTACGCGCTTTTTTCAGGCATGAAGAAACTGTTGCTAATATAGATCTAAATTTTGAAGCAATCATACCAACAAGAATCATAGTATTAAAAAAAATAAGAAATTATACTTTCGAATGAACTTTTAGAGGCTAACACGTTTGAATGAATAGGGATCACATATAATCAGCTTTAAGAAAAATGAAAAGAAAGGTTAACAAACATACAACACACCAAAAGAAATAACGGTGCAAATTACATACCATTTTCACACAGTAGCTTCATATCCTGTCACTTAATGCTTAAAGATAAATAGCATTTCCTATAAAAAAATAAAATAAAATTGGTTACATTTTTGCTTTAATATAGCTATCCCAACGAAATATCAATACAATTAATTAAGAAATAAAGACATGAATGGCATAACATATACTACCAAACTATAAACAGTTCGTTTTCTTCAAAAATGAATAGAAAAATGGAAAGCGACGATTTTTTTTTTTTCAATCTTTATTTAACAAAAAGCTTTGAAAAATTGTGGTATAGGTAGCATATAAATGAAATCCATATATGCTGTCTTTTTCACTCAGTTTTTTAATTGAGAATGGAAAGATGAAATGAAACATTTGTCAAATATAAAATATTTCTGTCTGCTAATAAGAAAAAGTTATTTTACATTAAAATTTTGATTACATCGTTTATAATTCATATAAACAATAATTTAGTAGCTTATAAAATTATTTCTGCGATGATGCACTTCATTTCGGAACTTTGCTCTCATCAAGAATGAAGATGTAGTTATTTCTTTCCTTTTAAAATCTTTATTGGTAAGTAACGTCAGAGAGATGAGAAAAAAATAACATTTGAGAAAAGATTAAATCCTACTCCGCTTCTACACTCCCAAAAAGTATTGAAAAGGATTAATTTTGTCCACTCTTCAAGCGTATTACAATTTTTCTAATATACCACCGATCGAAAATGCATTACAAAAACATAAGTCTGGACTTCAATATTTAATAACTTTGTAGCTAAAGATATTTTCAAATACTTCACGATTTGATGCTTTTTCTTCTGAACTATACACGAAAACTCATTTTGTGGTGCAAATCAGCATTCCATACAAAGCTAATTAAATAATAAATATCATTAATTTTCTTTAAAAGCCAGGTATATATATTTCCACTTGAAAAAAAAAACATAAAGTGACAAAATGTCGGTAAAACTTAATATATATGTATAAATATAGAAAAGAAAATTATTAGAGCTGCATGTAACAAATGTATTGTATTTGGTTTGAGCGAGCGTTTTATGAGTTCTGAAGTATCATTTTTGACTGAAAGGAAATTTTATATTATCTGACTTCGATACACCTTTGAAAAATTAATTTCAAATATTAAATTGGATATCAGATTTCCATTTCCTTTGTTAATATCTTTGTTATAGCTTCTAATTTTAATTTGGATTGTTACCAGTGACTCATCCATGAAAATTGTGCTTTTAAATGTTTAGTATTTTATCAGGGCACCAGAAAATCGAATTTCAACTCAACTAACCTTTAAAATGTCTCATATAATGTAAAAAAAAAAAAAAAAAAAAAAAAAAAAACTCAACTACATATTTTAACAGATATACAAGTAAAAAAAAGGCAGGGAAAAGCACACAACATTTATCTCCTATTATTCAGTAATTATTAAAATAGATATCTTGACTATCCTTTCTTAACTGTACTATCTTACTACTATACAGGCAATGGACAATTGAAAGCTACTGTAGAGTTTTTTTTAAATCCTTCATCTGTTGCTCATTGAAAAGTGTTCTCACACATTGGTAAACCATATTTACATATTTCAAAGTATCCAAGAAAAATCTCAAGCGCTCACACCAAAAGATGCTTATACAAAAAACAGAAACTGAGTAATTTCCTTTTAAATAGAAGTTACTATGCTCAAACTTGCCCTTTTTCACTCATGAGCATGAATTTAGCACTAGGTACACTGATTTCAGTCGTTCAGGATTTTAATATATAATCCATTTTATCCCATTAAACCACTCTTTAAAATATCATTCCAGTTTTCTATTGAGTTTGGTTTGGCTGATTATAACAATTAAAATTTTGTTTAAATTCATGAAATTGTCAATTTTTTTCTTACCTTTATGTACTAATGATTTATATTTTGCAATAAATATTCAAGAATGAAAATATTTCACGTGTATCTCACAAAATAAATACTACCAATATAGGTATTTTTTGATTTCCTTAAAAAAAAAAAAAAAAAAGCGACGTTTTATTCCGTATACAAGGAAATTTGTGGTAACTTATTTTGGGTAAGAAGTAAATAATTACGATATTTAATTTTACATAAACGAAGAAAGAGATATCAGATTTACATACGAGGCAAAATTATGACCACTAATTTAGCATGTGAAAGATATCGCGAGGAGATTTTGCTCTGATTCAACAATTAGTTGAATTTTTACCGTCTTATTTCTAAGTAAGCCCCATGTAAGAAATTAATTAAATTTCGCTATGTTCCAGTGTTTTAATTGGAAAAAAAAAAACATGTGCATTAATTTATATTCTCTAGAAAATAGTACTTCAACTTTGGTTTATATATTGGCTTTATCTTAACACATTTCCGATTTCAAATAATATTTAGTTCTTCATCAGTCATTGATTCCAATTCTGGTGCTATGTTTAAGTTTTAAAGCTGGTAAAAGTTTACTAACGAGTACCCCATGATTTTTCGGGGAATTTTTTTGACGCCAATATAGGCGCCAAAATGTAAAAAACAAAATGGCAACCATAAAACTACGTTAGTTAAAGCGCTGAAAATACCAGAGTTACCAGAAATTAAATTTTATCGCAAATATTTATAGCTAAATTTTTAGCCAAACCAAGGAATACTCAATAGCAATGTTTCTCAACCTCGTTTGGCGGATCGGCATTTTTGCGTAAGAAATATTTACAGGTCCTCAAAATATCTAGCTATCTATCCAAAATCCAAAGTGGTATTAAAATAGCACCTACTTTACGAAAACAATAATTAACTAGTTTAGAAAATAATAGGATCGATGATGAAAAATATAACTAATTGGCGACTATGTGTGTACCTAATTGCCTTTCATAAATTGCTATGCCGTATACTTAGTGTGTACATCAGTTAGTGTGCCTCTGTCTGCCTTGAAAATCGCTGATTACTTGAATGATGAATATCTAATATAATAATTTATAAATTGCCGACCGCGATGGCTGAATGGTTAGAGATCCTGACTCCTGAGCTGTGGACCCCAGTTTTGAATCCCGGTTCGGGCGTAGATGTTACTTTCTTTCTGTGTTTCTCTGTCCTTTCTTTTGTGATGATGTATGAATGTGGCCCACCCTATAAATGGGTTTCTGGTGGTATGGTGCAGCCTCCATGTCTTGGTTCACAAGTGCCCGCTGGGTAACGAGAAATGAGTAGCAGTTTTTGACCTTGTTGTGGTATAGGGTTCGTCACCTAAGTTCCCGCCATTGAAAAAATTATAATTTATAAAATTATATTTTAATTCCCTGTGTGATTACTCTTTAGAAATTATTTTTGTCTTCATGATTTGTTTATGAGAAAAAATTGTGCCAATGTGTCGAATTATTTAATCTTACAGGTCCGCGAGAACGTACCGAAATATTTCCCCGGCCCTATGTGCGTTTTTGTGTGAGAGAGAGAAACAGTGCTCTATTTTACACCGAACCCCAATTTACGTATCATCACACATTCTCATCATACTGTACTCGATACGTTTATATTCACAGCTGTATATAAGTCAATCATTGCGTAAATCTGATTACTATAAATCATAACTTTCCAAAAGACAAAGGAACGAATTGAACAACATCTCTGGATCTTCAAACTGAATCGAAATTCTTACTTAAAACTAATTTTTATCAAGAAATTCAGCAATCTCGATCAGTTCATCATACATTTTGTTAAGATTCCAGGATTCTAATTTTTCTCATCAATGGTAAATTTGTGTGTCTAATTTCAATAGTTTTCAATAGTAAACTCAGTGGAAATAGTTAGAAAACGTGTCCTTATTCTAAAACAGAAAGATATTTAGAAATTTATATTGTTAAATTGACTAGCATATAAAATTTATAATAATTTGCAAATTTTGAAAAAATGTTAAACTCACAAGATAAATATTTACTTTTCTAATTTTAGATGAATACTTTTCACGTTTTTTTTTTTTTTTTTTTTTTTTTTTTTTTTAAATTTCCCTCTTGTTTATGTGATTTATTTAAACATGCTTCCTATATTTTAATAATAAAACGTCTTACTTCAGGTTCAAATATATTTTTCGTAGGATGCCTTAAATTTTAGGTAAGCTGTAATTCAATGTTAATTCAAAATTTATGCCAACAACTGTGTGTGCCCTTTTACGCTTGCACGCGAATAATTTTTCTATTCATAAGGAAAATTAAATATATATACTTTATTAAATGCAAAATTTTAATTAAAACGATTATTTTTTATATTATTTTTTAAAAAAATAATTAATTTCAAACTTTTTTGCTCGCACATCAATAAAAAAATAAAAAAATTCTACCTGGATATGATTATATGTAAAAGGTAATATGTATAAAAAACAATGTAAGAAAAAAAGTTTGCATGATTATCCGTTAAACATATATAAAATGGAAAGTAACAACTTTTTATTTAAATATGTGATAACTCGGTAACAATTTTCCAATGTGTGAATAAAATCAGCTTACGATCTAGGTTTGTTTTTGTTGCGTTCACGAATTGTCTCAGATGTTTAAGTAAACAAAATATTTATCCTAGAAATCAGACAACCATATCATCTATATACATAAAAGCCATTCTCTGTACCCAGAGTTGAATTAGAAGGGTTGGACGAAATGGAATGAAACTTACATCAGAATGTCTATCTTCTGTTAACTTAAAATAGGCCATGTTGGCATTTTGAAATTTTTATTACAGAATATTTATGTATGATTTAAACCATGACGAGTGAAAATTTTAACTCCTCGTAAAAGTTCGTATCCCACGAGTTAGCTTACGGGACTATGATCGCTACAAGAACAGAGGCGTACGATTCTTTCTCAAATTTTAAAGTTATTTTATATGCGTAACTGTTGGATATAATGGAAAAATACGTAAAGAATCCACACACAATCCACTATTCACTTTATATTCCAGAAGTGTAAATTAAAAAAAACATTTTTTGATAATAGAAAGTATGGTTTTTACCCATTCACACACATTATACATATATTTACTTTCTTCTTAATATAGTGCTTATAGGAAAAATGCTGAAGCACTGATAAAAAAAATCTGCTTTGTTTAATAACTTTGTAACTAAAGGAAATGTTTAGAGCCTCCCACATTTTTTATAAAATGTTTTCTCAGCTAATATATAAGTGAAAACTTATTTCGATGCAAAATAGCATTTTGAACACAGCTAAGTAAATAATAAATATTGTTTAAAATTATCATTATTTTTTCCAAATCAACTTTTCTCGAAAGCTGGATACATATTTTCCACTTTATATATTATATTATATATAAATACAAAAAGCAAGATTTGAAGTATCATAAGCGAAAATGAACTATACAAGAATAGATATAAATTGAAAAATACAAGAATAGATATAACGCTTATGTTTAGCAATACATTCAACGCAAAAGCAGCTAAAACAGAATTACTAAAATATAATTAATAGTACATTTTTATAAAATTAATAATGAAATACTAGATGGAGAATAATACATGGGAAATACCAAATGGAAAATTATTCTCCATCTAATATTTGATTATTAACTTTATATAAATGTACAATTAATAATATTATATATATTTATAACAGTTTTTCATAACGCTTTATATTGTTCATATACACTATTATTAGAAATATTTTAAAATTTCTTATATGCTAAATTACACACAAAATTTATTTATATAAGTGTCTTATTAATGAAAAAAATCTCCATTAGTGCTAAGAATTGGAGAAGTAATTCGCTTAACTTGAAATAGGCATCTGCATAAAAATTAAAAACATGTAGACGTAAATAAATTTTATGTTCTCCAGATTATTTTTATTCTTTTGTTTTCATGATACAAAAATTTTATTATTGCATGCCTCAAAAAATTACAAAGTAAAATTTCTTTATCTCTAAACATCAGTGATTTGGTATTAATAATTCGAGAACATCTAGGTATTATGAGCGATATACGTATTATTATTATTATAGAGTTAAAGCTATATATATATTGTTAATAAAGTTATAATTTTTTTATATATTTCTTAATCCTCATTCAATTTTTATTTCTCAATTCCTTTATTCCACAGTAATAACGATTATATGCTATCATAATTAGCATCGTACAGCGAGTCATAAAATCTAATTTTGTAAACGAAATGTGAAACTCTCTCTGATAAATTTTTAATCTCAGATTAATCAAAATAATTTTGTAGAGTTTGAAGCGTGCAACCGATTCATAGTTGTATTTATTTAAGCCAAAAAAGCAAAAAAAAAAAAATTTTTTTTACTCTGATTGAAAATTAGTAATTACAATCAGAGTGTCATCATGACCAAAAGTCGTCAGAAGAATCCAACCACTTTTAAACTGAATATAACACCACAATACGAATAACAACATGGTGTCTTTACAGTACTTACCAGTTTGTCCTTCCCAATAAAAATTGGCAGAAAAAAACTTTTGAATGAAAAATAAAAACATTTGAAACTATCATTTCATAAATTTATGGTTGCTATTTGTTTATTATTACTATTATTAACCATAAAGTGATTGTTTCTTTATTTCCAGTTGAGATCATGATTGCGCCACTTTATTTCAATTTTCACTGGTTTAAAATATCCACACACACACACACACACACACACACACACACACACACACACACACACACGAGGTCAGATAAAATTCTTTTACGTCACACACATCGTAATGAGATGGCGTCGTAAATCCGACTTGCCGATGAATTAGCTGCCTGCCTTTAAATCGCATTCTTTGAGCAGCAGCAAACAAGAAGTTCGCCATCGAATGTTAAGAGTATCGCTGGCGATGAGATAAAATCCATTCATGATTTTTATCAGTAATAAAGAAATATTTTTAGTTATAATTTTTTTTTCGTTTGTAAAGGTTTTCTAAATCATGAAAATCACCTATAGTTTTAAATAATTAATTTTTTAAATTTTCAAATCTTTAGCGATATTGCTTCTAAAATTGAACACGTTGAAAATAGAACAGAAGAAAAGGTAAAATAAAAAAAACGATAAAACATCCGTTTTATGGTTAGTATGAATCGTCTAGGACGGTAAAAATTTTTATCAAAATTTAAGTTGCTAAAATAAACTTAAATTATTAATTTTTTTCAATAGCAAAATTTTTATGCATGAATCACTGACAAAACAAGTTGATATAGATACTGAATTTTTATTTTAAGCGTGAAAAATGTTTACCGAATTCTCAAATTAAATATATAAGCATTTTAAATCGTCCTTACCGACTGAAACTTACATGTGTTTTCTTATGTCTTATTTCTATTCTAAATTTTTCATTTTTTTCTAAACTCATTTATTAGAGCAAAATGCACTTCATTATAATTTTGGTTTCGAATAAAATGAATAGTGGCCGATGTGTCACAACACTCAATGGATGTCATTAGTCCGAAGTCATTCGAAGATGGTTAAACGTGTCGAATCTCCAATGAATTTGTTCTGTTTTATGACGCCATAATTTTGGTATTCTGAAACAAACGAAGTTTTTCAAATGTTCTTCAACAACATTTCAATTTCAAATCGAACAAGTTGATACCACCGATTTATCAAACAAAATAGATGCGATGTTTACAAAACAATTCGATCATGGTTCAATAATGATTTGTACGAACGTGCACGTCTCTAATCCACTAGAAATCACTCAGAAAACATGGTTGTGATATTAACATATCAATCGATGTTTTCCAGTAACATTCATTTGAAAATTTTCGAATTGAGCAAGCGAAATCATTCATCAAACAAGGATTCATCAGACAAATTGAATACCTTTCGTCCGAAGTCAATAGAACATGGTTAAACAGCTTATGTCAACGTGCAAGTGGCCGAATAACCAGGAAAGGAATTGTCTAATTAAAAACAGAATAAAATGATATAGAAGCAATCCATATCTACAATAATTAACCATTTCATAATTTTGGAAAAAAAAATGGATTTTTTAATATTAGTGTAATTGTGTGAGTGTGTGTGTGAGAGAGAAAAACAATCATTCAAATTTAATGGGCACTACAATAAATGAAAAAAATATGGATGAAAATGGTGAAAAATTTAAAATCTTTGGGATATACTTCTTAAAATTTCGAAGGAAAATACTGAACGGTTCTTTAATGAAAAACTGGAGAGATTTAAATTTTAGAAAGACGCGTAGATTCAAAATTTCGTACCAAAAAACATTTTTAAAATTAGGAACACTTATAGTGCAACAAAAGTAATTAAGATATAAATTTATCCAAAGTTTACTGTTTGAAAATTACTTACACTTTTTAAAATCCGACATGAAAATATTGAATGAATTTTTAACTGAAAACTAAAAAATTTAAACTTTAAAAACTTTAGATTTAAATTTTTCTATACAGAAATATATTTTTGGTACATTTTCACATGAATAAAATAAAATTAAAGAATAAACTAAAATCTTAAGTATCCTCTGCATTATCATCATTATTTTAGTTTTGGATTAAAATAATAAATTATTTTTTGGTTAAAAACTGGAAAATAAATTTAATGTTGAAGAAATATTTGGATTTGAATTTTTCACATTTGGAAACATTCACCAAAGTTCATAATCGGTATAAGTTCAGTATCCCCATATATGATTTCTCGCCAAATCTAGCGCCAATCTCTTACAGAACAAAAACCTTAAACTACAATGAAACTTGAAATTTGTTATTCAATTAAAATATTATAAGTAAAGCTATTAGTTTTTAAATTTTAATAAAAATATTCCATTAGTTTCTAATTCAGAATAATAGATTTGGCATGAAGAGACAGAACTAAGTACTGGAATTGAAATTCTCAAACAATGAAGTTTACTTTGGATTTATAGTTTCTAATTAATATACGAATTTTTGCTTTAATATCACACAATATGTCAATGTATAGTAAATTATTCCTTTAGAAGTAAGAATATAAATATTCAATGAGTTTATAATTGATATAAAACTAATCCGAATTGAAGAAGGAAAAAAAAAAAATTTAATTTTAAAATCTGGAAATTTTCTCAATATTTGTGAATTTGTTTTCTATTTCAACTAACAGTTCGAGGATATATTAGCATATTAACTTCTTATATTATTTCTTTACCTTTTATTAAATGTAGTATTTTAAAATTTTCGAAAAAGTAATTTGATGAAAGATTTTTTAGGTTTTTCTTTAAAAATACATTTATTTAAAAACAGATAGCTGTTGTTTAAAAATAGATTGTTAAAAACATCAATCAAAAATAGATTGATGTTTTTAACAGTTGCAAAACATCAACCATACAACATCAAAAAGTTTGAAATTCCATTTTAAATATATTTACATTATTAGAATATATAAAATTAATTATGTTAACAATATTACAAACATTACCAATAAAGCCAATTTAATTTAAAAGTTACATTTAAAATCAGAAATAATCTCATTTAAAGATAAAATACTTTAAATGATTTAAAATAGTCAATTAATAATTTTTTTTATTAATATTACTAAGAACTAAATTTATTTCAAAAATAAATATTTTAAGTTAAATAATAGTAATGTTACAACTATGACAATATTTTAGATGATTTTTTTAAGGGAAGAAAAACAAAATCTTATTATTTAAAAATATTTTAATATTTCAATCAGTAAATTTAATTTCTATTTACTTGAAGAAAAGGAGAGAGAAAACAAAGAAATTCTTACAAACCTCAGATCCGCCTTGCGAATTATATTCAAAATGAAAGAAATAATACAAAATTAACATTTACTATATTATTGTGTTTAGATCAAGGTAACAAACTATGCACATTTGACTACAAGTATCTTTGATGGCGTTGACAAGACTGCTGAGGGGCAAGTACACCAACCCCGCTGGAATTGCAAAGTGACCTTCAAGAAGGTTACTTGACTCAGCGTGGGGTTTCAAGTAATGGCTAATCAGTTGTGGGGTAATGGTAGTTCAAGGGGATGGGATGGCTAGCAGACGGGGTTTCAAACAATTGAAATTCTCTGAAAATGTGGGGGAGTAGCAGGAAACTCTTCCAAAGCAGCTGTTATCAGTGGATAACAAAAATATCATGGGCTAAAAAATCCCATATATATTGCCCATTCTCTCTCTTTGAGTAAAATGCAATGTTTTTAAGTATCCATAGAATTTTATCTCCCAGAATAAAGAAGTGAAATGGTACAAATATTGTGTAACTTGCCATCTTTTTTTTTTTTGCGCTTTTTTCCCAGCTTTTTTTTTTTATTTAAAGAATATATTTTGCAAGGAACAAATAACAAAATGCAGTGAAAAAATTTTATTTTACAAACAAAAAATCTGTAATTAAAAATCTGGAAAAATTCCATAATACTCGAAAGTATTTTCCCTTTTTATTCACTAACCAATCTATCTATGCCAAATGAAAATCCATTGCAAGAACAAAAGTAAAAAAAGGCGTGAACAAATTCTTAATACATAAATAAGTAAATTTGTTCAAGAAACTATCTTAAAAATTTAAAAGATTACGAAATCCTAAATTTTTAACTATGCAATAAAGATAATTAAAAACTTCTGATAAAGCATAAATATAAACTAAGCA
The DNA here is from genome assembly GCA_030067965.1 of Latrodectus elegans. Taxonomy (NCBI): domain Eukaryota; kingdom Metazoa; phylum Arthropoda; class Arachnida; order Araneae; family Theridiidae; genus Latrodectus; species Latrodectus elegans. The sequence goes on along the minus strand of CM057816.1, from coordinate 48,646,693 downwards.
AAATCATCTCTCTCGTATCTAGGTTGTATTATTTTCGTTTCTCCGTAAAAAAACATGCTATTTCTTTGGGATCAAAAACGGGGTATAGTGGAAAATTACCCTACCACTTTATTGAAACGAATGTGAAGCTTTTGCATCAGGCACACAAAAACTCGTGTGAGTGGCCTTCTGAAAAAAGAAACATGTATATATATTTTTTCCTAAAAGATAAACTGAAAATCGCAAAATGCATTTAATTCCAATTCATTTCATATGGTATGTCACCGTTTTCAGACAATAGCTCTAGGTGCACCACAAAATCTTATATAGAAAATAATGTATATTTATTGGATCTAATAATTTAGTGGTAAACTAATAAAAGAAATAGAATTCTTGTGGTTCCAATCCGACAATAAAATGTGAATAAGACTGCCCGATTTATAACTTTTACATATGCCAGAATCAAATAAAAGAAAACATGCAACAGCTTTTCGATTATTTAAATCAAATAGGTAGTAATTTCTAATATAAAAAAAATAAAAAATAAAAAAACTTTTTTGTATTAAATTAGTTTTATTAAATTAATAAAAATATTAATTATTATTTTAAATTCTATAAAATTATTAAATTTTATTTGTGCTGAATGCAATATTTCTTTGAGATTAGGTTAATTTTCTATAATATTTCCGAGGCTGCATATTTCTGGCAAAACAAGCCATACATATACACAATCAACCATTTGACAGTTTTGAAAAATGATTTAATGATGAGGTCAACTACATAACTGGCTTTCAATTTTCGACACTATTTCTCACTAGTGGAGAGATATTGGACTGTACGGTGATTGCAATGAATACAGACAATCTCAGTAGGAGGAACATCCGATCGATTGAGTCAGATTTCGAACAAGTTACTTTTCAAACACCAAAGCAACGATTTTTCTAACAAAATTATTAAAGTATATCTTCTGCAAAGTTTCATATTCTATTACAGAAAGTCCATATAGACCAACAAAAAATTAAACTTCGAAAATGTTAACAAGTACTTTCTTATCATCCTTTAACTTGTTTGAGAAAAACTTGATTTAAAAAAAGATAGTTAGAATGATCGGATTTCTTGATGAAATTAATGAATAAAAATACTGACAACACACCAATGAAAAATTGAAATGATGTTCATCTTCATGTATCAAGAAACCTAATTTTCATCGAACATGCAGGAAATTCTATAGTAGGTGAATGAAAAAAAGGTGTAACGACTATGTATTACAATGCAACTTTAAAATCTAACAATGTCAATCTATTGAAGCTGAATCAAGTTCGAAACATAAATAGGTTCATACTTTCAAATGAAACTTGTTCAAACTGCATTTAAATATGAAACTCTAATATATTTCAAAGTTTAGAATTTAAATAAGCAGAGAGAGAGAATAAAAAATTGAAAGAAAATCAAACTAACAAATATTTAAAACTCAAAATAAATTGCTCATAGAGTTATCGATTCTTTGTTTAATTTAATTTTACACAAAGTGACTACCCTTACTACGGATAAATAAATCAATTTCTAAGAATTTCATCATACATTGCTGAATTGAACTGCAAAATCAACAATAATTCTTATGTCAGTTACTTTATAAAATTCGTGGATTTTAAATTCAGATGCTTTGTTAAGGAACAAGATCTATAACAGAAACCATTCATAATAATTATAAGTACAAAACTTATCAGTTTTATGTGAAAATCATATCATATGCTCATACAAAAGAACTCCATGAAAAGTTTTTAATGTGTGTATATGTGACTGACTTACCACAAATTAGTATTGAAAATATCTCTCTCTTAAAGTAAAGTTACTTGCTTCCAGATTCAACGTCTTCATGACTTTATTTCCAGGTCATTTTCATTATTCTTTCTACTTTTATTTTTAAACGTACATCCTTTGAGGAGTTTTATGGTTACTCTTTTAACGACTTATTTCAAGATATAACGTATATTCAGTCTACTCTCCAAATCCTCATTAGTGTTACATTCATTACTTGCTTCCAGATGCAAATATATCTTTTGTTTTTTCACCAAATCTTCTTTATGTTTATATTTCACTTTTTTTTTTCTTTCAAGGCAAGGCTCATCAAGTTTAAAGAATTGTTTTGAATATGAAAATATTTTTTATAATAATTGTAGGTAACAACACAAAAAAATATGGAAATCATAAAAATAAAAAAAAATGTCATTGATAGTGTATATTATTGATAATGTTCAGAGCATCGATGTTGATTTCAAATCCCTTATCAAATGCATTACCATTACACTGTGCACTAGCTGTCCAAGCTTTCCTGACCCATAACTTCACGTGAAAAACATATTATAATGTTACTGCTATTGCTTTCCAACCCCAAATAAGTTCCAGAAATCTGATGAATTTAGCCGTTTTGCATCTATTTGAGATATTGATTTTTCCAGATGGAGCCTTAAGAACAAGCAGTGCCAGAGAAAATCATTAGTTGTTATTTGAGATAACAGAGGAACCGCAGAAATGATTGAAAAAGAAGAATCAAGTCTCCTTTATTGCAAATGTGATTCATTTGCATAAAATCAGGATGACGTTTCCAGTGACCAGTAGTATCTTCGATTGGGCTACTTACAATCAGTTACCTTTCCCTTAAATATTTGTGACCCATCGCAAAGAGAGCGAATTAGAGTTGCAGACAAATAATTTTTAATAAGCCATGTTATCCTCTTAAGGAATATTTAATTACTCCTGAGTACAGCACTTCTGTGATCATGACAGATGATTTTGAAGGTAGAGAGTTCGAATCCTGGCTTAGCTGGTGATCCGTCGTGTCCTCTAAGTACGGCTGGAGCGCATAAAATAGATAGTGGTTGCAATGTCTTCCAAGTGAAATGATACTAATGGAGTGACAAGTCAATTATTGTGGTCTTCTGCTTGGTGTTTGCTTCAAAATTACGAAGACACCACCCGGCTGCATCTATCTAACTGGTATAGCCCAGTTCAAGGAAGCATGCTGGTGCAACAACAGATGATATGGAATCAGCTGATTGACTAAAATCTAGCGGTTCAAAAGTGATGTCAGAGGAACGTTCGAGAGGTTCCTGGACTTTCCCGATGACGAGAGAAGAAAGATATAAATAGAGAAGCCGGTGTAATGCTCTGAAAATCTTCTGCTCTCTTTTATTTGCCTTTTGCTCTGAACATGAGATTGTCCCCTAGCGGACGAGACCGAGAGAGTCTTGAGAAGAATACGGGTGAGAAACCCTTAGTGACTTATCGATGATACCTGAGGAGAACCTCCACGTGTCACATTTCTAATCTTGGTACACCCATAGCTATTACTTTCTTGAGATGGCCGCTGAACATCCTCGATATTCGAACGTGACCTCATGGCCATTGATCTTCGTAGATTTTGTCGGGTGCAGTTCCTGAATCCTAGGGTGATTAGATTTTATGAGACATTTTTCAAGTCCTGTAACGGACACCACTTATGCATCGCCGATTAACCTGTACTGTACTGGTACTGTTTTCCTGGACCCCATATGTTGATACAAGAAGAATCATCTATATCCACACTGTAAATATTCATCGTAATTATTCATAGATCGCGAATAAATATTTAATCTAGATTAAACAATTAAAAAGAACCCGATTCCTCTTTGTTTCTTAGCCTACCTTTTTGCATCAGCTTTACCAGTCTGAGTAAGTTACATTATGTACAGCTTTTAGGGAAAAATTGCAATTTTTTTTAGCTTTGTTAAAAAAGTTGCTGAGCAATATGAAATGAGATCTCAGTGATCTCAAGAGATTAGTGAAAAATAAATTGTTTGAAGTGTTAAATCCTTGTGAAATGCTTTTCAATTACAAAAAGATTAATTATTAAGGTCGCGATTTCTAGTCCTCCAGTGCATTTCCTAGCGGAAGAGCATTCGGGAAACCATAAGCACGTAAGTTGCAATATATGAAAACACACACACAAAAACTTTTTCAAAAATAAAAAATGGCAATCACTTTTATTCTTCAAACATATTCCTTATAGAAATTTAGTCTGTTATAAATTTGTTCACTCTACTTTCAGAGATTAGATGTAGATGATAATTTTAAAAAAGAGAAAACAATTGGTCTTAACATTTGAAATGACCAAAATTTCTGAATAATATGCATCGCGGGGGTAAGTAATTTATACTAAGTCCAGATCAATATTAATTATGATTTAATCTATGCGTGGAAATGAAACACAGCCTATATTTAATAATGACTAGAAGTCAATATTATGATAGTTTTATTGCATTGCTTGCAGGTGTTCTCTATGTAATCTGGATGAAAATCCAGCAGATACGCAGGATAAGATTTTAATGTATTTAGGTAAGTGCAAAGGTGTTTTCCTAAAGACAGTAGTAAAGAAAATGATAAAAGAAAGAGAAGAAAATGGAAGTACTTTTGATAACTTCCTAAGGAAAGAATTTTTGGTTTGCAATGAATCAACATCAGTAACGAAAGAATGTAAGCTTGATATCAGATCAAAACTGATGAACTATAGAAAACTATCAACGAGTGCAAGAATAAAATGTAAGATGAGATTCTTATTTAAAATTTATCTGTAAAATTCCAAGCTACTCGGTGACAATTTCTTTGACTAATAATAATGTTAATTGCTTTAAGAAATAAGAAAAATAAATTCTGATCAATAAATTAATACTAATGCGGAGGTTTATTAGACGCTCATTTTTTGCACACCGCTAATTTAGACCGAGACCTACGGTTTAAAATGGATTCCAAACCACTACAAACATCCATGTCCGAGGTGGGATTCGAATCCCCGAACTGTTGAACCGAAGGCAAGAGCGCTAACCATTCAGCTGCCAGCTCCGCTGCTAATGTGGACACAATTAACATAAAAGCAAGTCACTAATTTTCACTGCCTTCAAAATAATTTCAAACAAATTAATATAGTTTTCAAGGGGAATGGTGATTTCATGTGAACCTTAAGGAGGTTTTAGTCAATTAGTTGGCAACGAGTCTCCTTCAGTTAAAAGCTTAGATTACACCAGCAAGGTACACTTATTCAATAAAAAATTAAACTATTATGAAATGAGAAAAACAGGTATTAATTTACAATTTTTGAAGTTTAAAGAAAACTAGCACTCCACTCCCTCTTGACATGATTTACGCTTTTGTAAATGGGATAATTAATGCATTTTTCAATAAACACAATAAAAAAATGTACCAAGAAAACATGCGCTTCCACTATATGCAATAAAACACGCTGTCAAAACCACACATCGCTATTTCATTGATTATGTGATCCAATTTATTAATTCTTAGATCTATTAATTCTTAGAATCATAAGTGATTTTTGATGAAAGTAAAAAAGTTTCTCAAATGCTTGCAAATATTTTATCAACTAAATATATAAGAGACAAAAATGCATTTAATATAGATGAGACTGACAAATCTTTCCTGAATGACGTAAAATATTTCTTTTATTTATAAGAATTAAATTCTTTTAAAAAAAACTCAGAAACTTAGAGCCATTTCCCCTAAGGATTAAAAAAATATTTAATTATTTTTAAAATTGCATTTATTCTTTAGTTCATTTCAGTTCGCTGTGTGATCATAAAATCAGAAAGTCAACAAATTTTATTTCTTTGCTAAAAATAGCGAGCAAGGAAGCATAAACAATAGATATTTCTGAAAAACATTTACATTCACATACATAAGCAAAGCAGAAAGCATTCCCCATTCGAATTTAGTATTCGGCAACTCAAGTATATATATCTTAATCATGTTACAGTGAATAAGTCGATAACGATGAACCACAAACCACAGAAGAGTGATTTAAAACTCTTGGCATTTTTCTGAAAAATTGATCGAATGGTTAGTGTCCTGGCCTTTGTTTCAACAGTTTACGAGTACAAATCCTACCTTGAATTTGTACTTTCATAACGATTTAAAAACCATTTTAAATAGTAGGTCCTGTTCTAACTAACCCTCGTGTCAAAAATGGACATTAAGTGATAAAACATCAACTTCATTACTTGATTTCCCTATAATTATAACAATCGAATTTAAATGGTGTGAGATTTAATTAAAACGATTCCCTTATGGTAAAATATAGAATAAAAATATACCATGTGAATATTGCACATGCTAAATATACCAAATAAATGCATTTTGATAATTAAAAGTGGCCATTTTTAGACTAATTTTTAATTCCAAATGAGAAAAAGCTTCTAAAAATTATTTTGTATATGATTTTAACTACTATTAATAGAAATTAATTTATTCGGAGATCTGTTATAAGACATGCATTAGTAAGAAATATATATATATATAACTGTTTTGCAATAGTACAATATTGTTTGAAAGTTCTCAAGGAAGATAACAAGCAGTAGATATAAGGCATAGATTCACCTTCAGCTCTTTTACATGCGTGCGCACTCAGTGGTGTCAATAATTCCACAATGAGTTATAAAATATCTTCTCGTTAGGGAGAAAGAATTTATATATCATCCATTTCATAAAAAAACCAATTTTATAAAAACCCCAACATCCGATATAACTAACGCTAAATGGTATTCTTTGTATTAAAATTTCTAATCAATCCTTGTGTTGAATTTTTCATTATGCCAATATCCGTTAACGATAGATTTCCGATATCGACTTAACTTTGATCGTTACTAAAAATAGCCTAATAATGTGATGGTTACTTTTATAAATGATCCATTTCTACCAATATTGTAAAAGCAGGATGTGATAACAATGGTTATATGAAGGGGGAAAAAAAGGGTTTGTTTCGCTTTTAATTTTAACTCGACATCATTTTAAGTAAATGAATTTAAGGATTGGTAAATGGGGGAGAAATAGGAGTTATCAATTCATATAGTTAGTTAACCCTTTTATGTCATCATGCCGCTTATAATATGAAGCTACGGTTATTTGAGTCTGCGGTTTCTTATTCACACAAATATCGAAGAATATCTTCCACAAAATAATAGATGAAACGAGCAATGGTAAATGAAAATGAACTGTAAATTTAAAAATATAAGAAGTCAAAGTACAACACAGATTCCGTTTATCCAAACTGAAATGCAATATGTGACGGTTAATAGTCTTGTCGAATTCTCTTATTTTTTTAGCACTAACAGACATGGTTACCAAAAAGGTTTCAAAGTACAAGAAAGTGGCTATGTACCAAACGATGCTACTTGCAGTGCTCCAAGGGGTAAATTTCGTAAGTTAACCATCCTATCCCGCGCGAATGATTATACGTTTAGATGCAGTAATATTTAACAATTAGTTCTTATTTTATGCATATTATTTAATTTACATATCTTTTTATCGAAAACTATTTTCATGATATGGAATAACGATAAGATTTGATTTACTTGTTGGTTGGTTGGTTGGTTTACTTGTGCTTAAATATGTATATAAAATTACTAATAAGAAATAAACTAAATAGTGAATTTGTAAATACTTAAAATCTTTTTTATTAAGCAGTAAATATGAATTTTTTTACTAAAATCTATCAAGATTAGAGTTCATGACCAACTAGGAAAAATGGTATTTCACCTTAAGCTAAAATTATTCTGTCATAGTTTGACAAAAATATAGCCCATTCATTTTAATCGATACATGAAATTTCATTACGTTTTCTATAATTTATGCACTTATATCCGACCAATAGAAAGATAGCATTAAGAAAATTGCTTTCATTAATAATCAGTGTTATACAAATATAATTTGACCGTTTTATATATAATGGATATGGAATGCATTTACGTGTATTCACCATTAAGAAGATTGCATTCAACAGCCTTATATACTGTGAAAATTAAAAACTGTGTCGACTATTAAAGAGATGTATTAGCTTACATTCTAAACTAAGGCTATTAAAAAATTGCGGATATAAGTGCATATTAAAGTAGGCTTCATGTGCTTCTCGATCATTATAAAATTAACTTCGCTTTCAACATATACCATGAAACGTAAAATTGCATTCACGTTAATTAACATTTGGAAAATTGCATTTGACAACATAATCTACTGTGAATATTAAAGAGACAAAGCACGAACTTGGAAGAAAAACTGTGCTCGTTAGTATTGTAAACTACAGGTATTAGAAAAATCATTATATTTACCAGTATTAGAATTTGTATTCATGCACACTTAGAACAATATAAAGTTCGATTGCATCATACAATGTGAAATTTAAGATTATCGCAATCATGTACATCAGTATTAAGTATACATTCGGCAACTGGACATACTGTGAATATTAAAATACTACATTTGAACATTGAGGGTAGATAGTATTCGTCTTTACCATGAACTACGGGTATAGAAAAATGTGGAATATTCTCAGCTGACAACCTTAAAAGATTTACTCTTTTCTACTAAGAACTAAAAATCAAAACTAAGCATTGAGAACAACTTCAATAACTAAAGGTGCAAAAGCTCGAATAATTTTCTATATATTTTAATAAATGCTTATCCAATATTTACATAAAAAGAATAGGCGGAAAGCCTATAAAAATCTAAATTCAATAGAATAAAACATCATAGGATATTAATCCCTTCAAAAAACGTATACGCACGTATTACAATAGAACAAATTCTAAAAACTAAAACATTCTTTTAACAATCACAAAATGAATATAAAATATAACACACGCTTTTAGCGCCATCTGTTGACAATAAAAGTTAACAAATATTTCGTTACAACCTTGCTTGGAGAATTCTTCGTGAATTCACGGAGTAGAAATAATGACGTCATGTCATGTGACTATGTGATGCCATTGTTCAAATGAACCAATGAAACTATTTACATCATATTGAATTATTTATGTACATTTCGACTGGTGTGCAATATCAATTTTGCGAAATTATGACTTTATTTATCAAGACAAAACATCTGATATATATATATATATATATATATATATATATATATATATATATATATATATATATATATATATATATATATATATATATATATATATATATATATATATATATATATATATATATATATATATATTAACATATATTAACTTAGAATGTGTGTTTTCTTATATTTTGATTATTTTTTTGAAAATATTGAAAATTATCATTATTTAACAAAACTAGTGTATAGTTCATAATCCACAAATTTAATCAAAATCATTGAATGACATCATTATTTTCAATATATTATAATTACATTTTTAAAATAAGTATTTGAAATTTTTTTTATAATAACTATAAATCTTTAAATAAAAATTGCTATACGTCTTTAAATAAATAGCAAATTATTAACACTGTTCAAATAGTATTAAAATATTTTTCATGTAAATTATTTTATGAAACATAAGAAATATAATAATGCATTCCTGAATCTGAAAATTCTAAATTTTTTCTGCAATGATAATTAATTTTTACTAAATTTCTATTCTTATATATATACATTCTTTTAGCTGTATAATCGAAAATAAATGGTAGTTACACATACTGACTTCAATAAATGCTTCCTAAGACCTTATTCCTTAATCACAAAATGTTTACATAATTGTATCTTTATCTTTAAACAAAGAAAGGTGCTCCAAAAGAAAGGGAAAGAAAGATGCTCCAAAATACGCGAGTTAGTTTTAAATACTAGTAATAATTCAAATAAAGTTATGCACATAAAAACTAACTTTATACAAAAATAATTTCCTATATTCATTAAAATCTGTTCTTTAAACATATAATTATTACAGTTTTTCTATTGTGTCTGTTAAAAACGAATTATACATTAGTCAATTAAAAGAAAAACCAAATCTTTTATTATAAAAACTCACAGTTTATTTAAAAAATGATTTACAATTCAATTGAAAAACAATAAGAAAAATATATGATGAAATATTTAAACAATAAATGACTTGCTAAATTTTTATTTTAATTGAATTTAACAATTATGAAAATTACTGGATGAGTGTGTCATACATTACCTTGGAATTCATGCAGTGTGTGTGATTTATCATTATCATCTACAAATAACTGTTTGAAATCATTTAACTTTTTCAGTAATATTCTTTAGAAATAGATGTCAAAAATTGTAATAATTTAAATCTGTGAGATTTTGAAAATGCATAATTGACTTTAAATATAGTTATAACTAAACACAATGTAATAGTTATAACTAAACACAATAATTTTTTTTTCAATTAGAACCATTTTTTTATTTTTTCTGACATTATTATCCACTAATTATGAAATAAAACAAATTATTCATAACTAGAAGAATAATCAATTATCTATGAAAATACTAACAGATGAATAATTTATTAACTGAAGCTTATGAACTCTTATTAAGGAAAGTTAACTGTACGTACTAACTGTTCTTATCTTACATCTTAAGATTATATATATATATATATATATATAGGATGGTCCTGGGTTCGAATCCCGGTTCAGGCATGAATGTACTTTCTCTCTCTCTATCCTGTCTTTGTCTTTTCCTTGTGTGTGTGAATGAAGTATGAATGATATCTACCCTAAAAATGGGTCCCTATGACATGTGTGAGGGTGCGATGGTGGCCCACCCCCTGTGGTGCACCCGGGGCAACGCCTCGGCGGCTAAGAGGTCGCTGTTTCTGCCTGGTTCCTTGTATCAGGGAAAAATAGATTAATAGACTATGTTGCAGTTGTAACTGTCTCTAATCTGCCATTGGAAAAAAAATATTATGCAAACGGACTCTTTTAATGAGAAAATATGTGTAGGCTTGTGAATCTAAATATATTTTTAACATTTCTCATATACAGTTTATTATTCAATTGTTTTACGCGTTTTGTGTGTTTTTCTTAGTTGAATATTAATGTAATCGTATATAGATCAATATTTTGTAGCAATGAAGTTGATAGCAACATATTTGTATACAATAAAATAAATAAGTAATTATATATGTACACATAAGCACACAAATATATAATAATTACTGACATGAGAATTTATATACGTTACAGAAATGAACGTGTGTGTGATTTTTTATAATTAGGAAACAGAAGAAAAGTAGAAAGGACAAAAGTAAAACAAGAAAGCAGTTAAAAAATTTTATTACCGTGAGAATTGCTCATCGATCGCTTAAGCGAACTATTCTTCCAGTGACAGGAAATATTATTTTAGTATTACCAAGATGATGGATCCAGCGATATGCTGCATGCATGATGGGGAAAAAACATATTCTTGTTATTTAAAACAATAATGTTATTTAGTAATAACTAACTAATGATAGGCAAGTTGAGAAGAGGTGGTAACGTATCGATATTCCTAAATGTGTTTGATCAGACAATCCTTTTCATGCAGGGAAAAAACTAGCTAAAAATAATGAAGATGTTTCGAATAATATACTGTAATAAAAGCAAAGTTATAAAAAGGATTCGAAAATTTTAATATTTGTTTCATTGTTTTATTATAATTTATTCACTTAATTGAGCAATTAATTATGTGAATATACTGGCTCAAATGAAATAATTTTAGTTTTATTAACTGAATTTGAGAAGAGGCATTTCAATAAAACAGCTTTCCGTAAATTAATTTAACTCGACGAGAAGTGTTTTAGAGACTAATATAGTAAAAAGTATCATTTACCACAATGACTGATATAAGATTGTCTTGATACATAAAAAAATTAATAAATAAATAAAATTAAAACAAAAGAAAAAATATTTTTTATCAGATATTACTATCAGATCAGATTACACGAACAATTATAAGTATATATATATATATATATATATATATAAGTACAAAACAGTAAAAGTCTTAAAAATGCACAGAAAAACTGGCAAATTAAAAGTCTATTCTTTTAATCTAAACTAGCGAAAAAAATCGTTCCTGTATGTTAAAATCATAAAAAGCGTTATACTTTAATGCAAAATACAATGCGTAAATAAAATAAAATCCTCCTTTTAACCATCAAGATTTTTAGTCCAACTTTAAATTATAAATTGAAATAATTTTATATATATTGCATAAAAACAAAACTAATTAGGAAAATCTTAAAATCTTCCTTTTGCAAAACGTAATTCTTTCAGATATTTTTTAAATTTCATGAGCACATTATAACTCAGGATTCTTTTTTTTTTTTTTTTCCCTTTAATTATAAAATTTCTCAAAATCATATTTTCAGTGAATTTATTTAAGCAATTTTCTAAATCCTTTTACTAAGTTTTTACGTATTGATAATTAATTACTATTAAACAAACACAAGATAAAAAGAAGTATTTCGACATATGCAAGCAAATATCTCATATTTGTTTGCAAAGGACTCAATAAAGAGGTTCATTATAATTAGAAATAAAATAAAAGTTTTTAATGATAGTATAATCTATGTGGGCGAAGAGAATTCCAATGGAGAGATAAACATGAGAATAATTCTTATTTATTAAGAATTATCACTTGGTTTTCGAAAAATCTTTTGACGATTTTGATCTGATTTCAGAGAGCAAATCGTCATTTAAAATTGCTTTTTTTTATCTCATTAAATTTTTCTCGGAATTTAAATAAAAAATGCAACGAAAATCAAAAATAAAATGTAACTGCACAAAATCAATTATCTGTCCCATTGATGAAGATTTTTTTAGTCAAAATATAAATTAAAATAATTACAAAGTAATAATTGTGGAAAGACTGATACTATATACACGTATGCATGTAGCTCTCTCTATATATATGTAATACTACACATATACATACATACATACATATATATATATATATATATATATATATATATATTATATATATATATTTATTTATATATATATTTATTATGCTTTACAATTTTCAATTTTCGTATTTTTGCTTAATGCTGAAAGAATGAAATTAGCAAACAATATTTAAAAATTTTTAAATCATGAAACACAAAACGAATATGAAATTTTGAATAATATATAAAGTTGTTTGTACAATCCACTCAAATTCTAGAAATTTATTGAAAATTATTTGTTTCTAAATCATTATTATTTATGATTATAAAATAGTTCTTAATTGATTTTATTTAAAACTTAATTGTAAAAAAAATATCTTTGCTCTCGGGAAAATTTAAATAAATTATTGAATCTATGGAAGGTTAAATATTTAAAAGAGCAAATGCGTTCTAAAACTGTAATCTTATAACATTACGAGTAAAGTAAAGTAGATTTTTTAAAAACAAACAATAACTGAGACCATTTTCAATAATTTAGGAGAAAAAAAAATAATATGGTTAATAATTAAACATTCAGTGCGTAAAAGAGAAGACAACTTAAAAGAAACAAAAGCTTTTAGTGTCTTTATTTGACTGTTATTCAGCAATAATTATCTCGAATTGGTAATCCGAGAACAGAACTCGAATTACCATAAATGAACATTTCAGCGATGCTGAATTATAACTTTTTTAAAATAATTTGCCAAAATATGAATTTTTACTGATTTTTTTAAAAAGAATATAATGTCATATGATAATCACAAAAAATCAAAGAATAAATTTCAGATGTTGTTTTTCATTTTTAATATTATGTACTTAAATTTTCTTTTTAACATAATTGCATACCATTAAATTTTTTATTTTAACATAATTTCATTTTAACATAATTGCATACCATTAAATAAATTTCATTAATTGCACATTGAATTGATATCATAAAAATGTATATTTAAAAATTTTAAATATATTATTTTTAAATTATTTCATAAGTGCTGAGTTCATACTTTCGATACATTTATGAGGACGATACATAAGATTCCTTTTATTTCACCAATGCATACACACACACATTTATATACAAATTGAGAGTAAATCACTTTGAGGAACATTTAGAAGTACTAAGTTAAGCTGCTAAATCAGCTTATTCGCCAACATCAATTCTATGAAAGAACTTGATTCCAATATATTAAGATTTTCCTCGAATCAAAATAAATAATAATACTATGTTCCGTCGGGTTGAAGGCCAGAAAATACTCGAAACGAATAGGCAGTCACATTTCACCCGCCAATAATTCCAAATCATCTTTGAACACGTTTTAAAATTAGAACAATTACATAAAAACAATCTGCGGTTGTTTCAATGGATTTGTTCTCGTTCGGATTATAAAAATAAGCATTGTTTCACAGCCAAAAAACTATATTTTTTTTTAGTGAAGCTTCGAAGTTTCTCTAAATCAAACTAAAATCATTAGATCTCTTTCGGTAGAAATTTGGGAACTTATTGACTTTATTTACCTTCAGCCGTATTATAGAAAAGTCTCGAAATATAGCAGAATCTTTCCAAAATGTTTATACGATATCGCAATTTTTACAAACAAATATCTCCAAAATTATTTCTAGATAATTATCATTAAGCGCGTTTGGTACAATTTTTCTAGAAAGCAGACGTTTATCTACTTTATAAAAGAGAGGCAAATGCATGGAAACGGTCAATAATATCATCTTTCTGGCCACTATAGTAAGCACTACAGTAAAGTATTTTATCGCGCGCGCATACGATTCTCACAACCTCTTAATCTAATCTAATTTCACCTGAAAAACAGGAAGGTAAACACATAATTTTTGTTATCTTCAGATGGGCTCAAGAAAAATCGCGAAATATGTACTTAATACGCAATATGTGAATGAAGTATGTAAAATTTTCTTAAATTCTTAACACAGTGTCCGAAATTTAACCACCAAATGGAAGATTTCACTCCAAAACTGGGAACTTCACCACTTATGTTTTTTTATGAAGGGTTGCTATAAAGTGAATGAGGTTCCTCTGGTCGAATTATGCTAGGAAGCAAATCTTACAGAAAAAGTTATTTCACAAAATTTTGATTCACAACAACGTCAAAATTGGCCTAGTTGGTTAGGACATCGTTTTTATTATCGGTAGGTTAAAATCCCAGCTTAACCGAAGATCCGTCGTATTAACTAATGGTGAGTGATACACGTTAAATAGGTCGTAATAGCAATGTCACCCCAAGTGAAATGATACCTTTAGAAGATGGCAGATCAAGTATTGGGGTCTATTCCTACAATTTCTGTATATAATGGAATCAAATCTTTGATTTCATTCAAGAAAGGCTATTTTCCAATTGTATTACACTGCATTCTACGAGTTGGATTCCCGAGACATTCATCCCATGTGCCCTTACATAGTATTCCTTCCTACAGACTCTTACCAGTATTATAAGCAAATTGTCAATTTTATAATTAATGTAAGAGTCGTTTTGACAATGTATTTAATTAAACATAGTCATAAAATTATTCATTAATTTTATGATTTTTTTCGCAAAACATAACTAACGTTTATGACAAATTCACGCTAATACAAAAATACTTTATAAATTACGAAACACATTTGATTGCAGATAAACTACTTTAATCATTTTATGAAAATAATTTTATATAACATTAACGTAAAAATATTTAAAAAAAAAATCAAAACATCGATATAAAAAAAAATCCCTTAAAGAAATCCCTCACCCACAGTGTTATACAAGATATTTATCAATAATTAATTCTAGAATGCACACAACTCAAAATTCCCAACACTTAGAAAACATAAAAAGCAATAAGATCACAAAATTATCAGATATATTTACAAAGTAGAAACATGAATACAATATCAATGCGATAAAATTTATTCATTATGTAATTATCAATTACAAATGATGAAAAAAGACAATATAATGCTAAACAAATATGATTTACTGATTGCTCGACAATCGCTGTTACAACTTGACTCTGATCATGATAACTAAAATATTTCATTTCAAATTTTTTTATTCAAGTATTATTTAATCATTATCAATGGAAATGTACTGCGAAATACAATTTATAAAATTGAATATTTTCATCATATAAATTTCTTCTTTCCTCATACATACACAGAATAAGCATAAAAAATGAATTCATACACGGCGAAATTAATTTTACAAATGGAATGCATTTTTAAATAAAATTTTCAGTTAACAAATTCTTGAAGAAGAAAATACATCAAGTTGGAATTTACTGAAAATCATCTAATTATATATTTACATATGTAAATGCGTGCGCACTTTTAGCTTATGTGCTTATACATTTTAAAATAATAATCGATTAAAGTTTGTTCTCTATAAACATGTTTAGCTAGGGTTACCACAGTTACATGCACGAGCTTAATTAGAAAACAAAACTAACGTACGTAAATGTACTAAATTGTATTTCTAATTGTTAGCCGTTATATTCAATTACATTTTGTTATGTTTAATTCCCAAACAACAATTATAATATATATATATATATATATATATATATATATATATATATATATATATATATATATATATATATATATATATATATATATATATACATAAACAGATAGATACATAAAATAATATAGATGTCAATAATTTCGTAAAGAATAGATAATGGATTTTATCTATATTTCAGTTTATAGAAATAAAGACGTTATCCTCTACAAATTAAAAGAAAATATATTTCACAACAGATTTTAAGTTTTTCCACTCACAAAATGTTTACAGTTAAGAAGATTAGACAATGATACCCAAGTAATACCTAGCAACCAAATAATTACCGGCATACCAAGTAATACCCAGCAAGCTTGATTACGAAAATGATTTTTTGAGCATTGTTTGAATATTTCTGTTATAAAATTAACATAAAAACAATCATAATAAAGGTTATCATATAGAATGTCGTTGTAAAAGTTACAATCATAACACAATTTAAAACATATAAATAACAACAAAGAAAATGTAATGTGTAAACAACTATTAAAATGATATTTTGTAAGTTTTTAATAATGATCCACACTACACATGCTTAAAAATTATTACATTTAAAATAATAATTATAAATATTGTTGGATCATCTTTAGTCCCACAATTTTTTATTTAATTAATGAAATATGAATAAATTTTATTGTAAAATAAATGAAAGTAACATAATTTTACAAACATATTAAGTAAAAATTTAGCAGCCTCTAAAATAATACATATAATACCACTCCAATTGTTTCAGCTATAACATTTTTACAAATAAATCAAAGTGAAAAAGAAGTACTTACACAAACCTGCAGGAAAATTTGAAGAGCGATGATAGTGATACCCAAACAATGCCCAGAAATCCAATCGTGAAACGGATTTGCTGAGCATTGCTTGAATATCCTTATCATATTTCATTTTTTACTATACCTCCAAAAATGATAACAAATTAGATAAAATTTTCAACTTTGATTTGAATAGGAAGAATATTTTTTATTAAGAATTTTATATTTGTGTGGATCATATCTTACAATATTTATTCACGTCAACATAAAGTAATTCTTTACATTGATGCTCTTAAGTTAATTTTGATATAGATATTTATGTGTAAAATATTTTCTTTAACATATGTGATAATCGTGATGAGCATTTTCTTACCTATAAATCAAACATTAAAAAAAATGAGGAAAATATGACAATCCTACCCAAGCAATGTCCTACAAACCCACATTGCAAAAAGATTTGCAGAGTAATGCTCGAAAAACTCCAAACGCAATTTATTTTTAAATTGATAAATGGAGAAAAGGGACATTGATACCCAAATAATGTCCAGCAAATCTTAGTTGTGGAAAGATATTTAGAGCGCATTAACATGAATACATTTAACACATCTCTTAATTATCAAATGCTATTAATTTTAAAAGGTGATGTTGGTTCTAGTGCTATATTTTAGCAATTAAATCTATTTTATTAGTATGTATTTTTAAACACTGAGAATAAGAACATTTATGTTGGTATATCTCAACTTTTTATGAATAACTAATTTAATAATGATAGTATATTTGATGTAAAGCGAATTATAAGTCAGATGTGACAAATTTCCTTAAGACACTGACTGCTGTTGCAAAAACAAAGAAGGATAATGACAATGATAACAACGGCCAGAAATTCTCCATGGATATGAATTTGTACGACATGCTACCATCACAATTTTTCAAAAATCTTACAACACACATGAATCATCTTGAGTTCAAGACATTCTATTAACATATTTCACAAAATATGTCAATTTAATGATCTCTTTTAACTATTTAACAAAAAAGTTGAACACTATTCATTATTTTCCCTGTTTAAAATTCACTTATGCAGTTAAGGTAGACTTTATAGTGTTTGCGCACATCTCAGATTATAAAACGCTTTTAAAAATCATTCTGATAAGAAAATACATATGTATCAGCTTGGAATTTTTTCTTTCACAAAACAAATTTTTGTTATACTTATTTGAATGAAACTCAAGAGTAATGGAAATGGTATCCAAACAAATGCCCAGAAGTCCTATTGTTGATGGATTTGCTGAACACTACTTGAGTTATCCTGTCAAAGCTGAATAGTACTAAAGGTAGCAATTCAACAATAAGAATGTTACATTTTTATTTTGAGAAAGACAAATAATAAGCATACTGTATAAACAGTGAATGCTATAGTTCAAAATTTATCAGTTTCTTGTATGTTCAATATACGCTTTCACATCAAAGTAACAAATTTTTCAATAGTACTCTGAATACCTGACAATAGTTATTACTAAGAAATAAGTACTAATACCTGAATTGATAGCATCCCAATCATGGCTTATGGAACATTTTGAAAAAAAAATACCATGAAAAATAATGATTATACAAACCTATTTGGAAGCATTTCTCAAGATTATGTACCTTAGATGTAACTGTTGAAAGAGAATTTGCAGAATAGTAACAATGATACCCAAACAATGCCCAGAAATCCACTTATGAAACGGATTTGCTGAGCATTGCTTGAATATCCCTGTCACAATCAACTGATCTCCGTTGAGGCATTATTGCTACTTTAAAAATTATTATACTTAAAATAATAATAATAAATATTGTTGGATCACCTTCAGTCCCACAGTTTTTTAATTTAATTAAAGAAATATGAATAATTTTTATTGTAAAATAAATGAAAGTAACATAAATTTACAAGCATGTTCAGTAAAAATTTATATATCAGCTTCTCAAATAATACATATAATACCGCCCCAAATGTTTCAAATAACATTTTTATAAATAAATCAAAGTGAAAAAGCAGTACTTACACAAACCTGCAGTACAATTTGATGAGCGATGATAGTGATACCCAAACAATGCCCAGAAATCCAATCGTGAAACGGATTTGCTGAGCATTGCTTGAATATCCTTATCATATTTCATTTTTTACTATACCATATTTCATTATTACTATATTTAAAGTAAGCTTTTGAATAAAGTTAATTGAAAATTTATCTTTATTCAAAAGCTTACTTTAAATATTTTCAACAAAATTTGAAAATACAAAATTTTACCCCACGAAAAAATATAATTAATAAATGAATATCTGAGAATATATCCAATAGAGAATATGATCCATATAAATTGGGCACAAAACTGCAAGGCTTTCAAAATGACATAAAGTAAAAACATAACAAAAACAAATTAGTTTCTGGAATACCTTTTATTTTTATCATTAAAATACTCATCCTAAAATTGTATACTTATTGGCGAACGTTCTGGTCATATACATATCTATTCTACTAGGGACAATGTTTAAAATAATATGAATAATATGTCTTCTAGAATAAATTTCTCTACAGCCATGGTTACCAAAATAGCTAACGAGGGCAAATGGATCAGTTCGTCAAATACGGAATTCTCAATAAAACGGATTAAACAAGTTGATTTTAAGGTCAGATAAATGCTTTATTATATCGTAGATCATATTAAATACAACGAAAGATAGAAACAGTTCATAAATCCCTTGTACTTTTTATCTATTGCTAATAAGAATTATTTTATCAATCTTCTAGCTTTTTTTGTACATCTACAAATATTTTTTTAACAACCAAAAACACAATTTACCTGAATATAATAAACCTGGAAAATAATATTTATGCAAGCCTGATAAAAAAATATTCTAAATTAAACATATCATATGGATATCACTGTAATGCTCTTGCTAACATACATATGAAGAATAAATAACAGTGATACCCAAACAATGCCCAGAAATCCAATTATGAAATGGATTTGCTGAGCATTGCTTGAATACCCTTGTCACAAATCATTTGCATATTATGTATGAGTATGTTGCAGGAACAGTTCAATGTCAATTGAATTAAAGACTTGATTTACCGGAGAATTCACCATATAAGGACAATAATTAATTACATGGCTCAAAAACATCACATTTATAAGCCGGCAACTGTATTTCAAATCGCCAAAGATCGTGAATATAACATTATGCGATTACACGTATTTTTCCATACGTGTAATCGCATAATGTTATATTCATATATGTTTATAACTATTAATTTTCACCTCTAAACCTACCTTGATCAACTGTAACAAACCAAGAAAATAGTATTTATACAATGCTGAGACAAAAAACATCCAACAGTATCCAAACAATACATACCTATATAAGTGCCCCTATAATACTTTTGTTAACATGTTTTTGAAAAATCAGTGGCAATGATACCCAAACAATGCCCAGAAATCCACTTTTAAAACGGGTTTGCTGAGCATTGCTTGAATACCCTTGTCACAATTCACTTTCCCATTATGTATGAGTATGTTCTAGAAGCAGCTGAATACTAATTTAATTAAAAGCTTGATTCATCAGAGAATTCATTTATAGGCACAATGGTTAAATGTATAGCGACAAATTACCTGATTCACAAATGGGCAATTATTTTTCAAATTAACAAAAAGCGTTAATACATCAGTATGCAATTTACACGTATGAAAATATGTGTGCATATTTCTTTTCATGTCTATATCTACGTCGACTAAATATAATAAACTCAGCAAATAATAGTTTTGCAAACATGAAACAAAAAATATATATTGTATACATACCTATTTCAATATTATTCTAGTACTTTTATTGACATATGTTTGAAGAATCCATGACATTGACACCCAAACAATGCCCAGAAATCCAGTTGTGAAACGGATTTGCTGAACATTGCTTAAATACCCTTGACACAAGACTTTTCATGTTTGAAAGTGTTCTAGAAATAGCGCGATATCAGTTCAATTAAATACTTAATACACCATTGAGTTCATCTAAAATGCACACTGGTTAATTCATTTTAACCCATTGTCCTATTTATAGCACAGCTGAAAAATAGCATGTAGAAATTAGTATTTGTTTTGTTTGATTATTTTGTCTGCTGAAGCCAGTAGGATTATGTATTAGCTTCCGGTTTTGGGAGCTATGTGTCTCGCCGATTCCTCCTTCCTCTAGGCATTTTGCTTATTCATCGAATTAATGGACGTGGTTTGGATTAACCTTTTTGTGGTTGCAGATTTCATTTTCAGTTTACTTTTAACACTCAACTGGGCATTTTTTTAATATGAAAGTACTCTTTTGTTATTAACTTAGTGATTAATTAGAGCTTTATTGTTATTAGGTAAATCTTAATGCATTATTTTTTAAACTGTTCTCTAAATAGGACAATGGGACGATAAGTATGCAATCGATGCATTCTTTCTCTCTTTGTGACTAAGAGTAAAAAAA
Source organism: Latrodectus elegans (assembly GCA_030067965.1). Lineage (NCBI taxonomy): Eukaryota > Metazoa > Arthropoda > Arachnida > Araneae > Theridiidae > Latrodectus > Latrodectus elegans. The sequence continues at coordinate 48,625,164 of CM057816.1, read as the reverse complement.
AAATTCCCTTCTAGTGTTTCACCCCTTCTGAGTTATGTCAATGTAAAGGTTTATGAAATTAGAGGAAGCATTAAAAACTATCATTAATTAAGATTCAAGAAAGAGCGATATTTGAAATTACCGAGTTATCAACAGATGCCAGTGAACCAACAGACGAAGATGAAGGTGATGAGAATATTAATACTGGTGAGATTATTGTAAGCGAGATATTTCTGGGTCACTTTAGGTTAGAACTGGCGATAGTTTCTAGAACGAACTGCCCACAAGCTCTTATGTTTCCCCAACAAAGTTCACAAAATATGATAAAAGACACGAGTCATCTTGGATAAAGAAAAAAAATTACTAAAATATACTAAATGAGAAACACAGGATGAAACTAATTGCAAGTGACTTGCTCAAGCAGGTGGATAAAATTCCATCAAAGCATTTTGAGTAGATTCATTCCAGTGAAGTCTACTATCTCGTTATAAAATAAGTAGTGTAATATGAAAGACACGTAAAAAACGAATCTAATTTCTTAACCACTGCTAACGAGAACCATTCCGCATGCCCAGTATCGAAACCTTAAAGTAAAAGTAAAACCTTTGTTAGCCATACTCAATGATAATTTTATTAAAATGAAAACATTTCAGAAAATATGAGTATTGATGAAATAATCATCATGTAAGAATAGTCTGAAACAATTCATCCGAGGCAAGTGAAAATTTTTTTTTGGATACAAACTTTGAACTCTTTGTGGAAATGAGGGATACTGTTACACGATTCCTCTCTATTGTGCTAAAGAATCTAATCCAAGAAATGATATTCCTCTTGGTACTCAGGTAGTGATGAAACTAACAGAGAATATTCTGAATCATTTCTTTGATGTAAAGAGATGAATAAGAAGACACAAAAGTAAATTTAATGCAAAGAGCTTTAATATGATTAATTCTAATAAAACATACATGGATGGCGTGGATCATTACGACTGGATGGCTGTATTTAATTCCACAAAAATTCATGAAAAAAAATGGTATGAGACACATGTCCATTCCATATGATTAGGGTAAACTTCTGAAAAATTCAGAAAACCTTCAGCGAAAATGAAATTCTGAGCTTGAAGATGTTCCCAAGAGTTGAAAATTTTCTCTGGATTAAGTAAAGGGAAGCATGTTGGTACAACAACAGTTTAAAAAAAAAACCTGTAATAAGAACAAAGGTAGACTTAGAATCTCGACTGTACCTTTTAATGCAAAGTAAGACCCTTATAGTGTTGGTCAATTTTTACTAAAGCAAGAAAAAGAAGACGTCTTTGTCAAAGAGGGCCCAAAAGATATAACAAATACATACTGAAGCAAATGTAAAAAATCAAAGTCAGACTTACTTTGGGCTTTTCCATCAAGATTTGAGTGAAATTCAACTAAAAAGCTAATTATTTTGTAAATAAGAAAGTAAAATTTGTGCACTGAAATCGCTTTTCATCATCGAAAAGAATACTAAAATGTGTAAGAGCAAAGTTTATCCCCTTTATCCCAGTGTCCTTTTTAGATAACGGGCTAAATTTCTTATAAAAAATTTTCTAATCTTGTTGCATTTAGTTTGTTTAGGTTTAATTAATCTTTTGAAACATAACTTTTATCATTCAGATCCTTAAGATAAATTTGAACAAAATAAATAAATTGATATAAAGCGTGTTAATTACAATGGTGCAAAACTACCAGATTCATAAAAGAGCAATTATTTTTCAAATCATCAAACAGTGAAAATTTACGTACGAAAATGCATTATATATTTATTAATATTTCTTTTAACAAATAAACCTATATTGTTAAATGCAACAAACCAAGAAAATAGCATTAAGGCAAACATAATAAATTATATAGTATACACACCTATTTCAGCACTAATCTAGTACTTTTTCAACATATTTTTGAAGAACCAATGGCAGTGATACCCAAACAATGCCCAGAAATCCAATTATAAACGGATTTGCTGAGCATTGCTTGAATGTCCCTGTCACAAGACTTTTTATGTTTGAACGCGTGTTCTAAAAACAGCTTGATATCAGTTCAATTAAAAACTTAATTTACCAATGAGTTCATCTAAGAGGTCAATCGTTTATAGTATGGTGCAAACCAACCACACACAAATCCATAAAAGAGCAATCATTTTTTCAAATCACCAAAAGACATGAATATAGCGTTAGGTGATTTGTGCACGATTGAAAATGCATTATAAATTTATGAATATTTCTTTTAATACCAAAACCTAAGTTTGCTAAATATAATAAACCTTAAAAATAGTATTTCTGTTAACATGATAAAAAAACACACACATTCTATAGTATACTTACCTATTTCAATACTACTTTACTACATTTGTTGACATGTTTGAAGAACCAATGGCAGTGATACCCAAACAATGCCCAGAAATCCAATTATGATACGGATTTGCTGAGCATTGCTTGAATATCCTTGGCATAAATCACTTTCACATTATGTATAAATGCATTCTAGAAATAGCTCTATATAATTTAATCAAATACTTGATTCGAAAGGGAATTTACCTAATAGGCGGAACGGTTAATTGTATGGCGCAAAAGTATCACATTTGTAAACGGGCAATTTTTTAAAGCCACCAAAAAGCGATCATGTAAATTTTGCGACTACACTTATGAAAATGTATACATATTTATTACTACATCTTTTCACATCTAAACCTGCATTAATTGAATACAACAAAAAAAACAGTATTTGAGCAACCATGATACAAAAAACATTCTACAATATACATACCTATTCAGTACTGTTCTAGTACTTTTGCTGGCATATAATTGTAGAACCAATGGCAGTGATACCCAAACAATGCCCAGAAATCCAGTTGTAAAACGGATTTGCTGAGCATTGCTTGAATACCCTTGCCATAACTTTTCCATATTATATGTGATAAAAAAAGATTCGATACAAATCTAATTATATGTTGGATTCAACAAAAAAATTATCTCTTTGAAAGCATGTTATTTGAATAGTTAAAAAAAACATCATATTTATAAATAGACAGTTAGATTCCAAGTACCAAAAACAGTCATTTTAACAATGTGCGATTACATATTTATTAAAATGTATTTACATTTACAAATATTTCGAATAACATATGTTGAAGCAATATAATTAGAATAAAATGAAATATATGAAGAATAACATTCCACAGGAAAAAATATACCATTTGATTATTATTAGAGTACTTCGCTAACATATATTTGAAGAACAGTTAACACTGGTATCCAAACAATGCCCAGAAATCCAATCGATAAACGGATTTGCTGAGCATTGCTTGAATACCCTTGTCACAAACCATTTTCTCTTTACATGAACGTGTTCTGGTAACCACTCGGCATCAAACTCTGTAAATGTTTAACTTAACAAATACTTCATATCACAGGAAATAGGATAATTCAATAACTAAAATGCTATATATATAAATAGAGAAGGGATTCCAAATCACCAAAAAGAATAAATGTGTGCAATTATTTGTATCAAAAGTTATTTTATTTTCAAAAACTGCGCTTGTCAAGAATTGGGCCAATATAATTAATCTAAAACACAATATATGAGCAAACAATGTATGCAAAAGATTGCGCAGGAAATATATCATTTGAATATCACTGTAATACTTCACTAACAGACATATGAAGAATCTATAACAGTGGTATCCAAACAATGCCCAGAAATCCAATCGTAAAACGGATTTGCTGAGCATTGCTTGAATATCCCTGTCACAAACTATTTTCACACTTGTCGATATCAGTTTAATCAAATGTTTGATTCATTAACTAATTAATCTCATAGAATCTATAATAATTTCGTAAATCAAAAATACCATAATTTATAAGCAAAAAATAAGTTTTCAAATCGCCATATACCGTCACAATAATATTTTGAAATTACAAGCATGAAAATGCGTTCATATCTCGCCCAGAATCTAAATTCAAATATGCTCAGTATAAATGACATGAAAACAATTTATAAGGAAATAAAGTCAGACAATATTTTACAATAAATATGTCATGTGTGTATAATCTTAACATTTTTGCTGACATAGATGTGAAGAATTCACGACAGTGGTATCCAAACAATGCCCAGAAATCCAATCGTGAAACGGATTTGCTGAGCATTGCTTGAATATCCTTGTCACAGTCCATTTTCAAATATTGAAAAATAAATGTATTCTAGAAACTTGATATCAAACTAATTGAATATCTAATTGAACAAAACATTTTCTCATATAGACTTAGAAAACTAAAAGGATGAAAAATGGCACATTCATAAATTGACAATCATCAAATCGCCAAAAATAATAATAATAATAATAACACTTCAACAATGGTACTTACGTATTATCATGTTACATGTCCAAGGAAATAAATAGACAAAAACATTAGTTTTTATGTATATTTCAATTTATAATGAGCAATACTACAGAAAACGAAATCATAATCTAATATTTTATGCACCAATAATAAATCTACAACGTAAGTTCATAAAGTTGTTAAGTCAATGCGATCATTAAATCCCAACATTTAACGAAATATGTTTTTAGTGGAGGTAATCAGAGAGTTAATACCTAAGTAATACCCAGCAATGTAACATTCCGCAAATATGTGCTTCAAAATGTATTTATAAAGATTTCATTTAAAATTTGAATACAAGTTAGATTGATATTTCAGTACTATATCATAATCATGAAGACTTTCGGAATAACTTGTCATATCAGCAACCCTATTTCTCACGTGTTTAAGGGGACGAATGAACCATCATTTGATTCGTTTCATATTTATCCGGTTGCTGCTCTCTGAGCCAAAGCGTTCATTCGAATGGAAAATCAAATGCTAAAATCTGAATTTGAGATTCACCGAATTTTTAAAAAGATAGCTTTACTTTTTCACAAAAAAATAACAGTTTGCAGATGTTAGGGAATGATCAAACGGATTTGCTGAGCATTGCTTGAATACTCCAATCACAAAACATTTTCCCTTTACTCTCTTATGACAGCACATTTTATAAATAACTCGATTTAAAATCAATTAAATTTTGATACACAGGGGAATTCATCTCACAGAGAGACTATTAAATTGTAAAGGTCAAAATAACACATTTGTAAACAGACATTTAATTTTCAAATCGTTAAGCAGTGGCAATGTTTATTAGTGCAATTATATGCATATGGATAAAAAATGTATAATCATGAGCATTTTATTTATCGCCTAAACCAAAGTTAGATCAATTTAAAATGCAATACATAAGCAAATGAGTTACAAAACAAAGAAAAACATTCTGCAGTAAACAGACCAAATGAGTATCACAATAGAATTTTTGCTAACACACATTCGAAGAATCGATGACAATGATACTCAAACAATGCCCAGAAATCCAATCATAAAACGGATTTGCTGAGCATTGCTTGAATACCCTTGACACAAATCCATTTCATACGAGTATAAATGTGCTCTAAGAAAGAACACGATTATCAAACCTAATTAAATTTTTTATGCATCAAAATATTCATTTTTCGAGACTATAATAAATAATGAACCAAGCTGAAAAAAGTAAAAATTAATATATACATAAATAATGAACTGAAAAAAAATTATATATAAAAGAATAATGGATAAAGCAAATACAATACAAACAACATTTAATACAAACACAGCTGTAGTAATTTTGATAACGCATATTTGAAGAATAAATGCCAATGATATCCAAACAATGCCCAGAAATCCAATTGTGAAACGGATTTGCTGAGCATTGCTTGAATACCCTTAACACAAGCTCCATTTTCACATTATTTATAAATATACCCATATAAACAACTTGATATTCACTTTCTAAATGCTTAATTTATCAAAAAATTCATTTCATATGGGCAATAAAAATTAAGTGGCTCAAAATTACAACATTTATAAATACACAACACGTTTTCAAAACGTCAAAAAGCATCAGTAACATTGTGCAATTATGTGAATTAAATGCATAAACATTTCACCTAACATCTGAGGCATAATTTAAAACAAATTAAAAAGTAATATGCAGCAGTTATGAACATAAAAACTAATATTTAGTAATGAAGAACCTAAAACGTAATGCGTAGTCAAATCAAAAATAAACTCTCTACTGTATATATACAATAAGAGTACAGCTGGAGTGTTTTTGCCAACATACATTTGAAGAATCAATGACAATGGAATCCAAACAATGCCCAGAAATCCAATTGTAAAACGGATTTGCTGAGCATTGCTTGAATACCCTTGACACAAGCCTTTTCCGTATTATGTAAGAATGTGTTACAAAAACATTTCCATATGGACCTAATTAAATGTTTTATTCAACAGAAAATTCATCTCATAAGGAATATAATAATTGTATTAATCAAAAATACCACATTTATATACAGATAATTAACTATCGCCAAAAATGCGGCATTTTAACGTTGAGTGATTATGTGTGCATAAAAATGAATAAACTTTTACAAACTTTTCAACCAATCTTACACAAATTAGATGAATAAAATTAATTTAAAAAGTAAAATAAAGAAAAATAGATAGAAAAAACTTACTATAATAAACATGCTATAAATACAACTGTAGTTTAGTTCTCATACATTTGGTGAATCAATGCCAATGATATCCAAACAATGCCCAGAAATCCAATTGTAAAACGGATTTGCTGAGCATTGCTTGAATACCCTTAACACAAGCTCCATTTTCACAATAAATATATTTTGGAATGACTTGATATTTTACCTAATTGAGCATCTTAATTCAACGGAGAAGTTAGGAAATAAAAATGTCGAAGGTAATGAAATTTTAACACTTTCAAATATTGAATCAAATCAAAATTTGTTAATTTGTTGTACCTTCGCGCGCGCGGGCCCTGTGTGATATTCCTTGGTGCACAGAGAGATATTTTTGTTTTCCAAAATAAAAAAAATAAAAATAAAAATGTAATGTGAAAAGTGTAACAGTTAGATAAAACGATGTGTTTTTATAATGAAAGATTATAATATTTATATACAAAAACTATAATCACAATATACAAAAACTATAATCACAATATACAAAAACTATAATCACAATATTAAAGCAAAGTTTATACATTTATATGAAATGACAAAAATATATAGAAGCCTTATTTATAATAATACATGTGTGCCAAATACTGTTTGATTATCAATTCAAAATTCAAATATTAGAAAATTAATGATAACATATGAAAATAATGCACGGCAAACATATTTATGAATATGATTTGCTATTCAGATCCTGAACACTCTAATCATACAATGTCTTTTTAAGCAGATTATACAACCATTCAGTAAATAATCATTTCAATTACTGTAAAGCTAAAAAATTGGAGACGTAATTTTGAATATCTTATGACATCTGAATGTAAAAAATAAATTTTGTAACCCTTGCAAAACCAAGCTTTCTTATGTAATTGAGACAGTGAACTATCTTTGAGCAAACTTCTAATCTTCCTAAAAATAAAATCAACGTTACGAAAGTGGTTTGAATATTAATACCGAATATTGAAGAAATATTGTCAGTGATATTCTAACGATGACCATCAAACCTGTTGTTGAAAGGATTGCTGAACACGACTTAAATACCCAAATTAAAAATTATTTTAAACTGACTATATAATTATTTATAGAATATACAGATTTTAAAGTACTATATAAAATCAGTGTGTGTGGTGGCAAAATGTCTCCCATTTGATAACATCTAACTAAATAAAAAATATTTCCGTCTCAGTAGTTTTCCTAAAAAAAAAAAAAAAAAAACTTTTTAAATCACTAAATATGGAAAAATTCGTAAGCTGAGTTTTTAGATTAAATAAATAAATATACTTACACTTCTCAAAAATTCTCATGATGTATATAATTAATTGGGAAACACACAAAAGTCAAAGACTCAAGGATTTGCTGTGAGTATTGGTTGAATTTCTTTGCCTACCCAAGATTGCATTTTTGTTTTAATAAATAATGCAAAAATTCTGGCATGAGTGGAATACGATTATTATTAAGAAACATGATGCGTTTTATTATGCTATTCAGGAGCTTTGAGTTATAGATTATAATATTATTTATTATTCCATGGGCGCGGAAATGAAGGATAGAAAAACCTTTTTCGACACAAATAGTATTTTAAGTGCATTTTTTAACAAATACTAGTATATCCCTTTGCAAAAAATTAAGACAAAAAACAATATTTGCACAAAGGTAAGGAATTCAAATTTTATTCATTTAAAAACCCCGTACGAGAATAATTGTCTAATAAGAAAGGAAGAACTATGGTAATGTTACCAAAGCAACGCTCAACAATATCACTGCTGAACGGGATTTGTTAAGCATTTCTTGAGTATTATTATCAGTATCTAATTAGCAATGTAGGCCTTTCTTTGATTACATTAATAATTGAATTAAATTTCCCATGAACCATACACACATTATATATCAACTTTTTGTATATGTGCTGATTCTTCAAATGATCTAAGGACATTCATATTAGCACAGATTTTAAAAAAGAATATTTACATTTTAAAATTTATGCAAACATAAGAATGTGTTTGCAGAAATCTTTTTTGTGTTAATATCTTTTTTGACATTACATACAAGAATTACTTAACGTAAGAAAAGTATCCTTTAATAAATGTAACTTTCTGATATCATATGATGTATACAATTTGATATCAGAAAAGTTCCCCATCTACAAATCTTGCAAAAGATTTTAAGCTATTCATTTTAGCACAATTTACCGGGATAAAAGAAAAGTTTTTCGCCTTACGATTTCAATGAGAACTAATTCTTCAGATGATCTTAGTGCACAATTATTCCAACACAATTTTCACATTTTGAAAAAAAAAAAGAATTTTTAAATATAATGTTACCAAAACACATAATAACAAAGCAATTGTATAGAGCTAGTTTTTCAAATTATTTTAGAACACATTCATTTCTGAGCGATTTGTTAATTTAAAAGAATGGAGATCTTTCGAACAGAATGTCACCAAAACAGTTTCATATATGCCAATTCTTCTGGTGTTCCTTATACATTTACCACAGCACTATTTTTACAATATAAAAGGGAAAAAAAGTTTTTAGATGTAATAATATCAAATCAATTGTATATGTGCTAATTCTTTAAAAAATCTTAGGCACTAATTTCAGCACAATTTTTACACTTTAAAAGAAAACAAACTAAACTATAATGTAATTAAACAATTAAAATTCATTTTAAAATGATTTCTTTTCAACTACTGGAAACTTTGAAAAGATAAAATCTTGATGGTTAGAAATAAAAATCACACATGTAAAATAATTAATTTCAAGCCTTCCTTAGAAACATTTAACATGAGAAGTAAGGAGTATACACATCTGTTTTGAAAGAGCTCTAACATTGTGCATTGCACAATGGTAAGGATGATACCCAAGCAATGCCCAGAAATCCAATTCCGAACGGGCTTGCTGAGCATTGCCTAAATATCACGGCCACAAACCAATTTATAAATGACTGACAATATATTTACCTGGCTTGACAAATTTTTTTCCAGTAAAACTTAGCAACAGACTTGATTTGCATCAAAATTTAAATTTCAATATATACAAATTTTACAGAATAAATAATTAAAACAAATGGTGATTTTGAATGTTATATAATATTATTGTATTTCAATGAGTTGTATACTAATTTTTAATTCAAACGGAAAGTAGGTACTTTTTTAGACTTTTGCCCTTATTTTGATTGTAATAAGTATCAGAATTCGATCAAAATTGAAGTCCAGCACCCTTGCAGTGTTTACAGATAAATTCGGAGGCACAGGTGCCGTATAATCCATGATTCAAAATTCTGAATTTGTTTGGCGATGAAGAAATATTGCCAAGATAACCTTTCGTGACGTGCGCGATGACGTAAATACTAGGGTTAACAAAATAGAATTTTCTGCATAATTCTTATAGGTCTACATATGTATGACGTAACACACACAAGGTTGCCAAATACATAAGAAAATCCACCAAAAAATTGCCAATCTCAGAATTTGGCGCATGGATTATACGGCACCTGTGCCAATTCAGAAATACATATATAAGAAAACTTATTTCTCTCTAAATGTTATTAACAAAACTGCAGAAAATATCTCGAAAAGCATATTTAAATCCTGACTTAAGAATGATGGTTAAGATGCATAAGCAGTGCCAAGTAAAATCAGATTTCAAAAAGGATTAGCTAGAAATAATGATTGAATAAACCACGCCTGCGTCCTAATGAATTTACAATTTACACTACTTAGCTTTATGCATATATTTATTTTTGGTTAACTTTATACATACACTTATCATGGTTATCTTTATACATATACTAATTCAAGGTAAATAATATTTCACTGATATTCATGATATAGAATTTTAAACACCTCCAATCACATATAAGAACAAATGATTAACTTCATCAGCTCAAATAATCTTTTTCTTCTCCAATGGTTTTCAACTTGTTTTAGGGTCTAAAACACGAAAATTCCACAATTATAGCATTTCATTCAAATTTTTGATATTATTTCAATAGGAAATGATTCTCGTTTGCTTGTCGAATTGAGATGAGGAACAAAAATATAATTCGAGCGCCAACTGTTTTGCTACTCTATAATCTTTTTCGCATTTTTCAAAGATTGGTAAAATTATTCGGAACCAACCGGACTTGAGCAGTTACAAATATCCAAGGTGAGAATCGATCCCATAAACAGCTGGAAAGTAAGCCATATCTTTTGACTATTTAACAAACAGAACGGCATAAAGATAGTCAGTAAACATCAATATCTCTATAGCCGATTCATTTCATTGCACAATGCGTGTCCTGTATTTAAATAATGAATCAAATTTAAGTCCTTTCTTATAGAATTGTATATCGAACAAACGCAAATTATTCAAAATTCAGTAACCTAAACAGTAATATACAAATATTAAAGTACAATATTCCCAGCTCTTTATATAGCTATTTTTTTATATTATTAGACGGAATAGATTATTAGAAGAAATTCATTTCACACAGGTAATTTGAAAGCCATTGTTAAATTGTATTATTAAGTTCCTGGGGATCACACACATAGTAATTGTGCACTCATTTTTTTTAAGATTTTCATGATTTTCTGACTAGAACTATATTAATTGTTATTGCATTAACTGTTATAAGGGAATAAAAAAAAACCCATCTGAATTGCGTGTATGCTTTAGGCTATCATATTCACTGGTTTTGGAATTTTCTACTTTGAGGTACATAAATACAACTTACTGTATTAAATACATGAATATAATTGAATAAAGCGAATTCGCAAAAAAAATTATAGCTAAATAAAATAAAATATTTAAATAGCCTTACAAGAAGTTTCAGCAAATTTACTGTTATAATAATCTATCAAACTAAAAAAATATTTTTTCGATTTTTGAAGAAAAAAAAATCGATATAAAGCTTTTTATCTTTATAAAATTCCGGCAGGTCATTTTTGCTGACAGAAGTCATTTTTCTCAAAATATACAGGCACCTTGGTAAAGATTAATCGATACAATTTCAACTAGCTTCACAATTAATCGAATGAGCACAACTATGTCATTTACGAATGGATGTTTTGTAAAATTAATCGCATTTTATTTCGATTATTAGGTTTTAGATGAGATTTCAATATTTATAGTTCAAAATCTGATTAAGATTTGATTCAAATGTTTCTTAATAAAGGAGCATAAATATAATTTTTGATAAATCTGACATGTTTGTGTTAGTTAATAATTAGGTTAGGTTATTTCGAATCGTTACCAGTTGCTTATTTTTGCTGACCAAAGTCTTTAAAAACATGGCCAACTACCTTTGAACCTAAAATCATGCTCGAATGACAAATTCTTTACATGAGTAGGAACATTTTTCTCCTTATCAAACCAGAGGAAAGTTACTGAATCACACGAAATTTTTATCATGTACACATGTTTTCAATTATGATTGACTTCGGATGGTTTAGGTATCAAATTCCTAGCAGTAACCAGAATTAAACTCACTACTGCAAGGAGGGAGTACAACTAAAATCTAAATAGTTAAAATAGCACTGTATGTCGCATATAGTTTGCCTTAACTCAACACACCTCATAGTTTCCCACGTAAATTACATAAATTTTGTTACAAATAAATTGTGTTTCATTAATTTGTTTACATATATATTTATCCCAGGAAGATAAAAATATTTCTCCCATTTACTTAAGAAAAAAAATGTTAAATACATACAAGAAGGGAAATTAAAGAAAGCAAATAAAAATTATGAATCGTGGTTTTTCATGTTATGAGCCAAATCGATAATTTCAGGATTTATGACCGAAAAAATTATTGGTATTTACATTTTATAAGAAATGGAAGAGGTTTTTCATTACACTATCCACACACGTCAAGAGAAATCTACACTAAGGATTACCAATATATCGATATCAAAGTTTTCAATCGATTCTTAGTACAAAGAGCTTAGAATCCTTATTGTATTATTAATCGAGGGCATTGGTCGATCATAATCTTCAAAAATAAAGGTATCATTATTTATTCAATAGAGACAAAGAATGCATTTGGATACACTCTATTTAGGAAGTTTATACTTTTTAATATCATTATCGTGCAAATTCGGCAACAGCATGCATTTATTTTTATGATAAGAAACAAGAGTAGAATATTTTAAAGTATTTTTTAGTATTATGTTAACAGATTAAAAAATATACTGTTTTAATATCCTTAAACATATTTCAATACCTAACATATTTCAATAAACCTAAAAAACTTTATTATAAGATAAAGTTTAGTTTCTTAAAAGTCTCAAAAATGAACCAAGCATTTCAATACTTATTCCCATCATTATATATATTTCATTACTCTACACTGTTAAATCGACAAAGAACAAATGATACTTTTAAGTGAAATGGCTCCCATTTCAAGCTAAATTCATTATTTCCTTTAACCAGTGTAGCACGCATTTGTCCGAACCGTAACCCCTACAGCCCTTTGTTAAAGGGGTAGTTGCAGTTCAGCGCACTTGCAAAATGCACGAGGTACTAACTATAGAAATCTCCTTGATGCCTACATTCGATTTATGATACAGCACATTGTTATAAATACTTGCCCTCCACAATTGAATTCCTAAAGTCGAAATATCACTCACAATTGGTAACAACTGGCAGAAGAGGCTGCTAGTTTTAACAAATATAGTGTCTCAGGGTGTGGCAGGTCAATTCAACGGTCTTTTTTGCTTGGTCTTCTAAGGGAACTACCCGGTTTCGGCATACGGTGACACACCCTTTCGACATTCCTATCATGCAAGTTGCCGTATTTTCATCCTTTGTGCCAAACGGATGGACCTAATAGGATATAGTCAATTGTCTGGGGCTTTGAAAAAAATGAATAAAATAAACACCGGAAGGCATTTGTTTGAAGAAAATGTGTACCTATCTCTTAGAGAAAAATTTTACTATTTCGAAAAACATTTTTAGCTTTGTACAAAAATGTTACTTACTAGCACGAAATGAAGTCTCTAATAAAGATATGTGAATGAAATGTCAATTGAATGTTTCAAAATTCTTGTTAGTTACGAAGTATTATTATTCAATAAATTTTCTAGCCAGCTGTTACCTCCCCCCTCCCCCTGCTGTTAAACACAGACGACAATTTTAAGAGGATAAAGAATCAACTGTCCCCGTTTTTGAAGAGAATAAAATTCCAGGATGGTGTGCCTTACAGAATAAGGAACTTTATAGAGAGTTCAAATTAGCGTTAATTATGTTTTAGACAAAATAAAAATTCCGTAATCAATATTTCAAAATCAAATACAGACTATAATATAAATTTGTCCCAGTCCACATTTCTGATATAAGCATCATTCCCCTTCAACCGTTCTCAATTCTATTTTGATCAAACAGAAAAGAATTTAGCTGACAAATATATAATTGGGATGTTATTAACATAACGCGTGAAATTTAAATAACATAACGTTAAAGTTATTAACATAACGTGAAAGTTGTCATTTGACGAAATTATAGTTTTCTTAAATTATGATTAAATAAATATACATTTGATATTTTTGCAAAATAAACGATTAATATTATCTCAATAAAAATTTTATATTTTAAATATTTATTCTTTACATCATAATATTTTTTATGAAGTAAAGAATATTCGCCAAATGTAATGTAATTTTCAAAAATATTTACAATTCGCAATCACTGAATAAACAAATCTGAACCTGGCTCTTTTTAAAACATTGGAATACAAATTGCGACTCTCTTTGTTCACAACTACATCTACCGCACCAGTGAAATTAAAAATAGCTTTATGGATTGAAATAATAGTATGTCACTACATATTGCGCAGCAAAGAAAACTCATCAGCTGTAAGCTCCTATCTGCATCAACATAACAAGAGAATTCAATGGTTTCACAAATGATTTCGCATTTCGATATTTAAAAAAAAAAATACGTATGAAGCTAATTTTTTTATGGGAAATCCTAGTTCGTGTAAATGAGACTAAATTAGACTTCAACGTTGCCACCGTTAAAACAAGGAAATCGATATTTGTCATTTTACGCCCCCTCTCCAAGTCAATGACAAAACGCGCTGGGGATTAAAAATTGAACATTTAATCCTGCTTAGAAACGAGCGAGTACTCATTAGCGGGAAAATGAGAAACATGACTCCGTCTTCGGGGGATTTGTTGAATTCCCTTTTAATCTCCGTGATTTAAAAAGAGGGACATGTTAATGGCGTACATGGAAATTCTGATGCCAAGCAAGAGTTTTCATTGTCTGTTTCTGTCTACTCTAAGGATGGAAAGGAAAATTTTTATCCTTGGTTCACGTGGGAATACTTTCTCGCCAGAAAAGGAAATGGCGCGGAAATTGGCGCAGCCCCGCAATGAATCAATATTTACAATATGCTGTAAATATTTGGAGTATCTGGAAAGAAGCTGCTGTAGGGTGTTTCAGAACTCTTTTACTGTTCTCTGGCTTCTATCAACTGAATATTTTAAAAAGCAATATGCATATAATTAATAAAGAGAATATTCTACAATATATACTGTCAAATAACATACAGAACACAATTGTCAAACATGTCATATGTATGATCCATATTCACGTGTTGCAAAGGAGGAAACCCCGAAAATTTCCAAATATCCAACTCGACAGAAACGTTTGATAAACAAAAAATTGAAATTTAACTTTTATCTTGGGTTAAATAATATTTGGGATCGAATCCATGATCATCCATTCCGAAGATATCAGTCCTAATAGGGGCCATGATCAGTACGAATTTCATAAAAATAACCAGAACTATTAAGAGTAAAATTTAATTAAAAAGGTTTAAAAAAAAAAAAAAGACTTTTGACTGTGAAGTAGGAAAATAAAATTAGTAAAAACGCATACCAAAAACTTGTCTTACATTTAATCTTCCCCTGAGAAAAAAAAAAAAAAAAAAAAGGGAAGAAATAAAAGAAATTGTGTTGATGATTTATCACCTGATGATTACTTTATTCATTAAATTAATTCGATCCCACCATTTCTAACTATTATAAATACTTCAAATTATCATAAATACCCACGGTCAAAATCGAACTCATAAAATTTGGAACTGAACACCAGAAAGAGCAGTACATTCTGCTACTAATTCAGTAGACTCTATTGGATGTACATTAATAAAAATAAAAAGTTAATTATCCATGAAATAAAAGAATTTTGATTCTGTTAAAAATGCTTTTACAAAGATTTCTCTCGCTGACAACTTAATATCAGCAAAAATGATTTAAAGCAGTGAAAAACAAGAATGAAATAATCAAAAATTTAGAAAAAAAATTTTTTGTAGTCAGCCAATTTTTTCAGAACCTCTCGGTGCATGTGTGTGTGTATGTTTAAGCATTACTGATCAATAAGTAAAAAATAAATAAAAGAAGATAAACAACAAAATGTAATGAAAATCATTGAAAAAAAACGACCAATTTACAGAAATAACGGTGATCATAAATTTACGAATCATTTCCACGCACGCCCGCGTTTCCTTAGAAAGTTAAATTCTTTTGGATTCACAGTAATTAAATCTATGAATTTAAAAGTCATGTTCCACTGAAGAACGCAGATCAAAACGTAAAAATCTAATCTGAATTTAAAATATGATTCAGATCCAATTTTAATTTAAGCAACTACTGTTCGAGCCTCCGTGGCGCAATCGGCTAGCGCGTTCGGCTGTTAACCGAAAGGTTGGTGGTTCGAGCCCACCCGGGGGCGAAAATTCCTTTTGATAAATAATTCGTTTTTTAAAACAACTAATTTCAATAACATGTTTCAGTTATTATATTCCATTAATTATAATTGTATTATAACGTTTTTTTTTTTGTTTTTTTTTAAATATACAATTTTTAAATGAATTATTAAATGAAATTATTTCCAAAATTAAAATAACCTAAATATTTTTAAAAAGTAATTATGAAATTACATTCCATTTACAAATCATAAATATGATTAGCATTTAAAAAATTTCATAATTAAATTTAATACAATTATAAAATTATATTTAAGGAATCCGTATAACAATACCGAAAATAACGGCAAAAAAAAAAAAAAAAAAAAAATTAAAAAGTAAGATATATAAAAACATTAACACAATAATATATAAAATAATATAATAAAATTGCACAGCAAAAATAACATATAATGAATTATATATATACTTTCATCATTATTGCACACCATGAGAACAAAATTATCGATAAAATCTAATTCTGCACTGGATTTCCCACTACATTCACATTTTATTCAAAGAAAAGTTTCGCAATAAATTAAACAGATCGATATGTATAGCACATTTAATTACATAAATGTTAATGAAATTTAATAATAAAGGTAAATGTATTAAATAAATATTTTTTCCATAAATATTAAGATTATAAGTTTTCAAGAAAATTTGTGAAAATTTTTTATTTACGTTTAAAATGTTCTCCAGTATAAGAATATCCTATGAAATATACATTCAACTCTAGAATGGCAAACAGAAATTCAAAACATTTCTTGAGAATTTTCTCAGTGAATTCCACTTGTTCAAACTTTTTATTTATTTTTTCTGCATATAATCCTACCTCTGTGTTTCGTAGTTTATTTTCCATAGTAAAAACTATCCATTATTTTCTTCACCATTAAATCATCGAAACCCTATTTCGATCACTAATTATGAAAAATATTAACTGATTTTTAATTAATAAAAATAATTTCTCTTTCACTGATAACCAAAGAAATGAAAGTGTGTCTTTATTTATGACAGTTTACCAGAAATTTTTATGCCAACTATATTTTTGACACTTTGTTGGCAAAAAAAAAAAAAAAAAAAAAAAAAACTTAACAAATCCCTAGAATTTTGAATTGAATTTAATGTGCAAAAGGAAATCAAGTATATTCTATAAAAACTGCTCAAACATCATTCGTTATTTATCTTTGAGAAATAAAAATAGTATGGCTTATCGTCTCAAACCACATTCATATCTTTATACAATAAATAAATATTATACAAATTTCTCATCCTCGATTGTAAGATCTTAAATCATTTAATAATATCTGGTTTTATTATCCCACCATGGACGCGTTTTGTATAAGAATTCAACTAAAATCTGCAGTTTGAAATGTACACCGAATCAAAACAATGGACGCGGGGGTGTCTGTTGTTCAGACGGAACTGCCGTGCTGTCAGCACATATATCCAATAACAAATTTTGCTAAATTAACTTAAGTGTGTTAGTCATAAAAATTTTTTCCTTAAATCAGAAACCGAGAATTTGAATTGAATAAAATATGGTTAATGAATTTCGATGTCTATGAGCCCAGAGAACTGGCATCTTCTTTCATGGCCTGGCCACTGTAGTCGCAAGTACTATAATTTACCTATAATTGATTATTAAATTTTATTTATTGAGAAATAAAATAAAAATGAAACAAACTACAGGCAGAGTCTGGTGAAGTTTACACATACGTGATTATATAGTTTTCTTGGTTAATATGAATGAAATATGTGCAAAGCTTATCAGGCACTACCTGATGTACACAATTACTTTACAGAATGAGGGGTTACAAGTTCGGTACTGGATTACTTAAAAAAATTTATGTTAGAGGAGATACAATACAGATATTAATACTATATTTGATATAGGGATAAGTGAGCATAATTATCCACGCAAATATGGAATATAAATTTAATATTTCACATAAATATGAGATAGCTTAATTTTTTAATAAAATGGAAATAATTTTTATGTTATGAGTTTTAATCTCCTTTAATAACATACAATGAGAAATAAATTTTTTGTATAACAGAAAATTATTTTTTTTCTGTTTGTTATCAGGGGCTATAGGTTCGATACTAACCTATTTAAATTTAATTTACCTTTAGGTATTATTACCAAGATGATATATTTTTATTTATTTATAGTTAATATTCATAATACAATTGATATTAATTGATATAAATGAGTTTAATTTTGACAAAACACAACAAGAAACAACGTCTGACATAACAAGTGAATACATGAACTGTTGAAGGAAGCTAACTTTTCAATTCCCAGCCGTGGGAACCCAAGTGTGCGAAGAGAATTAGTTGAAATACAATATTCCATGAAAAAGCTTAATAAATAAATGCATAAACTTTTTTGAATGAGAATTTATGTATATTGTGCTGTGATTTGTTTCCTTAAATAAAACAAATTAAAATTGTTTTAAAAAAATAGCTAACAAAATTATTAACGAATCATCAATTAAAAATGTTTTACTACGATACACAGCTTCTGGATTCCTCACAAAATTCACGAACAATAATGAATAATCGCGAAGAAATGTTACAGCTCCATACAGGAACCATTCAAAGACTATTGTGGAGTAATCCTACGTAGGTTAAGTACTTAAAATTCCTTCAGGCGTGTGATGAAGATGTTTGGGATGCGAAGTTTTAGATTCCAATAGTCACTTATTATTTTAATTTTTTAATTTCATATATTATGGTTTTTCTATAATAATTTTTCTAATAAATATTTTGAAATAAATAATTTTCATGAGAACTTTACAAAATAACTATAATAGATTAGATTTTCAACTTGATAAAGAATAGACAGAACACTAAATAAGAAAATATACACAACACGCGCGAACATTGTTCTTAAAAGTAATATACATACTAATACAAGCTTGTTTAAACTATGATATAAAATGCATTGAACAAGAGTTTAGCGCAACAAATATATTTCAAAATAATGTTATAACAGTCAAGGATAAAATTACCAGGGCTTATCTGGTTGAAAACTTTTCATTTGAAATGTTATTTTGTATGATTAAAAGCCATGCTCTGTGAACTAAAATTACACTATGGTTCCCTATTCAAAACCAGATTTTCGGATGCACCCGTGATTTACACACAATCAAACTACTTAATTTATTACCCTCATCTGTCATTCAAATAATATTCTATGTTTATTATTTTAAAAGGAATACAATGTATTATTACTCTTAAAATAATAAATAATGTAAATAGGGATAAAGAAAATTTCTCAATTTCTTACTCTTGCCCTGTTAAAAAATACAACTATAAAATAAAACCGTATTTATCGCTGTTAAAGATACAATGTACGAAAATGTTTATCTAAGAAAAATGGATGATTAAAGTTGCTGTTTTTGGCATATTTTTCGCAAATATCTGGTTGAGGCCGCGGTGGCCTGGTTAGTTAAGGCGTCGTTCTCACTATCGGAAGGTAGTTAATTCGAATTGCAGTTCAACAGAAGATCCGTTGCGTTTGTTAAAGGCAGCTAGAGCACGTTAAAACTGGGAGTGGTCGCAATGTCTTCCAAGTGAAATGGTACCTCTGGGTGAGACAGGCCAAGCATTGGGGGTCTCCTGCTTGGCTCCTGTTTTAAAATCACGAAGCCTCCACCCGACTTGTTCTATCAAACTGATTCAGCCCAACTCATGGCTAAGTACAAGGAAGCATGCTGATGCAATAACAACTAATCTTTAATCTCTGTCCAAAATTGTCTTCTTTTGTTTAAAAATGGAAAGAAAAGAAACAAATATTATTTTACAAGTCAGTACGGCTAATTTTAAAGTGAGGGCAACAGCATAATTTTCGGAGAAGCACTTTTTCATAAATCAATGAGTTGAGAGTATTTAAATAATTAAGGATCTGGCTTTCAATTCAACAACTCATAGGTTCGATTCCCCTTTCCAACGTGGATGGTTAATATGGTTTTGAATATATTTTTAACTGTAGATCCTGATCAAATTATAACTGCAAAGCAACCACAGAGCTACAAGGAAACTGAAACCTTCTTTACTATTCAATCTGATGGACAAGACGAGAAAATCGAAGAGCTCTGCTTTTATTTACCAAATTACGGCAATGATTGCTACCACGAGGTCTGAACCTTGAAACGGAAGGTTAGACAAAGACTTAATCTCATCCGTCTCCGATGTCTGAAAGATCTGAAACTTATTCTGTGCCAATTGCACTGACATAACAGATCAGATATTTCCCCTGAAACAAAAGTAAGAGTTTTTTGCTTTACAACTTCAATCATTTTTGTAAAAGACTACGAAAATTTCTTTTAATCTTTCACAAAATGTATAACAGAGAAATTCTTAAAACTATTTAGGAAGAATGAAAAATCTTCTGTACAGTGAAGAAGCTGGATAAGATAGCATCTATCATTTCTATCTCAAATTAAATGCTAAATTTAGTGAGTTTGAATCCTGGCTTAACCGAAGATCTGTCGCGTTCATTGATAGTGCTTGAGACACGTTAAATACGTCGTGATTGCAGTGTCTTCAATGTGAAGTGAGATATAGGGGTAGTTCATATTAAAAAAAACAACAACAAAAGTCAAGTATTGGGGTTTTCTGCCTGGTCCCTACTTCTAAATTACAAAGACTACCACCCGGCTGCTTCCATCTAACTAGTATCAAGTATTGGGGTTTTCTGGCTGGTCCCTGCTTCTAAATTACAAAGACTACCACCCAGCTGCTTCCATCTAACTAGTAGATCCCAACTCCGGGCTTGACACAGAGAAGCATGCTGGTCCAACAAAAACACACTATGTAATATTGTATGCTTAAAGGCTGACTATAATAGATCTCTGATAATCAAAAGTAGTTGTTATCTTTTTTTTTTTAAATACATTTATATTATTGCACTTCAGTATTAAAAAAAAATCTTTTTTACACTCCCACCTTACAATAAGTCACAACAGGAAAGGAATAACCAGAAGATAACTCATTTGCAAACAGAGAAAAATTGAAAGCTTAAAAGAAATTCTAAATGATCCATTTCATAAGTTTTTAAAATTATAAATGAACAAGGTAGGTTTTCTGATGGCTTACAATTAAGATTTCCCAACAAGTCAATAACGCAAAAAAAAATGTTCCGGCATATTTATTATTCAATCATAATTCGTAATACTGAAAATTCTCATGTGTGGCGAAAGAGTATTGGTGACTCATTATAAAGAACATTAGAAACTAATAAATTTTCGGCTATTGTTTTGATAAAAAATAATAATCATTATTTCTGCCAATTTTCTTCCAAGCTTGCAGAAAAATTATTGCAAAACTTGTAGGAATCATAATTTGTAAATAAGGGAAAACGCGAATGATGTTATCAAACGAAAAATGATTTACAGATTTAAATCAAGAAAATATAACGAAAAATACAGTAATTTTTTAAAATGATTTTTGATGTAATTGTTATAAGATACAAATATTCTGAATGTATTCAATACATATTGTCATATTATAACAAATTATCACTTCAATAAAGACATTGTACTACACTATAAACACAAGAGCTTTTTAACAAATTCAAAAAAAAAAAAAAGAAAGAAAATATAAATAGCAAAAAATATTAATAGTAATGGTAGAGAAAGAAACAAATAAGGAAATATTTTGCTAAAGTAGAGAATAAATGACCAAAAATTCTTTAAGTCCAAAAAAAAAAAAAAAAAAAAAAACCTAAGAATCTGTCAAATGTTTTATTATTATTATTTTTTTTTAAATATGATATAAAAAATACGTGAATTTATATAATTAATTTTACTTACCACAGAAACAAGTGAATTATGTTGCTTACGTCTAATTGAAATATGGATGTATTTTATCTGAAAGAATAGCACTAAATCATGCTAATTTAGCAACTAAGTAAATGACAATGTATCTAACTGTGTGTGTGAGTGAAAGAAGAGGAAATACTGATCTGTTTCCCTTTTAACTACAAAGAGAATAAATCTAAAACGAAGCACGCATGCGCGTAGTAGATTGAAAATTTCTCATCAAATTAAAATGAAAAATAAAATAAAAATAAAAAAAAAGCTGTGGGGGGGGGAATATAGAGATTAAGACATTTCAGGGCAGCATTTGTAAATCAATTAAGAATTCGCCAACGCGGCAAAACACAGTACCATGAAAATAATGAACTTCGAGGAAAATATTTCTGTAATCCGAAACTAACGATGGCGCAGTTTGACTGCATTGGAATTAAGGATTTCGGGTATTTCAATTCGATAAAAGAAATAATAAAATAGCATTAATTTGTATAAGAGAGATTTCAGATACCGAATTTGTGTGCAAGATGGAACTCAAAAGCATGATAAAATTCTCTAGTAATGAATTGTTTTCTGATGAAAAAATCTTGTTCTATTTTATCTCAATTAAAATGTATAATTATCTCATACTTGTAAAAAGTAATAACGATTCAAAAATTCTTATCTTAGCAAAAAGTGTTTTTTTTTTATGTAATTAATCTTTTTTTATTTTATGTATGAATTTGTTGGTTGATCGCAACAAATTGAAGATAAAATAAATTAGAAATTTTTTTTTTACAAAAACTCATGTTACCATTATTTAATATTTAAATATATATATATATATATATATATATATATATATATATATATATATATATATATATATATATATATATATATATATATATAATGTAACGATAATAAAAAGCAACAATATCTCTCCAAATTCTTAAACAACTTAGGTTAGCCCACATATGCTAGTTCATGAAATTGAAAAGTTTTTTTCCAGTTTACTAATGCATTTGTCTGTTGATATCAATAAACTGACAATCTAAATGAAAATTAAAAGTATTTTCCTTTATAGCAGTTAACTTAGTAGAATTAAAATATGTAATTGTCACTTCATGATAAAAATTAGATATTTCAAAATTCTTTGATATATATTAGGCCATATATGCCATTTGAAGCATTGGATTACAGACATGATACATTGGATTGTGACATCTCATTCATACACAGAAAGAACAAAGACAGGATAGATAGAGAGAAAGTACATCCATGCCTGAACAGGGATTCGAACCCAGGACCTCCCTATCCGCAGTCAGGCACTCTGACCACTAGACAGGGCGATCGGCTTTGACTCTTCTTAATAAATATATATAATCGATATTTATATACATGTAATTGTAAAATGAAAGCATATGTGCAAAATTTATAAATCTATTTTAGTTTTCATATTATTTGCGATGCCACTATAATAAACCTTTCTAATTTATGTACGGATTTACTGATCTATCTCAACAATTGAAAGACCTGGACGAGTTGAAGACATCTTTCTTAGAATTGGTGTTGTTGTTCCCTTAATATAAAAAAAATTTAAGTAACTCTTTAAAAGAATACAGACATGGGAATTTCTGTAAAATATACCTTTATCTACTTTTTATTACAACTGATTTAGCCTTTATAACTTATACATGAAATTCAATATCAGAAATTTCGATTTTTTGTAGTGGAAATAATAATAACAAGCACCAAACTGATTATACTGTATACTGATAGAATTTGGTAATAAACCTATATTCATTGACAACAATAATAAATCAAAATTCAGCCTTACGTTTCAGTATCCATTCCTTCGCTTAGTAGAAAACATCTAGATTAATACATATTTCTGTAAGAAAACCTAATACCAGCTCAAAGTATTGATTAATAACAGCAGTCCAAGCAACCGGTTTGACAGAGAAGTAGAATGTTTTCCTTCCTTGCAAGCGACAGACCTATTTCCGTAATTAATACGAGCATATTTTGGCGACATATTTCTAGTTCATATGATAGTATAAATACCGAGGCAGATAACCAACTGAGGCGATTAATCTGATTTTAGGAGGCAGTTACTTTTTTCCATTTTCTTACATATCTGCCCGTAGGTGCAGATTACACAGACTGGTATGAAAGAACGTAATAATCTGTAGTTCTTGTATAGTACAGCAAGTTGTGATGTAACGAACTGAATTAGCTGAACGAATTCGAGAATGGACACAAAATTAATTATAAATAACACTTTAATAAAAATTTATTTATTAATAATAGTTGATTTGTTTTCTGTTATTTTACACGGGCACAGAAAAATTCATACTTTAATACTGAAGTATGCTATGAAAAATTATATGTTTGGATAGATTATTGCAAGAGCATGGTACAATAATCTTCAAATATTTACCGAATCCATGCAAATAAAATCCTTATTCTTGGCTACCGAATGTTTGCTGAACGGGTGCAGGAAATATAAGGAATCATCTAGGGCTATCTTTAAAGAAACACTACAGAACCTTGAAATTTTGATTACAGCATTTATATAATTAATTTAAAGCATAGTTAACACTGATATGAACTCCCTGTAAAGTTGTTTATGCTGTGACACGCCGTTCCAGAACTCAAGAAAGGAAACGTGTTATTTTCCCCCTTATTAAAATTGTCATCTATTTGTAACCGCTGAGGAAATACAATTTACGGCATCGGATCTTTACATTCTCACGGAATTGTTTTTTTAAAAAAATAAACTGTATTTACTTTTTATTGAAAAAGATTTGTTTTTGCCCACTGAACCGTAGGTGTTTACGCTTTTTCCAGTAATCCGCCGGTAGGATATGCATTGCAACAAGGATGAAAAGAATCTTAACCTGAATATATTTAATAACATCTTAACTATATGCATATAATAGGATTCATTAATTTATTTCTAGGTCATCTGTGTATGATATCTCATTCTTAATGAAAAAAGTGTTTTACACAAAACTACACATACATAGTAATATATTTAATATTTACTAATATTTTTATAGTATATATAACTAATATTTGTAAATATGAACGCGAAAAATGTAAGAGGCTAATAATACATTTCCTATGCACAGCAGCCCATATATTACTATAACTGCAGAAAGTATTTCAAAAAATTTGACCACTGTGATAATAACTTTAAAGTAATTATAATGAAATTTTTAATGAAAAAAATATGCAGTCCTCATGAATTTATACATTATACTTCATAATTTTCTTAGAGTTTGACACGTTTGTTTATGCATATTAGTTACATTACATAGCTAATTATTAAAATATGAAATGAAAAATATCCAATAGTGCAGGTACAGTAAATATTTATTTCGTATCAATTCTCCCATTTTAAACATTAAGCATATTTTTAATGTATTTTTTATAATTTTTTTAATGTTTATATTTCATAACAATGATATTCAAAGTAAATGTTTATTATATTCATTGAACACATATGCGACTCTTTCATGAAAACAAGTAGACATACTATTCTGTTCATATAATGATTTTTCATTACAATCCATCTCAAATATTTTAAGAGAAAGTGAAAATAATTTTTTTTTAAATGTTTCATCACTGAATTCTAATTATACTGAATTTCTCCCATTAATTTGATTGTAAATAACATTTTTATTTTCTTAAAATTCTAGAAAATTTCAATTATTTATTAAAATATTAAAAAAAACACATTTAAAGTTTAAATATTATAATCAGTTTCATTAAACAAGTAAAATGATATATTTTATAATATTTTCCAATTATTACTTAATATATCTAAAATAAATATGCCATAAACATAAATATTTGTCCTCACATATCGGCAGCAAGACACCTAAAGGTAAGGCATTAGAACAAAAGCCACGTCTCTGACATTAGCAAACCATATTTAGGAGTTGCAAGCGAGAAAACTTTCAAATACCATTTCCAGTGAACACGTATATGGAAAGCAGAAAAACAATATGCGTTACCAGATGTTGAACAAAGACTGGAATTGAACTTGTTACCTCCCGCCCCAAAGGGAATGGTCCAAATAATAAGATCAGACGAGGCAACTATTATCTTTACATGATTTGACACTGCAAAATATATTGTCTAACAGCTTAAGTTATTTTCCAAGACTTTCTTACAAACATCAAGAATTATTAAATTCTGGAAAAACTTTCCGTACGCGGTAGGCTGCATTGAATAATCAAAAGATGATATTTGGCAGACTCCTAAGCACTCACTCCTACAAATGAGCATGCAGAAAGCAAAAGTATGCCACCAATCTGCTTTTGATCATCGGAAAATATCTGGGGGAAAAACATCGGGAAAATCCCTGAAGGGATTAAAATCAGGACTTCCTACTCCGAAGAGTGTAGTCCTACCAGAAAGTCATGGTCATCTTTGCTTAAATACTTGAGGAAGTTTTTTTTTTTTTTTTTTTTTTTTTTTAAAACAAAAGAGTTATTTTTGTAAAATTCTGCAATCAAATTTTTCCGATATAAACATAAATTGTACGGTTTCTATCTGTGAGTGAGAAAACAAAATCCAAGAAGCTGACTCATATAAAAAGACACTTCCGATTCTCTGTCATTGCATCCCCCCCCCCCAAGCAGACAAGAGTTTCCTATGGCCTTCACTGGTAGCTTGATCACGTGAGCATTTTATTGCGAGTGGGACGCGCAGCAGAAAGAGCACAAAAATGGTCATTATGCAAGCAAATTTTCTCCCCATCGTTTCAATAAGAATGTTTTCTTCCTTTTTAGCATCTAAAATGAAGGAAAGCTTTTTATAGATGGTTACCCACATTATAAAATAAACGCATCTTCTAATATACATTACAGATTAAAGGAAAACTAAGCATAGTTTAAACATTTTAGATTATTATTAATAAAGTAAAATATATATTAATGTACCCGAAAATCGCCAAATATTTTCCAAAATGAAAACAAGGGGAAGTATTCTAGTGTCACTCACGTCATTCTCATTTTAAAAAAAGTTGCAGGTTTGATACCACATTCCGCAGAAGATTTTCATTTAGTGAGAGACTATGCACAATAAACGCTCCGGAAAGTCCAATGTTTCTCTACAAGTGGTATCTGATGAGAAAAGAAGGTCGCCAATACAGATATCGAGCTCCTCTTTTGAGAGAGAACCAAAATCACAGTTGGTCTGTTTCAATAGAAGGAAATGTATCACAGTAAACAAATTCAAAAGGAATAAGAATTTCGTAACGCCGTGTTTAGATGTCTGTTAATGGCAACATAAAAACAAGTTTACAACGTTCATAGTTACGAGTAATGTATTAGACATGAGTATCAGAGGCAATTCGATGAAGAAATGCGGTGATGATCTCGTATCAGATAGTGATTTCAAGAAGGTTTACGCACTTTAAAAAGTTTCTTAGATTTCAAAAAGCTTCAAATGGTGTATAGTGGACAAATACAGGGAAGCTTAAATGTCGGTTGTTTTTTAGTTCAACAGTTCCTCAGTTCGATTCTCATCTCGGCCGTTGTTGCTTGCAATGATTAGGAACCCAGTTTTATACTGGTGCCTTAAGTGAAACAATATGAGAAAAATGTTACCGCAAGACGACAAATAAATCAAAAGAATATAATTTTAAAATGATTAATTATTTTTCCTACCATTAATTCACTTATGGATGAATGTAATATACACTATTTTTATGTAAAAAAGTAGTTTACATGCTTTATACCAGAAATATGCTTTTTTCGGCCAATATAAGCCATTTTATGCAAGAAAATATTTCGCAATTTTCAGTCAAGGTCAAGTTATTTTAAGTCAACCTTCAAATTTCTAAAAAAATCATCTCAAAAATTCTGTACCGCGTCAATGAAGGTTATTAAATATCCAAATGGACTTTAAATGTAGCAGCATACCGCAGCATCAGGTATCGAGCTAGCTACCTTTCCACACAAGTGCAACAGCATGTTTTTTTAATTAAAACTTTGTCTATATATATACATATATATATATAGTGAAACATTAAGTTTCGCTATACATCAATATAGCTCACATTCTTAATGAACACTTATATGTGAGCTGGTAAATACACTACTGGCCATTAAAATTGCTACACCAAGAAGGCGACATGCTACAGACGTGAAATTTATACGAAAGGAAGAAGGTGCTGTGATATGCAAATGATTAGCTTTTCAGCGCATTCAGACAAAGCAGGCGCCAGTAGCGACACCTATATTGTGTTTAAATGAGGAAATTGTTCAGCCGGTTCCTCATACACAAATTGCATTTGAACGTTGTTGCCAGGTGAAAAGTTGTTATGTTGCCTCGTGTAAGAAGGAGAAAGACGTACCAGCACGTTTCTGACTTTGATAAAGGTCGAATTGTAGTGTACCGGGATTGCGTTTTATCTTATAGCAGTATTGCTGCTCGCATCGGTCGAGATCCAATGACTGTTAGCAGAATATGGAATCGATGAGTTCAGGACAGTAATATGGAACGCCATGCGGGATCTCAACGGCCACCTATCACTAGCAGCCGAGAAGACAGGCATATTATCCGCATGACAGTAATGGA
This sequence comes from Latrodectus elegans, assembly GCA_030067965.1. NCBI lineage: Eukaryota > Metazoa > Arthropoda > Arachnida > Araneae > Theridiidae > Latrodectus > Latrodectus elegans. Next base: position 48,596,430 of record CM057816.1, on the reverse strand, counting down.
TCGTGCAACCACGTCACGAGCCGTGAGTCAAGAAACGGGGTCGTTTGGAAGACAACAAGTGTCTGCACGAACAGTTCGACGACGTTTGCAGCAGCATGGACTCTCAGCTCGGAGAGCATGGATGCGGCTTCCCTTGACGCTGCGTCATAGACAAGAACGCCTTCAATGGTGTGATCAACGACGAACCTGGGCGCACGAATGGCGAGACGTCATCTTTTCAGATGAATCCAGGTTCTGTGTACAGCATCATAATGGTCGCATCCGTGTTTGGCGGCATCGTGATGAACGCACACTGGCAGCGTGCATTCGTCATCGTCATACTGGTACATCACCTGGCGTGATGGTATGGGGTGCCATTGGATACACGTCTCGGTCACCTCTTGTTCGCATTTACGGTGCTTTGAACAGTGCAAGTTACATTTCTGGTGTGTTACGACCCGTGGCTCTACCCTTTATTCGAGCCCTGCGAAACCCTACGTTTCAGCAGGATAATGCCCGATCGCATGTTGCCGGTATTGTACGGACCTTTCTTGATACGGAACATGTTCGGCTGTTTCCCTGGCCAGCACGTTCTCCAGATCTTTCACCAATAGAAAACGTCTGGTCAATGGTTGCCTAGCGACTGGCTCGTCACCAAACGCCAGTCACTACGGTTGAAGATCTGTGGCATCGTGTTGAAGCTGCATGGGCATCTGTACCTGTACATGCAATCCAATCTCTGTTTGACTCAATGCCCAGGCGTATAAATGCTGTTATTACTGCCAGAGGTGATTGTTCTGGGTACTGATTTCTCAGGATCTATCCATCCAAATTTTTTGAAAATTTAATCACTTGTTAATTTTGGTGTAATATATTTGTCCAATAAATATCATTTTGTTATCTGCATTTCTTCCTGGTGTAGCAATTTTAATGGCCAGTAGTGTATATTCGGAAGAAAATTTAGTTTTTATAATCAAGATTTAAATAAAATAAAAATATTACTAAGATCCAGGTTTAATTTTCGATTTTTATTCAAGATTTAAAGAATAAGTTGTGTATTTGAAGGTAACTTCAACTAATTGTGAACTTCTACACATTTCCTTTATTTGTTTGATCTATTTGTATCATTCATAAAGAGCGAATGAAAGGGAACAAAATTTATTCACTAGAGAAATTTTATAGTGAAATTATAGCAATAAACCACCTACTGTTCTTTCCTGTTTTCTAAACTTAGAGGAAAAAATACCGGTTTCCATAGGCGTTAATCATTAAAAAGAAGTCAAATCCTAACGGAATTTAGAAGTGACCTTCAGTTGGGTACTTTGATTATCTACAGAAATCAGTTCAAACAATCACAATAATTAGCAAACAATTTATAACAGCTATTTAAAGAGAAGAAGTAATTTCTCCTAAATATAAATCATTAGTGTGCTAAAACCCCCCCCCCCCCAGCTTTCAAGGGTCAGTGGAAAACAAATAACCTGTCTTCAGAAAAATGTTGTTATTTGAAAAAAATAAAGAAATTAATAATTACTTAAGCTTTGTACAAAATGTTTTCCTGCACTAAATAAGGTTTCTCGGATAGACCAGCTAAAAACAAATAAAATATGTTATCAAATACTTAAAAATTCTCTTTTTTTACCTCGTTATATATTGAAGTCGTAACTCCTTTCTTTCAGCGTTCCAATATCGACAGCGTAATGGGAATAACGAAAACACGTTTGCTGCGATTGACAGCAATATTTTAAAAAAATAGAAATTTTATTTTAAAATAAAATTCACACTGTAAAACATTTGAATGTAGATAGAAGGGAATATCTTACAACATATCATTTTTTCTCTATCTCCAGCGGTTACACATCGACGTCAATTTTAAAAGCGGAAATGTCTACTTCTTACAAATCTATTCTCTAAGTTCTATACAGATACTCCTAGCCACACAGAATCAGCTTTACAATGAGTTTAAATCAGTGCTAATTAAGGTTTAAATTAATTAGAAACGCTGAAAATTAAAAAAAATTACAAAATAAAATACAGCATGTCTTAAGTTATCAAGTAATATCCTGATATAAAGTTTTAATCCAAATTATTGTTAAATTCACTATTTCAGTATTCAGCAAGGATTTTATTTAGATGGACTTTCAAGCTATAATAATCAGCTGAAAGGTAGAGTTTCTCAAAGCATACTTAATCATATTCCCATATATGAAAAAGCATTTAAAAATAATTTTTTTTATTAAATTTTTCTATATAATTCGATTTAAAAATATCTAGTTATATAAAATTTTCCTATAATTGTGATATTAAAGAAAATAATAAAGAAACTAATTTTAGTTTATTTATGTGATATTATTTTGGATTATTGTCACCAAAATACTCAGAAATGGTCTCTAAAACTACATTTTACTAGATTAATTGTGATTAGACAAATTTGTGTTAATTTTATAAACAATCTTTAATTCTTTTCAATGCACATATAGGTTTTGATATAATTGGAGAAATAATATATTTAAATCCTATAAGAAAAAAACTGCAAAATGAACAAATTTTTACTTTTATCGAAATTTCAGTGTAATAAAAGTCATTATTATTTCAGTGATGATAAAAATCAAGTTTATCAAGATGTTAGGAAAACTTTCGTCAAATTGATTTGTTGCAAATGAATCTTAATTTAATGGGATTGGATGATAACAGATTTAATCATCGTAATAAAGTGAAGTCAATGCCTTTCGATGATTTTGAGTAGTATAAAAGAGGAAGCTTAAAAAAGTTTCATTTATTTATGGATAAAAAAAAAAATTCATCTCCTTCTATCCTAAATAGATATGATAATTAGAGAGAATCTGATTAAATTCTACAAGAACAAATATTTTAATATAATGAGATTTTTTCGTCTTATCAAAATTTAGTCGTGAAATTATAAGTATAAAACCCATTCTAATAAGAATTTCTGAATATTTTTCAATACTTTTGTTAAATTTATCTATTAGTTTAGGTAGATTCCACACTAACTCATTTGAATCTGAATAACAAGATTTCAATTAATGGGTAAAGCGGTTCGATACATAATCCATTCTTTAGAACATGTGTTATAATTGGGGAGATTATACAATCGAATCCCCCCCCTAAGCCGAGCTGGCAGCCGAATGGTTAGCGCTCTTGCCTTCGGTTCAACAGTTCGTGGGTTCGAATCCCACCTTGGGCAGGGGTGCTTGTAGTGGTTCGGAATCCACTTTAAATCGTAGGTCCTGATCTAATTAGCCCTCGTGTGCAAAAAATGGTCGTTGAGCAACAAACGAAAAAAAAAATTTTTTTTTTAACTATCACATTTTATTCGTTGCATCGAAATTTTACTGAAAAATGAGTTACTAATTACAGAGCAGAGTGGTAGATATTCACAGGTTCTTAGAAAAGCTTTCGTTTAATAATGTAAACGCTGTGCCAAGGTTCCGACTTCATATCTTTCAAAAAAACTTCGTCGACATAAACTAGAAAAGTATTATTATCATATAGCTTGGATAAAATAGAAAATCTTTATTTATATAAAAACCAAAAGCATTTTTTTATGTCAAATGATGAGACATATCTGGTCACTTGATGTTGTGGAGACGACAGATTTCTCAAGTACCTCTGAATCATAAACCAAATACGTTTTAGAGAATCGAGGGCTGGAGAAAGTTTCATTCTTCGCAAGATAGAGCGATTGATTCATAAACAGAATTCCGAGTCCTTGAGCTCAATTGTGATTATTTTCACATCTACTACAGATGTGATAAAAATCCTTAGCAGTTTATTTTCATACAAAATGTATGTTATCTTGCTAAGTAAATTTTGCATACATAAAATAGATTAGTGACATTCCTTAACATTTTTTTAAATATTATTTTTCTTAAAAAATGATTGGTAGATTGATTGAAATCTTTTTTACCATATTTATTTGCCATTCTAATCCTGAAATCACAACGAAATGTTTTATCTTTTTCTTTACTTAAATAAATGCAACTTCATAAAGTTTCACGTTACCACATTTATTCTTACATTTCAAAGGAAAGTTATAAGGAAAATTCTCCATTTTAGGGAATTGCGCAAAAGCATAAAGTATGATAAATATTTAACAAAAATGATAAAATATAACATGAAAATAATTATTTATAACACACACACACACACACATATATATATATATATATATATATATATATATATATATATATATATATATATATATATATATATATATATATATATATATATATATATATAAATACTCTGACAAATAACTCATTAAATAAAGCTTTATCTTAACACTCTACTTTTATTATTATTAATAAGTTTGAATAAAAAAAGTTCCTTCTTGCAAATCTAGCTTTTATTATAAATAATAATAAGATAAACACTATGGGTGATATACATTTTTGGAATGAATTTTTTCTCAACTTGTTGAAAAAAGAAACAAATTTAGAGAAGAGTTCAAATTTTCAAAAAATGAGAAATAGCAGTTTAATGTAGTAAAATAATAATAATAATAAATAAAAGTTATCAAAATTAATCTTCATTTAAATATGATAAATATTTTGGTATTCATGAATTCATTCATGTAAGTAGAGAATTTCTATTTTCCTTTTGAATTACAATTCATTTGATAACATTGAAAACTAATACAGATGTACACAAATAAATATTCGCAATGAGTGTTAAACGTTTATGAATACTATGAATTATTATAAATTTATATTTAACATATTTTTGCAACATAATATAGTGCAATATTTTCTATAAACATAGCACTTATTATATTTTAAAATTATTCTATAAAACAACAAATCTAATCAGATTGCGTGGTCTTTTATGTAGCAAATAAATATAAATGGGAAAGGCAAAGTCACAAATATAATTTCACAAAGATGCATTTTGCTTGTATAATCTATGTTATGAGATAGTATAGAATAATAAAGTAGCGTATCATGAGAATAAATATTTGTTGGCAAAATGCATTTTAAATTCCTCTTTACTCTCTACTTCCTTCAAAACAAAATGTAAAATCTCTACAATTTATGTGAAATTTTCAAACGTTGGTATATGGATATTTGTATCAGTAGAAAATCATATGCATATAAGCTTCTCTTGCTGTATTTTAATAGCATGATTTCATAATATAATTAAGCAATATTATAAGAAATTTTTACGATAGGCTTAATTTATATATTCAGTTTTTTATTTTATTTTAATACTTTTTTTTCTAACAAATTTCAAAGGTTAATCACTAAATCAAGGTGGAAAATGTTTTTGGCGGATTAGGGTGTGTGAGATTTTCAGTATGGATGTTTGTGCATGTTAATATTTGTGAAAATAAAAATCTGTTAAAGATTTTTAATTGTATACGATTTTATAGAATTACGATAATTAAGTAGTCATTGTTAAAAATACATAAATTAAAGCTTTTTAAGAAGATATAATGACAACGATAATTTATAATTTTATTTTAAGAAAACTTGCGTGCTAATTTCAAATGCATTACTAAGCAAATATAGACACAAAATCAGTCGTTATGTCAGCATTGAGTTTGAATCCACAATTTAACGGGAATTCCGCGAATCACTATAAGCATCTACGCTCGAGATGGGAATCAAACCCTACGAACTATTGAACGGCAACCATCAGGTATGAACACATAGAGTTTTAAACATGTTTTTAATTTTAAAAAATCTAACATTTAATAAACATAAATATCTTGCTGTTATATAAAAAGTTGATTTTTATAATACAGGAAAAAAAAAACCCTCAATGAAGTTATTGGTGAATATAATTTGACTAGAATTAATTTAGTCTTTTTTTTTTTTTTCCACGTTCAATTAAATAGCAGTATTTTAACTTTTTAATTACATGATTGTAATATTAGATGAAATATTTAGAGTAAAAGTAACATAAAAAATTTTCACTTTATTTATGAAACAGGACTACATTTTTAAATTAGTATATTTTTTTAAAAAATAAATCACTATTGAAAAAAAAATTTAGATATTTTATCGATTCAAATATTTAATTTACTTATAATTCGCCCTCTTTTCTTCTTTGCCATATATTTTGATTGGGAAATGGACTGGAATTAAGAAAAAAAAATTTTTTTCCATTAAGCGTATACTAATGGCAACAATCATTTCTTTTGCAGGAAAATAAATGTGCGTCTAAGAAGATAGCAATGTCACGTGACCACGTCAGTTTAAAAAGAACAATTGCACAAGACATAACAACTCGTTTGTTGAAGACAATACAAAAGATTCATGCTCAGAGCAGCACAGACAGGTCATCATTTAGAAAGTGTGTGTATACACAGATACTTGGGTGAGTTTGCCAAGACTAAACTACCAACTCTGTTCAAGAGCAATCAGATGTCATTACATTTGTCAATCAGAATTAAGATCTCAACATTTGGATGGTGAGCCCATTATTTGTTTTTAACTATTGCAGAAATCTCGACTCCCTATGTGCCATTACATGATTCATTAAAAAAAAATTGCATTGCTAAATATAATTTTGCGTAAAATGGAACGCATTAATTATAGGGTATGTCCTTGCGTTAAACATGTAAGAACATCAATAAAAATTTTACAATTCAATAATCAAGATAACTAATTTACATACAACAAATTAGGAGATTTGCAAATAATTAAAATAAATTCACGAGAATTACATTTGACCTTATCAAAATAAATATATATATATATATATACTCGCATAGTGTCAAAATAAATGTGTGTGTGTATATATATATATATCAATATATATATATATATATATATATATATATATATCAATATATATATATATATATATATATATATATATATATATATATAGTGTAGAATTCAGCAATCAAAATATTCTACAATTACGTAATACTATAATTACGTATTCCATAATTACGGGAGTAACGTAGTGTAACCTGTTACACCTCCTCGTTAGTGTTAACCAGGTTACGCCTCCTCGTGGTGTAACCTGGTTAACACTAAATCTGCTACAGCTTTCGACGAGTTCTCCAATTATTTTGCAAGATATTGGAGAGCCCGTTGTCTAATGGCCTAGCGGTCAAACAACAGGCATTTGTAAATAATAATAATCAAAAATCATAACCATAAAAAAATTGGTACACAAAAATTTTATACTTTATTTTTACACTTAAAAAACATTCGGTTTTGTAAGCAAGATGTAGAAACTAATCAAATATTGTGTAATTCAGAAACCAAACACTGTATAATTAGATATAATCGAAATAATTTATATTTTTGTGTAATCCTATCCAATTTTAAGAAATCAGATGAAATTGACACGTAACTAGGAGGAAATTTACACGGAATTAAAAAAACAAAATTTTCTCACGAAAATCTTAATGCGTTGAAAACCCATTAAGATTAAAGACCCATTATATTTAAGGCATTTCGTAAAAGTATTAAATTGGAAGGAAAATTGTGTAATAATTTGGAGAGTTAAGCTACCAGGTGAGCAAAAACAGGCAGTCGGGAACATTGCAGCAATGATCATTACATTTAAATGATTGCGAAAAGGGTAAAATTAAGAAAATTCTCAACATTACAACATTAACATTCTTTATATTATCAACATTACAACACACTAACATTCCTCATATTATTAGTGTTTTTAGTCTCCGAAACTTCTGAAGAAAAAGCATTGTTTCTTTGTTTAAATTTTCATCCTTTTCGGTTTCAAATCTGCTTCTTGCATTTTTTCATTACTCATTATTTTCTGTGTTTTGTGCAAACACAAACTGGTCGATGAATATAATTTCCACAGCTGTTGCTTTTATGGGGGGGGGGGCGGAACGTGAACTGAGACTGACTAGAGTAAGATGAAACGATAGGAACCATTTGATTGGATATGAGGGAACATCTGGTTAAAAGTTTTATAAGAGGAAAACAGGTTTGAGAGGGGATTTGGGTATGCGTCATTATATTCCTCACCCCCAAGGGAATAGAGGGATTTGTTGGTAGAACCACTCTACTTCCTTTGAAAGATGAATTTCCGCCCTGTATTTACCTTTGTACATGACCCCAACAACAACGACAAAAAAAAATTGTGGCTTGGCTACTTGGCTTCATTTTTAGAATTTTCAGATCGATATTTATTTGCTACATTTTGTAAATAGTTATAGTTCAAAGTAGAACTAAGGATTATAGCAGAACTTTGATATGGAACTTTTTTAAAGCAATAAATTAACATACGATCTGTTAATGCAAATCATCATCGAATCGTTTTTTTTTTTGTTTTTTTTCAAGCTGTAAATTTTTTTTAAAGAATACGATATAAGGATGTCATTACTTTTAGATTTAAAGTCAATTTTACACACGAAGTCTAATTCTAAAGATCAAACAGTCTAAAATAGATTTGAAATAATTTTAAATTTCCAATCTCACGCTAAATATGGGACTTAACTTAAGAACTGCTGACATTTTCATTCCTGTTGATTTGTTTGTCACTTAATGGTTATTTTTTCACATAAAGGCTTAGACCAGGGCACCCAGTTTAAAATGGATTCCAAAAAAAAAAAAAACAGTCCGAAATTTGTTTTCTAATAATTTTGAAATCGAATGTATTAATGGGTATACATAAATTCTTTGATAAATGTTTTTTATTTTATTTTTATTCTCCTAATTTCAAACAATTATAATATCTTAGCATGTCAACAAATATTTCTTACACCGTTGACACATTTTAAACAACTCTATTTCTTATCACAATCTAATATTCCATGGTATTTTTCTATCGTATACATACATCAGATACCTTGGAATGTTCAAGTTTAATTTTTACAACACAAGTATAGCTTACTTGTTGATAGGTTAAAGATGCTCTCGAGAAAATTTTCTCTGCTCCTGAAAGTCTTTTCTCTTTGTTTCAGAAGAGTTTTCCTATTCCTTCAGAAAAGATTTTCCTAATGCTTCAGTAAGATTTTCCTCTTATTCCAAGAAGGATATTCTTTTAGCTTCAGAAAGACTTTTCAGTTGCTTTAGATACGTTTACTTACCTACTACAGAAAAGTTCTGACAGTCTGTTACTGAAGAAAGGCCTTATATTGCTTCAAAAAGATCTTTCTAACTGCTACAAAAGGGTTTCTCCTGTGATTCCAGAAAATAATTTCCTGTTATTTTAGAAAGGTTTCTTTCTGTTGCTATCCAGAAAGTTTTTTCTTGATGCTTAAAAAAGATTTCTGCTGTTCTTTTAGAAGGTTTTTCCTACTACCACACTCTTTTACTTCAAACAAGATTTTTCAGTTGATTCAGAAAGATGTTCTATGCCGCATCAGAACAGCTTTTGTTATTGCTCCAGAAAAGCTTATTACATTTAAAAAATATGATTGTTCTCTTTATCACACTCATAAATTTTCACTATTTGATTTTGCAGATTAATGGTATAGGAAAATAAACCTTTTAAAAAGATAGGAAGTTTAAAGAATAGTATATAATCACAATTCACGTGTTAGTCCTTCTTTTTATTTAATTTAATTCAAATGAAACCGGTTAAAGAAAGCTCAGAAGTAAACTGGTTCAATGACTTCCGGTTCAATGACTCATTATTTTTTAGCCTTTCTCGAGGTTATATTTTAATGCGTATTTTCATGGGAAATCTTACCATTAGCATCGTAATTCTATATTACTTTTAATTTTCTATATTTATTTAAGCGATTATTTTTTCGATCTTTTGAGATGAAATATCAATATAATTTATATTTTGCTAATATTGCTGAAGATTTATACTTTTATTGATTTCTTTTGGAGCCTATTAAATACTAAAAATATCTTGTAATCTAGTTTTTAAGGATTATTGAATATAATGATAACATCCGGCTGTATTTTTTAATATTTCCAAATAAAATGAAATACATAATTCAATCCATATTCATGTGAAATTAAATATACTCAACTAAAATAATTCCTCTAAAAGCATTCCAAAAAAAAACTTTTCTCACTTACAATGAATATACTAGCACTGACACAGTGAAGAGGATAGCCAAATAAATTAAAAGTCTCTTTACCTTTTGTAAAAACACTTCATACATAAAGGTTCGTACTCACGAACCACAATGCTGGAAGCCTCCCATAATGCTCAGTCAGGCGTGTTGATAGCTGATTGAAAGCTTTTTATGATACATAACATGTTTTGCCTTTGTGAAAAATGTTTCATGAGTAATGGGTCACATTTTCAAAAAACTGCCTACTACACACTCAGATGATTATTCATGTAAAAAGCTGAACACTTTATCCCCCTTACACTTCAAAACTGATGACAGAGATCCAAACTTGATAATTTCCAATCGATAATATCGAAAAGTAAAATATCAAATGGCAATGTTTTATCCAGAAATATGATACTTTTTAACATCGTATAGTCTTAGGCCTATTTTCAGAGCATTGGCGTTTTACACGAAGAAACACTTTTCATGGATAGTGAACAGTACTTTCTTTTAAAAAAGGAGAAAATCTTAAAAAATGTGCGACAATTGTCTGTGTGTGGCTGGTTAATGTCTAGTTCTTATTATCGGAAGGTAGCGAGTCCAAATCCCGGCTTAACCAAAGATCCGTCGTGTTTACTTAAGGCGACTGAGTCATGGTAAATAGGTCGTGGTGGCAATGTCCTCCGAGTGAAATTATACCTCTGGGGGTGGCAGTCAAGTATAAGAGGGTCTTCTGCTGGGTCACTGTTTCTAATATACAAAGGCTCCTCTCTCCGTCTATTTTCGCTAACTGGTAGACCCAACTCTTGACTAGGTACAAAAAAATATGCTGGCACAAAAAAAAACTTATACAGATATAAGAAAGTGAATACAAGCATAAAAATGATATAAGAATAAACGATGCAAGAAATAGTAATGGTAATAAATAAGTGACATACGTGAAAATATTTATGTCTTTCACTATATGTTCATCGAGATCAAAATGTATAAATTACATATAATCAATACTCTCACAATATGCTTAAAATCACAAGTGAAACAGATGACGATTTCATATACGGAGGAATAACTCAGAAACACAGACAACAATAGATCAAAACTCAACATATTTATAAGAAAAATGACTTTTTTTGAATTTTTTATTGATGAAACAATTGCAGAAATATTAAAATCAGACAGTTTACATATGAATATAATTAGTAAATACAAAAATTTTTGTTAACAAATTTAAAATGTAGAATAAAATTATGTATTTGGAAATCTTTAAATGTGATATATGTGAAAATGTGAATATATATTTCAAATTTAGTTTATTGATATTCTACCACACTTACAACAATAAATATCATGGTCAAGAATTGAGGCAATTAAAAAAGGAAAATTAACGAAAATTATAAGTTATTTAAAAACAGTTTAGAATTTTAGCCGAACAATGCAATTCGTTTCCTGAAAATAAAATTTTAATAAATAGGAGGCGAAATTCTGAAGAAGCAAATTACAAGAATGCACATTATTGACTTTTCTTAAGTATCTTTATCTTTATCAGCAGACAATAATTTTATCACGATTTCACTTCCACAAATTTGAAAGTAAAGTATTAAGCACACAATGATATGGATATATCGATAACTATAAAGAGAGTTAAAATATATAAATAATATAAAAATACGGTAGAGAAATCCTACCTTCATAGTGATGTAATTTTAAATCGCTTTAATGGGTCATTTATTAGATAAAGTATTATTCAGATTTTTATGTCAGTTATATTAAAATTTTATATTTTGTATTTATAGAAGATTTAATTTATTCACAGCTCCATTCACATTCAAATAAATCCTACCATTTTGTAGTTGAATTTTTGATAATTTTAATATTAAATTTCTGAATTATATCATTCCGAATTATATCGAAAAAAACTACGTTTTTTTTAATACTTTATTATATATTAACATTGATTTATGCAATTTGTTTATTACAGAACTAATTTTAATTATTAAATGTGGTTTTCATTTTTATTTATTGATAATTATAATTAAAGCATTAAATTGTTTGACACTTTTACATGATACTTTATATGGTACCATTCATTTCATTATTATGGTTTATACGATACATCTTTAAAGATAACGTTTTGCTTTTACATTTTTTTCTATCCTTTCTATCTTTTTATTTTCTGTTCAATTCACTTTATTTGGCACAGTTAAGTGAACAGTGCATTTATGTCTATAGAGTAACTTTCCGCCAATAGAAGGTTGAGTTATCATTTAATTGCAAAGGTATATAATATATATATATATATATATATATATATATATATATATATATATATATATATATATATATATATATATATATATACCAGAAGTAACCAAAAAGCCATTTTTCAAAATTAAAAATTTTTCCCGAGCCGCAATTAAATAGCTATTAATAAATAAATTTAAAAGATATGCAAAAAAGCTAATAAAAATTATTTTTACAGAAATTATATTTATTGAAAACATATAAATAAAAGTTCAAAATATGTATTTTGAATTGAAATATATTTATTTTACTTCTCTTGATAATTCTTTAATTTTGGTGAATAATTGGTGATAGCACTTTTAGGTAATTATTTGATATGCAGGTTAGTTAATACAGATCGAGAGAGATGTTTGTATTTTACGAATTTTAAAGAGGAATAAAATGATTCACATAAGTTAGTTGTTCCGAATATTAAAATAATTCGACAAGCAGTCTTTTTTTTATTGGAGCAAATTTTTTTATTTCGAGGAAAATGACAAAATGTTTTATTTTTAATGTCCTTTTGAAAAAGTTATATATAATTTAGTTTGAAAACTAAATTTACACAGTGAAAGGTCAGATATTATTTTATCTTTTCCTGTAATTGTAAATTCAGTTTGCAAATGTTTCAAGACATCATTAAAATAAATATTAAGTCTTATCTCTACTCGTCATCGTCTAATTATGAATAGGTTATTTCCCTTTCTTTTAAAAATTCAGTTATAGGATCAAACAAATTTACATATAGATTTAATACGTTGTACTTAGATAACCATCTAACGATGGAAAAGAAATTAATGTCATTTGAATATTCTTTTTCCTTTAATTCTTAAAGAAAATATTTGAACTATCGGTGATTTTTTTTTTGCATTGGTTTTTGCATGATTTGTTACATTTACAATGTTTTCATTCGTAACATCAGGTTAATTTAAATATTTGGTAATGAGATATTCTCGGGTGAATTATGCTGTGAATCGGTATGAATTGTGGAATTTGAGAATCATCTCTTAAAAGCTCAATATGGTTGATTTTTTTACCTAGCATTGCCGGAACTCCATCAGTTGCAGTGCTTACTAGTTTATTAAGAGTTAACATCAAAAGTTTTCATTTTGGAGTCGAATGCATTTTTGATGTAGACAACATGGGTTGATTCTTGAAGTGATACTAAATCTAATAATTGTTCTTTAGCAACGAAGTCAGGTGAACGCGTGAAAACTGCCAATTGTGGAAGATCTGTGATATTTGTCGATTCGTCAAGGGCTAAGCTGAATTCAATGCATTCTTCAAACCATATTTTAAATTATATTCAAGAGATGTATTAATTGCCGTTATGGCGGTTTGGTTGTAAGTCTCGAAATGGGAACTTGAGAAACAACTTTGTGTGCAATCCTGTATTATTTAAATCTAAAATTTTAAGAACATCTTCCAATTTTTTTTTCTTTTTTAAAAACAAACTTTTATCTCAATACGGGTATTTTGGACGACCAATATTCCAGGCAGTAAATCAGAGAAAGAAAAGTTTATTCACCCCAATCCAGTTTTAAAGAATCAAAAAATCATATGTTTAAACAATTAAATTTTCATATCAAATAAATATAAAAATAAACAAATTTTTTACTGTGCATACTTATTTAAAAAAAATTTGTTTTTACGTTCTTTAAAACTAAAACTTTAAAATAGTTTTATATGAAAGGGAAAACAATATTCACAATTTAATAGATACACATTTAATGAAACTTTTAATCAAGGTAAAAAATTATAAACTTGATATTTTAAAGAGCGGTTTTTATTGACTTGAAGAAACTAGAATTCATTGATAGTAAGTAGACAATGCTTACAAATATTAATACTTCGGAAGAAGAATTGAAATCAAAATTTAATTTACAAAGTAAAAAATATTAAATCAATGCAATAACATCGATAATATAAATTCGATAATAAGATCTCACTCATGAACTTTAAAGAATTAATGGCTACAATTTACAGTAATTTTATTCATTTTGAAAAAAAAAAATTAAGTGAAAAATCTGAGAAGAATTTAACAAAGTCAAACAATTATTTCGAATTCATTTTACATCATATGTAGACCTAAGTTAAAAGTTCGTATATACATGTTGAATTTTTTTTTTTTTTTAATTACATCCTTATGTTGGCTTTTTCGAGCATAATAAGTCTTGCAGCCCAATAAAGAAAAGAAATATCTCCAGGAGTGGAGAGCGTCTTGAAACGTGAAGAAGAGCGGGTTCCTGGAGGGCAGAACATATTTCCAAAGATGCTCCCCATCCATGTCAACATGTCCCCTACATAAAATGCAGTTGGGTGAATCCACAAGCCCTATGTGATATAGATGTTTCTGGAGAAAATCATGCCCACTAAGTAACCTGAAGTAGGAGACCCCTACAGATCTAGGTACATCTCTGGGGATACATGAGGTCATCAGGGTCCTCCAAGAGGCACCAACTGCTTTCTCTTTGTAATAAATATTTCGCCGGTGATGCATGACCCGTTTTAGAAGGAGTTTGGCATTTCTCAGGCCAGTAGGAGTATCTGGAGGGTTTAAAAAAGAAGCCTCTTTCGCATGTTAAATTTTAAAATCAGATAAAATCCCATTAAAAATATATAAATGAAATTTATTAAGTTAACTATCAGCATATTTAAATCAAATTTCTTTTCTAAGAAATTGTTTTTTATATGTGTTATTTGAATCTTTCTCTCCATTATCATTTGGTTACAAAGTTTTGTTAAAATAAATCCTTTTTTGGTAGGGGGAAGTAAGCATGCCCTGAAGTCACCTGTTGGTCACCCATGGAAGAGATTATTCTGAAGAGATACCGAGAAGTAAAACTTTATCATTATTATTTTTAGTACTTTAGTAAAATAAAATAAATTCTCAGTAAAATATAATAAATTATTAGTTTATTTTAGTAAAATGAAATGAATGATAAAATAATTTGCTTAATTTCAAACATGCTTCTATTTTTAGTATTTCTATTACTTTTTTATTTAAGAAAATATTCAATTCTTTTTTTGAAATTTTTCCAAATAATCCAATTTATAACATTTATAAGTAGGAACTGAGGCTATTATATATATAATCGGAAAAAAAAAACCGAGGGCTTAAAGTGGATTTCTAAAAATTTCTAGACATTTAGGATTCAAGAAATTCGAGGTTTTGGCCCATAGGCAGCTGCCTATTTTAATCTAGATAGAAACCTTTTCAACCTACAATTATAGTTTATCAGTTTATAATTAATTTAAAAAGAAACGGATAATAAATGCAGAGTTGGGATTAAAAAAATTCTTTTTTTTCCTATGATTCAAAAAAAAAAAAAAAAATGAAAAATCATAAAAGAAGCAAACATATAAAAGAAAATTAACAAAAAATTTAGTTTAGTATGAAAGGAAAAATGTATTCATTATTCAATAAAAATTTAGGAAAACATTTAGTTAACGTGGAATTAGTTTATATTGAATAAAAATGCTAATATTTATTGATGTTAAAAAGTCATTACTTATAAATAACGATAGCTTTAGAAAGAGAATTGAAATCTAAATTCAACAAGCAAAAGCAATTAATATTAAACCAAAATCTAAATATATGAGAATCAGGTTTCTGTATAAAACGAACAAATGGTAATATTATGGAGACTTTAACAAGTCTAATTTACCTTTTTGAAATTGATAAATTGAGAGCAGAATCAAATTTTGATTTGATAAGCCTAAGATTACTATAAATAAAACGGATTTTAATAAGTTTTTCAAACGTTTACACTAAATTATTAAAAGCAAATCGAAATTTCGATTTGGTGAAGTTTAAAGCTATTGTAAATAAATGGAACTTTAACTTATCTGTGGCAATAGACATTGCTGCTGACCAACTGAAAGCAAAGCTAGGCATTAGTGTCAGATTCAGATGTAAAGCAAGATTCTAGTGAATTTTGCTGAATTTTTGCAACTGAAAATTATTATTATTTTAGCGTTGAATATATACTATAAAGAGATAAGATAATAAGTAAAATATTCTGAGCTGTCACTTATGTGAAGCGAGTAAGTTATTATATCACAAAATGCTGCATGTGTAATTGACAAAGAAAAGAATATTTCAATGCAATTAACCAATAAAGAAGAAGGATATAAAATAAGTGTCGATAAAATAATCTTATTTTCTGATATCGTTAGCTTGACGAATTTTTGTTTACTTTAAAAACGAAGTGTCATGAGAATAGATTTTATTAGTACAAGTTCCATTTCTTTATTAATAATTGTGTGATTATAATTTCGTGGCATTATAATGTCTGTAACGTAATTCAGGTTACAAACAAATCTTAGTAGAATACAGATAAAATAATGAAAATCTTTATTAATATAATAGAGGCTAAATATATATGGTTTAAATTAAAACATCATATTTGACAACAAACATTATCATATATGTTAAATATAAAATTTGAATAAATATTTATAATATAATACCTTCATAAAAAATTATGAAGCTATTGAAAGTTTATTAACACAAACCAACCTAAATCTAGATAAATCTGCCTTTAAAAAAATATTTACTGTAAAAATTTTATTATAAAACCTGCAACGTATTGTAAAAATAAAATTTTTCGAATAATTAAATATATTTCAAATAAAATAATATAATTTTTCCATAAAAGATACTACGTACTTTTTATAAAACTAATTATTTAATGTAAAAAAAATTATATAAATTCAATATTTTCAACATTAACTCATTTTCAACATTTTGTATCAATTGTTTAAATATCAGAGAATTTAGAAAACTGGGGAGATGAAATTTTTGCTGAAAGTGATAAAAAAATTAAAAAAGCAAATAAATTAGAGTAGAAAATTATAACAAAAAAGTATAAAAAAAGTTGAAGATTATTACAAATTCTTTTTATAGGTTATTTTATCATTGAGACAGTTTCATTTTGCTATAAACATTCATCCAGAAGTAAATTATGTTTATAAAATAATTCTATAAATTATGAATAATTAAATAAACTAATCATCTGGAAAAAATAACTTCAAAAAAAAAAAAAAAAAAGGAATTAAGGAATTATATAAGTAAACTCTGTTTCAAAGCTGCTATTTTCATAAATTATATTTTAGAATTTTTAATAATCTTTTAGAACAATGCATTTTAATTTCATAGTTCAAAATGCCACAAAATGCTCACATATTTTCAAAATAAAAATATGTAAGAGTTTTTTTTTTTTTTCATAATGAATTGATATTTTTAATTTCTTCATATTGCATAACACTTTTATTTTGAATCAAAATGCATTATTAAATAAATAAAAAATTAAATCAAGCATGAAAAATGTAATGCTTTTACCAATTTAAAATAAATTAATTATTTTAAACAATTTAACAAAGCTTTACAAAATATAAAATTTTAATAGCAACATATATATTTTTCACGTTTTCTTTGATTTATTTTGAGACACTAAATTTGTGACAAAAAAAAATTCCCCCACGTGCGCACAGTCAGAACTGCGAATCACAAAACAAAAACAATCCGCTTAAATATAGAACATTTTCTTCCCCCTGGACCGGCCTCTTTGAATTGGCGAGATTAAACGTCTTTTTCGTGCCAATTCTTTGTACGCGAACAATGAATGTGAAAAAATTTGAAATCTGATTCCAACGATTCAGACATTCTTTAACATCTTATGCAAACAGTGAAAAAAAAATTCGGAATAATATTTATTCTACTCACCTCAGACGCTGTTTTTAATGTTGACAGGAGACTCACGCCACTGATTATCAAGCTAGATGTGACAGAAGCCGAGATGGTTGACAGATTCGGATAAAAAAATATTATTCGTGCCAAGAGAATAATCCAAATATTTCCACCACAAGTTCATAGATAACACTGACTTTTAAGTAAATTTCAGTGATTCACACATTTTTCGAAATCACATCATAGTACTGATAGTAACGCTTGTAAGGAATGAATATATTCCGGCAAACAACATGAAGATCTTTGAAAGGTAGTTTCGCTTTGCGTCGGAAGAGGGCGTCGGTCGGCAGCAGCAGACGATCTCCACCGTAGATTTTAGGGTTGTTCTTTTTTATTATCCTGGAGCTACTTCTACGCTTCGAGTCCTTCCTCGCATCTCCTGTCTCGCCAAAACTCTGACAAGATGTCCGAGGTCATAAGTTTAATCAACCAGAAGAGAAGAAAAACGCTGGGCCTCAATCTACTGAATATTTATGCGATAAAGTTCGAATAAAGTTTTCGTAAATTAAGCCAGACGATTTAGAGACCAGTAACTGTAAAAATAATTAATGCTACTATTAAACATACAAAATAAAATACATTATTCGATAATAAATTAGTTATTAATATAATATTACGTTGCTCGAAAGAAATTAAAATTTATAAAAGGAAATTATATAATTTATAAAATAAAATACATGTTATAAAAGTTAATACACACATGTGTATGCATACAAGAATACCTTAAATATATGTGTGTGTGTATATATATAGATATATATCGATGGAGAGCGATAGATACGCAATTTTGAACTATTATTCAGTATATACATAAATTCGATAAAATATAAATAAATTATTAAAATCATTAATATATATCAGAATATAAACTAAAATTATTTTTTTAAGAAATATGATCAATACGTTTTTGTAAAACAAAAAATAAATAACAAATATTATTAAATGTATTTATTTTAACCAGGAAACTATTGTTAAAAATATTTTCCTTAAAAAATAGTAACTTTAAAAATCATTTTAATAAAATCGAAAATTTGTCATCTATGTACTTATAACATTTGAATGGATCTCTTTATATTTAATATTTAAATGAATTTCTTAGATAATTGGCTACCAATGTTTTTTGTTAACTTTTAAAGAAAAATATTATTCACAATCTCTCTATATTTAATATTTAAATTATTTATATTTAATATTTAAATGAATTTCTTAGATAATTGGCTACCAATGTTTTTTGTTAACTTTTAAAGAAAAATATTGTTCACAAAATGTATTATTTAAAAATTAAATTTGTCATCACAATGACAAATTCAGAATTAATAATTTGGAATAAATTTGCAAATACTTATCAAATAAGGATTGTTAAGAATTACTGTTATATAAGAAAATTTTCTTAACAAACAAGTTTTAAAAAGAAACTGATAATGGAATTGGCTTCTTTAACATATATAAAAGAGAATAATAATTTAAATTCAATAAATCAGTAAAATACCCATATTTATTTTCTTCCAATAAATTTTCTAATCTTTAATGTTATCCATTATATATAAATAATAAACCATTTTATGTAATACATAAATAAATAAAACATTTAATGATCTTATTTAAATGATCAAATTAAGCACTTCTATGATCTATTTAAAATTATTTTAGGAAAAATGTTTTAAAATGATTTTTTATCTCATGTTATCAATTTAATTTTTTTTTCTTCACTTATAAAATATTAACTTAATTTAGATTATGATTAAAATGGTTATTTATTATTCAAATCATACTTAAAATTGAAATTTCAAATTGTTAGATAATTGACTACTAATAACAAATAAAATAGCGTATAAAGAAATTTTTATACAAATGCAATTTTATTTCTATTTTAAGTTATCATTAGGTGATATTTCATTCAATGTACTTTTATTCTTAAAAAAGTGTTGTTATTAAAATTGTTAATATTGTTACTGAAATAAATTAATTATAGTAAGTAATATGAAAACTATCTTATTTATTATATTATTTCAAAAATAATAATTTTTTCAGATTTCTTAAGAGGATTTCTCTCTTTCTTTCAGATCTTTCAGATATCTCAAGAGGTAATAGGACTCAATGCAATCCAAAAAGTTTGATTATTCCTAAATATAAATAATAATAATTTTTTGTATATATAGGAATAATTGTAATATTAAAAGATTACTGGATGTTAATAAGTATGATAATATCAAATTTAAGCAAGATAAACACACACACAACAAATTTTTAAAATAATTTTGCTTAGAGTTTTTAAACAAAGAGAAATTTTAAAATGATTCTCAAATTGTTGAAAATGGTTTATATAATATCATAATTTAAATTATATTCCTAATTTCTATTAGAATTACATACATTCGTACGCAAAATTCATTCATAGACACCTTATACTGCATTTTATAAACACGATTCAAATTATTACGATAAATTATAACATTAAAATTTTAACTTTATGAAAAATCATGAAAAAGAAGAAGAAATTTAGCAATTAAAAGAATAATGTTTGAAATTGAAATAAGATTGCAATCATATATTGTCAAAATTTTTTTATTTTTTTTAGAGTAGAAATTAAATTTATACATATTTTAATTACATATAGTAAATTACTTTTATCCCGCATTTTGTGAAATGTAGGCAATACTAAATTTTCTAGACGCAGAACATAGACATCTGTATAGCATCATTAAATACGCCATATCACTTGTTTAATTATTTATCAAATGTCAAATATATTTTGGTATTAATCCATCAAATGATTGCAAAATGAAAAATAAAAATAATTTGAAAATTTCCTTTCAAAGGTATACTTATAAGATAAATTTCAATATTACATTGAATAGACTTATAAATGAATAACATCATGTCGTTTCGCTGAAAGACGATACAGCTTAAAAACTTATAATACGAAACTTATAATTAAAGCATACTTAGTAATTAATTTTAATGAATAAGTGATTTTATATTTATATATATATATATGACATCGTAGTAAATTTAGAGCTAAATTTACGACAGAAAATGCATTGGAAGAATACTAAATATCGACTATTTCTACATTACTCAAACATGCAATTTATTTCCAGCGTGTTTTTTATTCACAAAAAATTTAGGACTTAACTTTTTTTTTTTTTTTTTTTTTTTTGCTATTGACTAATACTTGTGACTTACGATATTTGTTTTTGATGCATTGTTACTTATGACACTTAGACAAGCCAAGCTCACTAAGCCTTGGCTATGCGAATTTAAGTGAATAGGGAGCATCTTTCGTTTAATCAGAACACCCCACGAAGGAAAAGTATTACTCTGCTCTTCAAATCCTCCGATAGATGGCACCACCAGAGGATCCACACCCTTAATTTTAATATTGATCTGAAGAGAGGTATTTTCTGCTGACCATTGCATCCATGGTAACTGCTCAATGAGCGACCACAGGACTTTCGATTCCAGATTTAACGACCACGTATATCGCATGTAATCAGTAGGTCTTTGGCGTCATTGGGAATCGAACACCGCCCTTCTGGACGGCTTATGTCCTAACCACTAGGCTACCACGGACTAAGGATATCTCAGAATACGATTTTATCTCCAATTCAACTTAATTACGAATTTATTTCCATCACAGATGATACAATATGGACCAGAACACCTTCTAGAATGCTGCATGAAAATGGACTTCATCTCAATGACTGACTTCATGTGTTCCGTTTAGTCTTATTACATAAGGAATTGTTTTGTACCCGTAATTAAAATCGATTAAAAATCGGCATAAATGTGTTCGATTCCCTCAACCAGAAGACGTAAAATAGTTTCCTTAAAAAACAGTTCAATACTGTCAAGGTATTTTCATTCTGATTATGGCCTTTCATTCAGAATATATTGATGGCGTGACTATAGATATGTACGTTTTAAACTAAATTTAATCGGGTAAGTAAAAAATAAGCATTAGAACCAGAAATGATTTGAAAGTGTTGGCCAACAAATTATATTTAATTAGTAGCAATAAAAATTAAAAATAATGAGAGAGTTATTCATTTTGTTGTTTTTAACTAAATTATTATTTTCATTAAGGTTTTAGTAGGCCATTATATAGTGCCCAGTCAAAACCAGTAAGTGAAATTGGTATTAAGTTCAGTCTTCTGACTTTGGGTGCTCCACGTCTCCTGATGTTCGGATTCCTGGTTGGATGCGGTGACCACGTTGGGGTGACGTTCTCATTATCGGAAGGTAGTTAGTTTGAATCCCGGTTTAACCAAAGATATATCGTGTTCGATAAAGGAGACTAGGACACATTAAATAGATCGTGGTTGTAATGTCCTCCAGGTGAAATGACACCTTTGGAGTGGCATACCAAGTATAGGAGATCTTCCACTTGAATTTTGCTTCAAAATCTGGAAGACTCTACCCCACTACTTCTATCAGACTGGTAGAGCTCAACTCAGGGCTAGGTATAGGGAAGCGCATGTAGGTGCAACAACATTCTCCTTTTATCTGGTTCGAAATTCTCTTCTTGTTTTGGATTTTTATTAGATCATAGTTTCATGGATCAGGTTTAGTCTATCTAGACAGGATGGCTAACTAGATAGGATAAATAACAACATTATTTTCAATACATATTCATGAAAATGTTGTCTTTATTTAATGAATATGTATAAATATTTTAGAACTGAATTAAACAGAGCTACTTTTTTTTAAATTAATTTTAGAACCCATCGTATCTTGAATTTTAAGCAATCTAGAATGTAAGCTTCGTAATTTTATTCACCTTTTTGTTTATTGTTTCAAAGTCCATTCATTCATATTTTTATCAGATAATTTGAATTTTATTAAAATTCATTCGCGTCGTTATTTATGTGTGTGTGATAAATTGCAACTCTTTACTTAAATTTATTTCTTTACGCAAAGTTAATTTTAGGTCCTTTATAGAAAGTTTTGTTTTTTAAGAATCATGTTTAACTGAAATTAAAAGACATTTACCCCATTAAAGCATTACATTTCTACAGAAGTAATAAATGTATTTACAAAAATAAAAGAATATGTGCAGTTTATTTAAAAGTTTTCTTAGGTTTATTGCTGAACTCAGATACATATTTCTAATTTCCTTTGTGATAAATATATTCTTTTTTTAACAACAGAAATGCCATCACATGGAGCATAATATTATATATATATATATATATTGAAAAAATTGAGTATATATATATATACTCAATTTTCGGGAAACTGCCAAAAAAATCATACTAAAAATATAAATCAAAACATTTTCTCCCTATTTTCATAAGATAAAATTTTAATGTCAAATTATTTTTAATTGCTTTGAGTTTATTGAACAACAGAGAATTTAATCTAGAAAAATGTGTGCAATCTCATACTCAATATCCTGTAGAATGCTTATAATTTTTACGATTAATAATTTATTACTTTAATTAGAGTCTCAATAGACAAATTGAGAAGATTGGTGAATAATTTTCCAGAAGTTATGAAATCATTTTATTGTGCTGATGTAAAATCTGACATTGTGAAACTAACTTGTGTTTAAAGTAAAGTTTAAAAAATAAATTGCATATGAAGTACACAAATTGAATTAAATTTTCTTTAAATCAACAACCATAACAAAATGAAATTGTCAGAGTAAATTGATCTATGCCTAAGAAATAATGAATAAATTAAAAGTTAAATTGATATATAAAACACGCGCTTGAAATAAATATAAACTAAGTGTCTATGGAGACTTATTTTAAATAATTTCAATGAATAAAATATATCTTGTACCGTACTTTGTGTCCTGTTATTACTTGAAAGATATTTTTATATTTTAACTATTTTTTTTTATTTAGTATATTTATATATTTGATATTTAATAATAAAACCAAAATATATCGTTTATTTTTATAGTATGTTTAAAAAACAGGGGCTCTACAAAGACACTGACTGGTTTCAACTTACTCACTTTCCATAAAATTGTTTCTGTATAGAAAGGCAAATACAGGCAAAAATGGCTAAGTACTCCTGTTTGCTTCTGGTATTGTAGAAATTGCCCTGGTTGCATTCCTGAGTTCAAGGAGCGTCCATTAGATATGGCAAATTTATCAACTAAATAGTGATCATTTTAAAGAATTAACTTCTATCTCCGGGTGCAAAGTTTTTCCAGCATGCAACAAGTGTGTCATCTAAATCACCCTCTGTGGAGCTTGTCCTAGATTGCCTTATATCTATGCAAGTTTAGAGGACCTAATATCATTTCTAGTCATTGACTTTGCTAGAATACATGGACTCAAGAACCAGATCTAGCTGTTGCTAGATCATAAAGGATTAATAACAACACGATAACAACATGTTTAAAACATGAAAAATAGTTTAATTTTAAATCAGATTGTCATGAAAAATAATTTAACTCAGATTCTCGTGAAAAATAATTGGAGATATTTGATTCATATCAAACGACATTCTTGTCAGCATAAAAAAGAAAAATTCTACCTTTTGTAAAAAGAAATCATTTTTTCCGTAAAGTTTTAAAATGTTTTTCAATTTTTAATATAAATAAAAAAATGAGAGAGAAATTAATGTTTCTATAAAATATTTCGCAAGATAGTATATTTAAAAAAATTTCATTTTAAGGCCAAGAAAATTTTATAGTTATTTTTATCACTAGTTTTAGGAATAAAATTGAATCACAGAAAAAGCTGTAATTCATGTTACTGCGTCATGATTGTGTCAGCTACATAAATAAAATGCAAATCAAAATATCTGCCTTAAGAATGACTTTCTCTTATTCTCAAATTAGTTTTCACTTTCTTTTCTAAAGGCAATATACCATCCTCCGTTGCATAAACGTTTCTTTTTTCACAAGGAATGGAAGTATTTATTTTTATTTTATTCCTTAAATGTTAATGTGAATTGTAATTTTTTATTATATAAATCCTACATATTTATAGCACAGCTTATATATTTTATTTATTATATTTTCTGAAATTTAAATTTAGAAGTTTTTAGTTCATGTTAATAGTTAAAAGCAATTTTTCTTGTATTCTTTCGTTTGATTTCATGATTGTAATTTTTAGATACATTTCTAGCATAAACATGTTACTTATATATATATATATGTATGTATGTATGTATGTATGTATGTATGTATGTATGTATGTATGTATGTGTGTGTATATATATATTGTGATTTTTTATTAGTTAATAATAATATATTTTGAAAGGACACATTACTTCTAAGATTATTCTAAATATAATATTTTTAATAAACATTCCTTAGTAAAAAAATATTATATAGTAAGCAAACAACCTATGCTGTATTAAGAATTTTATTTATATTTTTCTGTTAAGAGCAAAATATACTAATTTAAAATATTAATTATAAAATTAATTGAATTTATACATTTTATGAAAAACTCATTGAAACATTTGAAGACACTTTGGAAAATATTATTTGATTAATTATGAAATGATATCTGGCGGAGAACGATGTTTCCCGCTGTAATAATGGTGGACAAAATAAATGAAGACTTAAATGATAATATTGCTTAGATATAAAAAATTATTTTACCAAGCCATTTATTAGAAATATTTTTTCTTTATTGATTGCAGACTTATACTTCATAGCTCTATTAATTAAAAAATATCCCTAAATAATATAAATAAACTAAACATACAAAGTAAATGTAAAATTTCAGTTTTTATATTTATAATCTAAGTCTAAGCGTATTTCAGAGACTGAGTATTGAATTTTAAATACAGTAGTATCTTTTGTCTACAGAATAAATTAAAGTTTATAATAATATGAAACTCTGTCATCGCTTGTAAAAAAAGTTTTAGTCAGGTAATGATCGAATTTACATTAAAGTATATTTTAGAATATTGATGGCTTTATAAAATTTGTGAATTAATAACAATAAAATCACAATAAAATTTGTGAAATAATAACAATTTGCTGATATTTCAGTTAGCGCTGTCATTGCTTCTTATCCCCGTGACCAGCAATGCTAAATCAGGTCCATGAGTTCATTCACCCTAAAGAAATAGAGAACTAAAAGGGGGTTTTGAACCAGATCTTGTCTTGTAAGTCCTAGACAAGATACAATGTGACCAGGGGAGGCTTGTGCAGAAGAGCACCTAGAGCAGTGTTTAATGCCTCCTACAAAAGTCATTGATAACAAGTGACTACTAATGAAACTGGTAAGAGCAATTTGATCTCGTCTACTGTTGCACCGAACAAAGGAGCCTTCAGGGTTCCTACTCTGATACTACGGGTGTACTTGTGGAATCATCCAAATGACTTATTCATTGCCTTATATTTAGAAAATAGCTCCATATAAGTAAGAATAGCGGCAAGTGTTGTGATTTTGCCAGCACCACATCTAACTTAAGTGTCCGCAATTTCATTTCCAGCAACATTGACATGGAATGTAATCCACTGGAAGTGGGTATAAAGAGAAGGGAAAAGTTGCTTTAGTTTTATCAGGATGTCTGCATTTGTACCATCTTCTCACGTTATATGAATCGGCAAGGTGCTGGATAGCACTTCTACTATCCGAAAAGATCTAAATATCCTTTAGCTGCGGTAGTAACATGATAGAGTTCAAATCCTCTAGAATTGCGAAAAGCTCGCTTCGAAATTCCGAGCAGACGTCTGGATTTCTTCGCTTTATTCTTATTTCTTGGTCCTGAAATCTAATAAAAATACTACTGCCAGAATTACCACCATCAAGTTAACTACTCATAAATAGTGTCCATGGGAACATTATTAATTCCTTCAAGAGCTAACTGTTTCAAGTAGCACAGCAATTCCATTTGTTTGTTGTATTTTACAGAGAGATTAGCGTGAAAGTAAATGTCATCGAGACCCTTGGAAGGGAGATAATTAGAGATAAGCTGTCATGTTCTATAGAAGTGGTGACAAGATGGCCAGAGACAACCTGTCCAAGGGGTCTACCACGTTTGAGCCTCTTTTTACTGCTCCACGACCCAAGAAATTTCGATGTAGATTTCTGGATACCAAGACCAAAAAGCCACCCATAGTATTTTACTAAACAGGCATTTCTAAGATTTAAAGGTTGTAGATCCGCTTCCAAAGGCACAATATCTTTCTGGCAAGAGTTACGAAGACCTGTAATAATCCTTGCAGCACTGAGTTGTACACATTCAAGTTTCTGCAAATTTAAAATAGAGGCATAGCAAAAGATGGGAGAAGCCGTATTCGGAAATGAATCAAATAAGAGAAACATAGATATTTCTGAGGGTACTAGCATCGGCACCCCAATCATGGCCCGAGATGTACTTAATGATTTTAAGGCGATTCCTAGCCCTCAAAGCAAGATGTTCTAAATGACAATTACACAAAATATCAATATCCAAAATGAAGCCCAAATACCTTAGATGTTTCTCCACTTCCTGGAGCTGATTTCAACAGGATTCTTGGTCAAAAATTGTATAGTTTTCTATTAGTGGTGAAGAAACCTACAATTTACTTTGAAGGACTAAAACACAATTTGTGGTTTACAGCAAAGTTCCACATGTCAGGCAGAGCCAGATTCGTACTCTCCTCCAACTTTTCTAAATCAGAGCCGGAGCACCAAAAAACAATGTCGTCCGCAATTAGTTCATCTTCACAGTTACAGGAATAATTTTTTTCAATTTCTGCAATAAAAAGTGAGAATAAGGAAGGACTTAAGATCGAGCCCTGAGGAACGACTTGATTTATTTTTAAACAATCTGAGGTTGCTTTCTGAAACTCTCAGCAGAAGCTATGTCTTTGCCAGGTTTCCTAATAGGCATTATAGATGCTTTTTTCCAATCAAAAGGAAGACGACCCAATCTCCAGGAGCCGTTTATGATGTCTAAGAGCCTTTGTTTTCCACGTGGACCCAAGTGACAGTTCATTTGACTTAGAATAATATCAGTCCCAGGTGAAGTATTTGATTTCGAACCTGAAATCGTAATATTCAGCTCTTGAACAGAGGAGGCTCTGATGGAAATAAAAGGAGCCCGCTGGAAGGTTACTGCATCAGCAATGAACAATATTACTCGCCATGGTTTTCCCATACTTGTCATTGCTGATAAAATTCAGGCTACTCGTCAATGAGTAATGCTTCCCCAAGATGTTAGCTGCTTGTTCATCATTCTGAGAGAAAATTCCAATTTTAGGCTGAATAGTATTGCACTTTTCAATTTGAGGCTGTTCTTTACAAACGCCCTTCACCAGTTTTGACAATTTACTGTTAGATTATCTTGAATCAAGGCAAGCACAGAGCTCATTACACTTGTCTCTCTTTTTCTGAGCATACATCTTTTTTATTTGTGCGTTCACTCTGTTTTTCTTTGATTCTATTAGTGCCACTATAGTCAGAATTCAGATCATTTAATATTGGTTTTCTTTTAGCAATCAAGGACTGGAGAATAGGCATTTTACTCTGGAAAAATAAGGTCTTCTCCTTTTAAATTTCCACTTAGGAATGGATGGGCCAGCAGCGCTTTTAATGATCCACTTGAAGGACTTCCAGTCAGTCTCTAAGTTATCAGTAAAGGAATTCGCATATACCGAACTTTCCGTTCGATCAGTAAAAGCTTGCCACGCGGCACATTTGTAGTTTCCACCTCTATGACTGAGCTTATAAGTGAATTGCCTTTTATTCACTTTAGCCAAGATTGGATCACTTCCTATGTCTTCGAGTACTCACCATTTACAGGTGGGGCTGAGGTCAAAGCTAACAATGGTTACATCCAGTGCATCCCTAGAATAGTAGCTAAATGAAAAATATGTGAGAGAACCATCAAGAAATATAAAATCATCTACCACATGGAAATCATTTTCTCTAGAATTAGTATTAAATGAGCCCCATATATGATATTTCGCATTAAGATCGCCCACACAAATAGTATTTTGTAGGAAAAGATTTTGTTTTTCTCTAATAACTTATATTTTCATAAATAAGTGATAACGAGGTATTCAAACTGTGCTAATTCATTATGCTTTAAAATTACAATTCCTAAATCATAAGTCAAATTTTATTCGTTATTTTTGTTATATTTTAATGATATATACTACCATTTTTTTTAAAAAAAAAATCATGAACAAATTTACTAGATCATTTTAAATTTATCGATGATATAGTTTAAAGAAGATTATCCATTCTTAAACTTGGTGCAGGCTGTTCACTTTGGATCTTGAGCCAGAAAAATCAACTAACCATTCTTAAACTGTAACATTTTTCAGTTTTAAGTTTTAAACAATTATCCACATGTTCTCTACAATATTTAATACACAATAAATTTGAAATATCATATTATATATTCTCAGTTTTCAAGTAATATTAGAAAAGTACAGGATAATTATTTAGTTTTCTTTTTTTATTTCGAATGTGGGAGTAAAGACCACAAGACAAGTATCAATCACTATTATTTTATTTAAACTAATTACAAGAACTGTCTATAAGTAATATTTACAATGATTGCCTATGGTGGCCTTACCTCTACCTCTACCCCTAACTATCAAGCTTTCTTATAACTGAGTATTTATACAAGCGAGAGAAGTCTTGAGCAATCTTCATTGCTGTGCTGTTCAGAATTTGCACATGAGAAACAATTGTAGATGTAGAACCGTCTTGGTCAAAGAGTGACGCCACTAGTTGAGTAAGAAATGAAAAAACTGTATATATATATATATATATATATATATATATATATATATATATATATATATATATATATATATATATATATATATTCAAGGAAAAAGTTCAATGAAAGGAATTTGCTTCAGAAACTCTTTCAAAATAAATGACTTAATGACTTTACATTCAGCTGTAAATTCAGCAGTTATTATTAATTGATTAACAGTAAATCTTATATTCTTGTTTTTCTCTTTAGATGTATGTGGTTTATAGGGTGTGTTTACTTGCTCTTCTGCTGACACTTTCCTCAAAGGCATCACCAAAAATCAGTGGCTGTGTTTCGAAAGTAGGGAAGCTTCTCGACCGCAAAGTTTCCGGGTGTCCAGATTTATCTAAAAGATGTAGATTGGTTCGTGGTACTAACGTGACTGTAACCGTCACCTTTCAATCTGAAACCGATTCGAATCAGTACCAGTTTCTTTTTATGCTATATTTCCAGGTATAATTACCAAACTCGCTAACACATTCCCGGATGCTTGTGAAACTGGATTAAATTGTCCCATTAAAATAGGCAAAACATATACGTATAACTACACTCAGAATATCTCACAATTATTTCCAAAGTCTTCTCCTCCAGTTGTCTTCAGGTTAGAAGATTACAAATACGAAAATATCATTTGCTTTAAATTTAATGCCAGATTTGTGTGATTTTGAATTTTTTATATTTCCCTCATAATTTATAAAGGCATTGTCTTGAATATGAATTATTTAATGTAATTATTTATGATTGTATCGGATAACATTTTTGTAATTATGAGGAATAATTAATGTGCATCATTTTGAAGAACAATTAATGTAATTTAGGGTAATAAAATGTTACTGAATGTATTTTCTGTGTCTCAAAAAAGGAATACACGGCTATCACACACAAAACAAAATCAAAGTTTTTTTATTTTCCTTCTCTTGTTTCTCAAAAACTGTCATTTTTTGTAAAATGCAAATCATAACTTCTGATCTTACGGGCAAAATAATGTAGTAATTTACTAGAATTTGAATGAAAACTCTGATTCTATTGGGTTTTCAACTAAGCTCGCACCGTTTTTTTAAATTGGAAAAATCTGCATGATTTTAATTAATAAATATGTATCTTTCTAGAAAACTTTCGTTTAAAAGTCTAAAATGAGTTGAGATTTCGTGGCTAATTTTAACTCAAAATAGTACACTTTACTTATCGAAGATAACACTTAGTTTATCTTACATAACTTGAATCTGTTTTTTTTTATTATTATTTCTCATCTTTTAGGTTATATAATTTTATATATATTATAGATTGTATATAATTACCTGTGTATCTGCATGAGAGAAAAATATAAATTATGTATTTTTTTTTTTTTTTTTTTTTTTTTTATTTTACATAAGAAAAACCATGAGAGTTTTACTATTAAAGATTATCAATGTATTTATAGTAGTTATTTAATTAATTATTTATTTTTTCCAAGTGGCAAATCAAACGTATTATTTTTCATTTTACAAAGAGGATCTTTTGTGATAGTATTAATAATCTTTCACTAAATAAAAAGTGATGTTTTCCTTTCCTTTTAATCATTCCCTGTGCTGTTTGTTTTAATATTTAATTAAATTTTAAAAATTGTAAGAAATATATTAGTAATGGAATAGATGTTATATAATGACGTAGACTAGATTACGTGTTTGTTCGTGAAAAATATCTTAAATCCCCAAATTTGATGTACTCATTGGTATTTTCACTAAACATTCACAACTAAATTATAAATATTAAATACTGAATATATTTTTTCCGTGGTATATATATATAGACTGTTAATGTGTTTATTATTTCAAAGACTAAAAAGTGAAAAACATTTTTTGCGTGTTCCCTTGCAGCGCATGTATAATTTGAAAATGATTAGAAATAAGTGTGAAATAAAGAGACAGAGTTTGAATTCTCTCGTCAGAACAAAATCCTATTTTATCGCCACTAATATTTCTATCAAATTATACAGATAAATATTAAAGACATCGAAGACTTGCGGTAAATGATTTTTAAACAAAGTCGGCTAAAATTTTTTGTATAAGGTTATTTAATATTCTGATATTGGAGATCCTTCTTTATGTAGTTAAAAAAAATTTTGCTTATTAAATATTACAGAAATTGTTTCGCGCCATTGATATTAAGGAAAAGAGATACTGCTTGGATTGAATTTATTTTTAAACCTGTAAAGTGAATAATTTATTTAGAATGTAGAAAACTGAAATTGCATTTATTATTTTTAGCAATAAAAATATGATGTATAGAGACTATTCCCTAAACAGAATTGGGAGAAATATATCATAGAAAATTTTTTTTAAACCATAAATTTCCCTTTTTAATCGAGATGTAGGGAAAACTGTTTCATTGATAAGTTTTTCGTTATTTTTATGTACTTTATATAAATGAGTTTCTGTAATAATTGTTGAAATTTTATTCCCTGATATATTAATCATTATTATATTTTTAGTTGAGAAAAAGGAGATTTATTACTTAAAATTGTTTTCAAACTTTGAAAACATCTGCATCTCTAATGGTTTGAAAACCTACGAGACTGAATTCGAGACTAAATTCGAACCCACAAGCCATTTAACTGTAATTTAAGGAACGTCTATTAACGACTAACTCAGTTATTGTCTTCGAGAAAATTGTGACGATATACGAAGAAAACACAGACAGTAATAATTTTCTTTTAAGGGGAATATATCATCAACTGAGAAATCAACAACATTTTACGGAATGTTCTTAAGTTTTTCTCTTGTAAATAAGTGAAAAATTGCCTACTTTTATCTGAGACTTTTTGATTCGAAACAATGGCTTTTTTATTCACGACTTTGCACAAACTGGTAAAAGAGTAAATAGTGAATACTCCATTGTATTAAAGTGTTTGTAACAGTCGAAATATACTTTTCTTTTTGCAGCTGTTGAAATCTTCGTCATAAAATGTGGTAAAAGTGGCTTGAAGTTTTTCCTAAAGATCCAAATAAAACATAAACATTTCATAAAATTCCTAGAAGTGATTTCTCAACGAAAAGACTCTCAACAACCCCCAATAAATGCATCAGAACAATGTTTGTGACAAGATCGGAACCCTTCGTACCAACAATCTTCAGATGTAATACAGCCATAATTAAATATTCCAAATAAATGCAGGTATGCGTCCAAAACTGCAGTTATATTAAATTTTATATCTACGTTTGATATAATGCAAAAAAAAAAAAAAAAATAGCGTGAGCATTTTATTTCTAAATTATTTTCTATGTATATTTTTCCTGGTCAGAAATTTTCCCTTTCGAGGAAAATTTGTGGTTTGGAAAAAGCAAAGACACATAGTTATTATTTTTAATAATATTTATAATTTACTTAACTTTGTTCAAAAATGTATTTTACATCATGAAAGAAAGTCCCTCGTACCGATAAATTAAAAAGAAATCGATTGAAGGATACATTTGAAAAAAGTCCCATCTTCAATGTTTAATAATTTTAATAATAAGTCAGAAAAAAATTCAGCAAACAAACAGAATAAGGATTTAACTTACATCAAGATTAAACTTTCAAATCATAGTGTTACAAATAAAGGAATGAAATTAAGATTGCTAAAATTGCATACTTAGTCTCACATAATCACTCTGACTTTCATTTACACAGGATTATTTACTCTTTCTCAATCATATTTCTCTAAAATCTTCATAGAAATGTCTTTTTCCATCAATTTATCCTGATATGTTAAAAAAAATAGCATGATATCAAAAATTCTCTTAAACTGTAATTTTATTTCATCATTCTGGAATGCTTTGTTCTGGTTGAAAAATTTCAATAATATTATTCTTAAAATGCAATGTTTGTACGACCAGGTGAACCTGGTGAATTAAGGCATCGTTCTTATCATCAGATGATAACTCGTTCGATATCCTTTGTGTGTGTGTGTGTGTGTGTGTGTGATTTCTTTTACAGATTTTTGTTAGGTCCTACGTATAAATTAAGCACTCGTAGAGTCTATTGTCATCGTATGGGCTGAGTAATAAATTTTTTACGGAAGACAGTGGCTGCTTAAAAGTAATTCAAAATAATAAGATAATTCAGTAGTTTCGATGAGCGGAAGTAAGTAGTTGAAAATACAATGCAATACACACACACACAATTGTTTATCATAGATAAATTATGCTAGATTTCTAGAAACACAGTAGTGTGATAGGAAGACACCTATAGTCTTCCTATCACCTATAGTCGGACAAGGCACGTAGTTGCCTTGTCCGAAAAATATCAGGCTCAATAACTAATCTTCTTTTTAAAAGCCCAGCCCTCTTGAAAGATCTGTAAGAACCAATCTTCTTTCGCTAATAGAACATGGATTAGAGGTCATAGATGAAGTGTAGATTGGATCACAATTCCATATATTAGGCTCTTGTTTGTGTTCAGAACCGTTTGTTAGTAAAAATACGAAACCGGAAACGTATTTTGACAGTGCAAAGTGGATAGATTATTATCTGAAAGTCGTTCGAAGAATATTTGTAATAACCGATATTTTATACATTGAGATCCGTATATATGTATTGCAAGGAAAGAAATCCAGCATGATGTCAAGCAGTCACCCGAAAAGGAGTATGTAAGCCGAAACGCAAAATCCGTTTTCTGTTGTTCAGGCGTGGCTGGAATGAATCCATTGAATTTTTCATTCCGGAAAGTGTAATCCTACCACTTGACAGAAAAGAGGCCAATAAGAAACGTATTTTAATATCCTTGTCAGAATTTTGAAATTTAAAATAGTGCTCTTTGAGAATGGGGCTTCCAAGACAGGTATCATTAAATAATCCTATATTGAACTTTTACTGTTAGAGCTTGTATTAAAAACATAAAATTTAATATTTTTAATTTGCATAGTATCTTTTATGAACTTATGATAAATTCACCCTTTATTTTTCTACTCATCGGAATCATTTCTATATTAGTATCTCAAATTAAAAATACCCGTGTCCAAAGCAAAAATATTATAATCAAAAACCATAAATCAATTAATTCATTGAAAAAATATATGTAAATATTTTTAAAAAATGAGAATGATATAAATTTTTAGAATTTTTTCCAGAAAGTTATCATTACTTCTAGGTAAAGGCTGCTATAACCTGATGGGAATAGGTTTCTTTTGAGACAGGATAAAGAAACCTAACCTATTTCGAGGGAGATGAGATAGGTTTTTTTTTATACCTGGCAAAGACGAAGACTATCAAGATGAAAGGGACTATGCATGTTTAAATTTCTCAGAATCTAAGGTATTTTCAATGGTAATATTCAGTGAAAAATGCAAACTAAGGTGTTGACATCACCACAGTTCGTTGTTGGGTATTAAGGGTGGATGATTGTGGTTAGCATAAATAAACAGAAATAAACATATTGAGATGGCCTTCCTAACTTGCTACATTTTTTAAAGTTTAAACTAATAATTGACAGAAATAAAAATATCTTCAATCATCAAATGAAACAATTGAAAATGTCAACAAAATATAATTAACAACAATATAATCTTTATTTTGAGTTATTTGGTTTACTATAATCTGATCAATACTCTTTTTTTTTTTTTTTTTTTTTTACTTTAGTTCTATCTCTGTTCCTTTTTCTTTTCTGTAGAATAAAAATAACAATTTTGACACAAAAAAACAGTGATCGATCTTTTCACCATTAACTTAATTGAAACTGCGTTTCCAAGATTCCTTATAAAGAAGGATGTTTGTTTACTTTATCTGTGCTTATTCCCTATCTCCATTCAAGGATATTTTTCTCACAGTAGTGCCAAATCCAAGAATTGCAATCAGTTTTGAACGGAGAGTAATATAAATGAAAGGATAGTAATCTAGTTTCGGAACTGTATATGTAAATAAAATTGTATTTGAGACCTTGGCTGCTTCGAAGAATTCGATCCCTATAGAAATCTGCTCATTCCTTTAACAGCATTCGTTTCAGCTTGAATTCGAATCGACTTGTCAAAAAAGGAATTTTGTCGGTGATTTTCCTTATTGACAAACATTCTTTCCCTCATTAATTTTATCCATTATGGCTTGCAAAAATATCCCTTGAGTAATCAGAATTCTCTGACGGTTTCAGAATGAGAATTCTTTCGAAAACGAGTTCTCGGAATCTCTGAAAGAGACTGAAATAAAATTTAATCTTCATTTGAAAGTTACTAAAATATTTTGAATAAATTCTAAATCCCAGTAAAACAATATTTGAAAGAAAGGATAGTAATCTAGTTTCGGAACTTTATATGTAAATAAAATTGTATTTGAGATTTTGAAATAATTCCTGGAAACACTCCGATTTAAATGAATTTCGTAAGACAAGCATGAAAAGATGACTTTTGCGTTTTTACTTTTTACATGCTCATTTATCCATTGAGCTGAGGGTAATGCTGGTAACTGAATAGTTAGTTCTTCGGATTTCTATTCGACAGTTCGGGAATTCGATTATCACCATGTGTTTGGATGTTTGCTGCAGTTTGTAATTGACATTAAACAGTTCATTCCTGGTTATTCTGGCGTTAAAAATTAAGATTAAATTTTGAAGGTACATTCAATTCAAACCTATCAGAGGAAGTTGTTGTTGCACCAGCATGCTTCCCTGTATCTAGTCTTGAGTTGTGTTCTACCAGTTAGACAGAAGCTGATGCCGGGTGGAGTCTTCGTGAGTTCGAAGCAAGGTTCAAGCAGAAGACCCCCAATACTTAGCCTGCCACCCGAGAGATATCATTTCACTTGGAGGACACTGTGACCACGCACAGCTTTAAACTTGCCCTAGTCGCCATTAATGAATCAAATTACCAATCTTATATACTAGATTGTTTAAAATTCAAGTTGCGGTGGGTGCTAAAATTAATTTCTGTTTAAAAAAAAGTAACTCTGTTTAAATCAGTTCCAAAATATTTATACATATTCATTAAATAAAGACAATATTTTTATGAATATGTATTGAAAATAATGTTGTTGTTATTTATCCTATCTAGATAGACTAAACCTGATCCATGAAACCATGATCTAACAAAAAATCCAAAACGAGAAGAGAATTTCGGAACAAGATAAAAGGAGAATGTTGTTGCAACAGCATGTACTTCTCTGCACCTAGCCCTGAGTTGGGCTCTACCAGTTAAGTAGAAGTAGTTAAATGGAGTCTTCGAGATTTTGCAACTAGGATAAAGTGGAAAATCCTCAAAACTTGGTATGCCACTTGAAATGTATCATTTCACTTGGAGGACATTGTGACCACGATTTATTTAATGTGCCCTTGGCTGCTTTGGGGAACATAACGGATCTTCGGTTAAGTCGGGATTCGGACTCACTAACTTGCGACAATGAGAACTACGCTTTAACCAACCAGGCCACCCCGGGTCCTTTCATAAGGAGTTTTTGAAAGTTTACTTGAGTTTTCCTTATTATACGTGAATATTATCCCTTCGGAAAGTAATAAGGGATGTATAGTTAATAAGTGCTGCAAAAGTTGTCTGCTATTACGTTTCAGAACAGATAAAAGAAGAATATTGCTGCAACATCATGTACTTCTCTGCACCTAGCTCTGAGTTGGGCTCTACCAGTTTATCTGTTTCGTTTATCTGTTCAAAACAGATAAAAGGAGAATGTTGCTGCAACAGCATGTACTTCTCTGCACCTAGCCCTGAGTTGGGCTCTACCAGTTTATCTGTTTCGTTTATCTGTTCAAAACAGATAAAAGGAGAATGTTGCTGCAACAGCATGTACTTCTCTGCACCTAGCCCTGAGTTGGGCTCTACCAGTTTATCTGTTTCGTTTATCTGTTCAAAACAGATAAAAGGAGAATGTTGCTGCAACAGCATGTACTTCTCTGCACCTAGCCCTGAGTTGGGCTCTACCAGTTTATCTGTTTCGTTTATCTGTTCAAAACAGATAAAAGGAGAATGTTGCTGCAACAGCATGTACTTCTCTGCACCTAGCCCTGAGTTGGGCTCTACCAGTTTATCTGTTTCGTTTATCTGTTCAAAACAGATAAAAGGAGAATGTTGCTGCAACAGCATGTACTTCTCTGCACCTAGCCCTGAGTTGGGCTCTACCAGTTTATCTGTTTCGTTTATCTGTTCAAAACAGATAAAAGGAGAATGTTGCTGCAACAGCATGTACTTCTCTGCACCTAGCCCTGAGTTGGGCTCTACCAGTTTTTCTGTTTCGTTCGAAACAGTTTATCTGTTTCGTTTCGTATTACGCGGTATAAGAAATCATAAAATTTTGCATTCGAAGAAAAATTTTAATAATTTGTTGCTTAAAATATTTACAATAAATGCAGTTAAGAATGGTTGACTTGGTTTTGAAAGAGTTATTTCATTTGCATTTCTCTAAGGTAGTATTTGCTTAGTTTTATTTATACAATTTGTTCAAATTTCTAAGTTTTGCTATACACTTATATCTACATAGTACAAGTGTTACTGTCTCCCTAAAAGTAAATGAGGTTTTGTAATTAAGAAGCATAGACTAATCTGGAAAACTTACATTTAGAATAAAATCTGCATAGATATTACAACAGACGGTTTTCCTTATGAATCACGATTTCACGAGCTAATGGTTTATGTTTAACATGGCCCATTGGACGTAATGATAAAATAAATTTCCATTTACGAGCTAAAATTTTTTCACCTGATCTAATTCTCGCTTTCCAACCCACGCATTAGAATAGAATCAGCAGCTTCAAGTGCAAATATAGTATGGCACATTTCTAACGAATGACCATGGCTTGGTACTGCCTCATAGAATAAACATTCTAGATTCTGAGCACTCTTGAATTGACATTTTGACATGCAGTCTTTATTAGAGACACCATCGTAGCTAAAGACAAACAACCAAAACTGCTTACCTGGCGAATTGAGCTAAAAGGTAACTTGAACTTGAAGCCAATGGAAACCCAATGCAGATCGAAATTTGATTTCAGAACCTTTTTAAATTGGACTCAAGTGTAATTTATAAACAAGGTTGGCCGATTAAGTGGTTAAGAATATAATAAATGAGTAAAAAAAAAGAAAAATATGCTTTTGTAAATATAATTTTGAAAGAGAAAATATAAATGATTAATTTACCCCTGATATTTTTTATCAATAAAACTAAAGGTCAAATTATTTTTAAAAATGAATTTTATTCTGAAATTCTTTCTTATACAGTTCATATTAAATAAATTTTTAAAGAATATATATAATATATATATATATATATATATATATATATTCTTTATCGAACTATTGAATCGGTCACTATGAATTTGCATAAAATCGACCATCTACTGTAGTCATTTGAGGAATGCAAAAGCCTATTTTATGTGTTCGGTCTGCCAATTTTAGCTTCTACTTAGGACACATTTCACGCCCACAAGCCATTAGTGGACACGATGGATCACAGGTTGGGTCAAGTCTGTTTTTTTTTCATATTATTTTATTATTGTTATTATTACCTATTATGGTCTTGATGTGCTTTATACTAAAATCATAACTTATACATTTTGATAAGCATGTTAAAACATAATATGCTTTTAATCAGTGAATGAACGTACCAAACGTATTATACTTGGAATCAAAATATTAAATTTCAAAAAGAAACAAGAAATAATTCAGAAAAAAAAATCAGTTTACGCTTTAATTATGGATTATCCCAGTTCTCTCTTAAAGAATTTTCATGATCTTTAATAAGAGAAATGGTATTAATATTTTTATCATATTATACAAAGTAAAAAATATTATCATATTTTATTACTTCTTACGCGCATCGTCATTTTTTTTATTTTATATATTTTCATATTATATAATAATAACACAACGGAAGCAGTATCTTTTCGATAGGAAAGTTTCACATATTTGTATTGAGTATTCATTCTTTATAATATTTAGGAATAATATTATTTCTAGCGTATTTTTAATAATGATTATATGAGTAATTAATGTAAAATTTTATAAGTAATTAATAAATAATTATAATATTAATTAGTTTGCCTAACTTATCAGCTTTCACGAATTGTAGCTTCCAGTAAAAACGTATCTCTATAGCATTGGGTAAAAGTACGATTCGCAAAAATAGCAATAAGAATATTGGTTGCACGGAATGAGTACTATAATAGATTTAGCATTTTGGTTTTCTAGTACGGAATGAGGTCTGAAGTAAAAATCAACTAAAAGCTAATCAAATGTGGTATTGAATGCTTAAAAATTATTTTTTTTTAAGTATGATATAATTAAATATAAAATCTCTTGACATCCTTTCTACCTCCTGCATTTCGCTATCAAAAGCATATAAGGCTCCAGTGACTCAGTCACCTTCTCGTGTGAAGCATCATTTCCCGCGGGCATTGATTGGATGGGAAACCACATTCACCCTCACTGGGTTGTTGGAGAAGTCTTTCCACTGTGTGGCGTGGCTGTGGAGAGGAATGTACCAGTTCAGGTGTGACCTCGTCACTTGAGAGTGCTTCAATATTACGAGACGCTTGGAGATGAGCGAGTATTCCAAAACCCGTTAATCTTAATATACAATCAGGGGCTTGCCTGTACCGCTAAGTATGTATCTATCGAAAGCGTATTGGGAGTAGTATAAATATATACATTACAAAAAAACAAAAACGATGCATTCAAAAAATCGAAAAAATAGTAGGTACCGTTATCTTATTTACAAAAATAATGGGTGTATAAAAAACGGAGATAGAATTCGATGCAGTATTTTTCTTGTACTCTTTGCAAGTACTGTCAGATAACAATTTTAAAAGCGGGAACCCAATCAACATTTACGTTCTTAAAGTGAGAAAAAATCCCGAGCGGAATGTTACAATACCTAAATTGATTATGTCACAGCATAAACAATTTAACAAAACCCAAAAAAGCGTTAATTACTTTCTAAATGGATTACAAATGATATAATCAAAGCTTTGAAATGAAGCATAGTTTTTACTCGTACTTTACGTTAACCAGAAACCAACATGTGATTTAAGTTCCATTTCATTCCTTTCATCCATTTTCAATTCAATCCCAGATAAAAATTCTGTTGACATGGAGAATAAAGATTTTGCTTATATAAAAAAAATATTGATAAGTCATTCATATTACAGACATTTTTATTGATTAGGTAACGTACCGATTAGCATATATTATTAAATTTGTTTCGTTAAAAATTACATTACGCACAAGAAATTTTACATTCGAGTACAAAAAGCAAGCGTTATTCAGTCGTTCTCTGTTCAATT
This sequence comes from Latrodectus elegans, assembly GCA_030067965.1. Lineage (NCBI taxonomy): Eukaryota > Metazoa > Arthropoda > Arachnida > Araneae > Theridiidae > Latrodectus > Latrodectus elegans. The sequence goes on along the minus strand of CM057816.1, from coordinate 48,555,544 downwards.
CAGGACAACAATTCCATGTGTATGTAGAATAAGGATTTTTAATGCAGATATTAATAAAATAGCCTACCGCTATTATAATATGACAAATTTGAATGAACTTGCGTAATTTAACAATTAAAACAATAGAATTTCCATTATCTTATTGCCAAATATCGTTTGTCTCATAATAGCATACTTCATTACCTTTCGACATGATCATATTAAATTCAATATTATCATCAGATAAAAATCATTTTTCGTCGATTACGAATGCTTCTTATAATAGGAAACATACTTCTTATCAAGATAATTTTTTTATCTTGATAAAAATTATGTAGGATAATTTTTCAGAAATATTATTCTTCATTATCTGAATAAATAATAATCTTTCTGAAAATAATAATTTCCAGAAAGATTATTCCTTGAAACAAATATAAAAAATATGATAACTGTAGAAATCAACAGTCTTTCATCTACATTGTGTGCGGGCCTCCGTGGCGCAATCGGCTAGCGCGTTCGGCTGTTAACCGAAAGGTTGGTGGTTCGAGCCCACCCGGGGGCGGCTGTATAATTTTACTGCAGTATATAAGTAGATGTGCATTAAAAGTTTTTTTTTCCTACTGATTCACTTCGTTTCGTTTTTTTTTTTTTTTTTTTTTTTTTTTTTTTAATAAACACAATATACTTCAATTCAATACTACTATGAATAGTTTCTTTAAATTGTTTTTATTTTTTTTATAAAAACTTACATTTCTGTCAAATATCTCATATATATATATATATATATATATACTTTGCTCTTTATTGTTCAGCAGTATAGTCAAAATATTTCCTTTTTAGACTTTTTTAAACATATATATATATATATAACTTCGCTATATTTATAGTTTTCAAAAACTGTTGTCTGCAAAAAATATCAAATAAAATTATACAATTTTTCGATTTCTATTCATAAAACTAAAAATACTTTAAGAAATATAATTTGAAGACTTCCAAATATTCATTGGTTGTAATTTATCTCGTTATCATTGCTGTATAAATAATTTTTTTTCGATCTGAATATTGTGGCTTCTAATAAATTCTTAAAGTAGAAGACGAAACTGCAAACTGGAAATGAAAACTGATTAATATTACTCTTTTTTTTTTAAGTGAAAATTACTTTTTTTTTTAAATAAAGTATTTGAAAATTCGCAAAATTTACGCATTAATCAGGTTTATTATGAAAATTCAAGATTCATCCTTATTCTTACAAACTAGATGTCGCTTTAGATTTTGTTTTTGTTACTTTTATGGAAAAGATCTAAAAATTTTAAATCATATACGATCTATATAATTAAGTTTTAGATTCAGATAATAAAACGGAATGCTATGATTCATTTTTAGGGATTAGGTTTTGTTTGCTTGCTGCTCAACGATTATTTTTCATGCACGAAAGCATAGACTGGGACCTGAAGCTAAAAGGGGATTCTGAGAACCACTACATTTCTCCAAGTTGAACGTGGGATTCGAGCTCACGAACTGTTGAACAGAAAGCAAGTGTCATAACAAATCGACTGCTAGCTTGGCATTTTTGAATTAGGATCCAAATTTTTTTTTAAAAAAAAAGATTTTATATTTTTTATATTCTATAATTTAATTCTCCTTTAAATAAATTCATATTTAACAACATTAAATAAATACTATGTTATTTTTTACACTATCACTAAATATATTTTTCGTAAGCAAAATTTATTTTTTATCTTATACTAAAGGCTTAGAAAATTTCACTGAATTTATGAAACTTCTAGTAATTAGTCTCAGATTCAAGAAAAGTTGAAATTTTCGAAAATTTTATGGAAGTAAAATTTCAAGCTATTGAAAATTAAGATTTATTTTTTCTATTACAGCTATATTTTAGCAAAATCTATCTTGCTTATAGAATAAGCTAAAACTTAGCAAATTATTGGGCAGATTTACAAGAAATTAAAAATTATTACGGTATTATTTTGCCACTTATAACGAATTTGCGCGAAATATGGAACATGTATTTCTATAATAACGAAAAGTTAACCATGCAGTAAGCAACTTCAGCTCTTAAAAAGTGTTGAATTCCTTACTCCTTGGTATGTTCGAATAAAATTTACTCATCCTGTTTATCATTGTTTAAAATGATTACTTGTACTTTTAAAAATTTACTTACTCCTTAAAGGAGTGAAATGGAAATAATTCGAGGCATATTATGCAGGCTTCTATGTTAACAAATCTTGACAATTTCGAATGAAATTTGCATGGATATTCTTTCGAAAATTTAATTGTTTTTTGGGGAAAAAATGCTTATTTAATCCATAACAGAAAGATTAGCTGAAGTGAAATGAGTTTTAGTTCCAACAGTTAAGTATTTATTTTATATATTTGCACAGCATTAGTACATAAGTGATTAATTCACGGTATCTCCAATACTTTTTGACAATGTCCATATACTGAGAAATCAGGTACAATAATTTAACTGTTCAAAAAGCGTTGGTTGATAAGAGCTACAATTTAGGAGCTTCATTCAGTCATGTCTAGTCAGTCCTCTTAGTCTCCTCAGTCTTTCTTGAAAAACTGAGAGCAATTCTCTCCTCCGCCATAATTAGTTTCACAATTCAGCAACTAATTATTTATTTGAGATTTGAATCAAATGCCTTATTGAGAAAGCAGATACAATTATTTAAATGTTCAAAAAGCATTTGTTGATAACAGACTTAGTGTGGGGGCTTCATTCAGTCATGTCCAGTCAACCCTCTAAATAGCCACCGCTGTCTTTCTTGGAAAACTAGGATAAGTTCTCCCTTCCCTCAGAATCTCCCATCGCTTATCCTTTGCGCATTGAAGCAGTTAAGTATAGTTTGTAAGATTTGTACGATTCAAGAATTGCTTAGATAAGAAATTTTAAAATACATGTTCCTTAACATCTCTGATGATAATTGTAAAAAAATTTTTAATTCAGCCCATAAAAAGTGGTGATATGGGATGAAGAAATTAAAATTTTCTCAAATGCGTTACTGACCTCAAAAATATATAAAATGAAGCAGGCTGTATAATTTGGTGTCTGTAATACATTAAAGTAAAAATATAACCTATTTTTTCTTTGTTTTCTTAGATTTATTTACTAGATTAATTAAATTTAATTAGTTTATTCATTAATTAAAAATTAAAATTTCTTTTTTATTAACTGATTTAAGCTGAACTTAGATTATATTTTTTTAGCGTTAAATATTAATTTATAAAAAGACTTGCAAAAAATAACAATTTTGACACTACAAAAAGGACAGAATAGGCGAAAATTATTTGAAAATCCGAAGCATTTAGCATTCCAGGAAGATTTTTTCCACATATGATAGGGCACACATATATAACTAATTTCCACATATAATAGGGTGTATAGAAATAGATATGACCTTTCCTAATGCTCTCTAATATTGTAAATGAAGAAGCAGGATTTAAAATCTAACCATCTTGAAAAATCATACTAAAATGCTATCTTTATATTAAAATGTGAAGAAAGAAATAAAATAAAATTAAATAAATAAAAATAAAGAAACCCACGTTTTAGATACATTTTTTAAAGTTAAAATTTTTCCTTTTTTACAGAACGTATCATCGTAATTAAACTCCAATGCATACGAAATATGTTCATATTATAACAATGTATAATAATCCTTTTATTTAAAAATCGTTAACTAAACCATTCAATAGTAATAGCTAAATTGAACCACATACATGTGTCTTAAAGTGGTAGAATTCAAAACAGATTTACTTATATTTTTAGACAATTTGGTTCATAATGATATTTTTGTTGGTTCCTAAAAATTTTGAGATGATTTTTATAAAATAATGAATTTAAGAGTTATTAGTTTTATGACAGTAGTAAGAATAATTAATTCTAATTAAATAAAATTATTTCTTTTTAATCCGATGCTATAAATGTAGTATGTGATTCTTGTAAACATCATATTAATAAGTTCTCTAGTGCTGAAAAGCAAGCCTCCGTGGTACAATCGGCTTTCGCGTTCGGTTGTTAACCAAGAGGTTGATGATTCTTGACCACCCGGGGGCGTGTGTGTATTTTAGATCAGTTTCAATTGAAATATGATTGTAGAAATTCCTCCTTTCATTTCATAATGCTTAAAATAGTATATATTATACGTAATTTGTATCTACACTGCCTGACATTGAATATGCAATACCAAAAAAGAGTGTCAGGAAAATTATGCAAATTTCAGGGTAGACGTACCTAACAGAGTTATGCCAATGATGTGAAATGCGCTGTTCTCCAGCACACACAGGATAAGATATAAGGTGAGGAACCGGCAGAATAAGCAATATTCACGTGGTTATTACTACTTGGAAATTAATCGTTGAAAGTTTGATCTAGTCGCAAAGGACGTTTGTAATTACAGAGAATGGCAGGTCATCATCAACAGATTCAGTTCCAGCAGACTAGACGAGTTTACGAGGGGTATTGTGATCAGACATAGAAGGACAGGTTGATAATTAAGGGAAATCTCTGCTGATAGACACCTGGACCCGTCCACAGCGTACCGGCTGTGGCGAAGATGGTTGTTACGAGGAATGTTGAAACGCTTGCGGGATGCAGATGCATCCAGCAATCAGAACGCGTGGACGCATCTGGCGGGTGGTGGTTCTGAAAAGCACGTGTACCGAAATTCTGTAGCATGTGCAAGGACACAATGCTTTCTCCCATATCGAGCAGATCCATTTGCCGTCGATTGATTGTTAGTGACCTGTGCTCATGTCGTCTGTTAAGAAGACTGCCATTGACCCCACACCATAGACGCCAACGTCTGGAATGGTGCCGGATTAGAGCGATGTGGACGGCGGAATGGCACAGGATCATCTTCTCAGATGAGTCACGCTTCTGTATCTTTAGTGATAGTCAGTGATGGGTACGTTGACGTGGTATTCCTGCAGCAATTGTGGAAGGTCCCACTGCGCATCAACGCAGCATCATGATTTGGGGCGCCATGGTGTACAATTCCAGGTTGCGTCTCTAGTACGTAGTCACGGATTATGAATGCCTAACATTACGTGGATGATGTGCTGCGGCCAGTGACGCCCCCCTATCTTCAGTGCATTTTATCAACTGGATGATGCCTAACCGCACATTGCTCACATCAGCAAACATTCCCTGCAAGGTTTACAGCTCCTTCCCTTGTTATTTTCTAAATTTACAAAAAATTTAATGCATATGAAATTTTTTAATAAAATATTTTTACGATTTCTTCGATTGAAATTAAAAACATTATTTTCATATTCATGTGTTTTATGAAAAATGCATTTATTTTGCGCCAAAATTTGTTGCACTGAGTTATTGAAGCCATCAATAAATTGTCCTAGTAATTTTTGTAATTTAGTAAGCATGACAATGGATATAATAATATGAAATTAACAGGAGATATATTTATTTTATACCATAATTTGTTGTGTTAAATATTGTTTCTTACAAAAACTTGCTTTAACAGTGAAAATTACAAAGGTGTGAGAAAATATAAGATTCTTCTAAATTCTCGTGCGCTTTCGTAAGAATTGATTTCATTGAGAGTAATTAAAATTTTCAACGCAATTATTCTTGAAATCGTTTCTATTTCGCTTGATTGAAGTTAAATTAAGTTTAATTGAAAAAATGGCGACAACACAAATAGTATATCAGTTTACCTGTGCTGAGAACAGAATTTTTATGTGAGAAAATAACAAATTCAATTAAAAACTTTTAATACACTACCTCTTCATCAAAAAAAGTATAGGCCTTCATGATGAAAGAAAATAGCCATTTAAAAACATGCATTTTTAAGCAGTTCTTCAGCATAAACTTAAAAGTACCACAAAATTTAATCTTATAAGCTATACAATTCTAGGTTTAAATTCTTAAAATTAAAATCTTAAAATTATTAACAAAATTCTCTTCTTCTAATTCTTCCAATAAATTTTAAAAATTTATTGGAAGAATTAGAAGAAGAGAATTTTGCAGACAGTGATTCTGATTGCTGTGATGAATCTGAATGCAAGGATATTAGTTTTTTTGACGGCAATAATAACATTAATTAATTAAAGAAACAAGTTAACATAAATTAATTAAAGAAATTATTTTCTAGATAATCTTTTACTATCAAACTTTCTAATACACATATAAAATAAACAATTTTCTAATATTTCCTCATTTACAAATGAATAATCTTAATATTTTGGATCCACTTTCGGCAACATAAACGTGCCTCAAATTTGAAACACTCACCCAAGCTTTTTTATACTTTCAAGTAATTTTTATTTTCCTCTCTATGATTTACAAATGAATACATTTTCATTCCTTTTAGAAGCATATTTTTCACTATTACTTCGCTAATTTTTCATTTTTTTATAGATAATTCATAGGTATAAAATGAAATCTCCCTATATTCAGTCACAAAGATTATTTTATGTATCGGTTCTACAATAGTCAGAATTCATGGCATCTCATATTCTGAGGTAGTTGATATGCCATCGTCAGCACAAAAGTGGTTGGATACAGATAATTTTGAAGCAGTGACCAAATAATAGCCTGCCACCCGCAGAAGTATCATTTCATTTGAAGGACAATGCAACCACAACCAATCTTACGTGTCTTAATCGCCATTAACCTTTTCGTCCTGGCGGTACAACTGTACCACGAAAGTGAGTGTCTCAGAGGACGGCTGTGGTACAACAGTTGTAACATGGATTTTTTCCCCCTTTCAAGCGCCTGACTTTTTCCCCGCTCAAGTTTCTTTGGGCAGTTGAGTGCGATTTAATTGCCGCTCTTTTGTGTGTGAAAGTCGTAAAAATTGGGGACTTGCCCGAGTGGAGAATTTTGGCGGAAAACGATTTTATTGGCTCCTCTTTTTAAAAGGGAAGCATTTTCATCCTCACTTTAGGAAATTTTTTCATTGCAATCAGTTACTTTTTTCGTCGCTAGAAGAAATATTCTGATTGCTTCACGTCGTAAAGGATTTACTGATGAAGAAATTAAAAATTTATTGGAAGAATTAGAAGAAGAGAATTTTGCAGACAGTGATTCTGATTGCTGTGATGAATCTGAATGCAAGGATATTAGTTTTTTTGACGGCAATAATAATGCAAATTCCTCTGTATCATTTGATTTTGATTGGCGTACAGCTAAAGCAGATGATAAACCTATCATTTTTAAGTTTACGGGGGATTACGGCATTTCTGAGCGAAAAAAGGATTTAGTTGAGAAGCACGAATTTTTTTTTTTTTTTTTTTTTTTTTTTAGAAGAAATTTTAAACTTTATTGCAGATGAAACAAATCGATATGCTTCCCAAATATTAGAGTTACATCCGGAAAGTAATAAAAAAAAACATGGGACAAAGTGGACTGATATTGATGCACCAGAATTAAAAAAATTCTTAGGACTTATTCTTTTAATGGGCCAAATAGATAAAGATAACCTCAAAGATTATTGGTGACAGATCAATTGATTGAAACTCCTGTTTTTAAAAAAATTATGTCCCGCGATAGATTTTTTAATGTATTAAGATTTTTACATTTTATAGACAATAGGAAAAAACCAAAACTAGATGAAGAATACGACAGATTGTGGAAGTTATGAACGATTTTTGATTTTTTAAATAAATTTTTTTAAGGAGCACTATTAGCTATCTGAAGAACTTGCAGTTGATGAAGCCATTATGAAATTCAAAGGAAGAGTGATATTCAAGCAATATATTCCTAAAAAAAAAAAAAAAAAAAAAAAAAAAACCAGTGGGGAGTTAAGCTTTATAAATTTGTAGACAAATATGGCTATACTTTTGATATGGAAGTATATCTAGGTAAGGACAAAAATAAAATGAATCCAGGAATTTCTGCTTCCCATAATGTGGTATCAAAATTAACGAATTCCGTGAAGAATAAAGACCATAAATTATAAATGGATAATTTTTTTCTTCACCGGAACTTTTTTGCAATCTTCTAGAAAAGAAAATCAATTCCTGTGGCACAATAAGAAGCAATAGAAAAAATTTCCCCTAAGACCTTTCAAAGATACAAGGTGACGTTTGTCACCGTTTCTGCAGTGGGGTGACAGCGATGTGTTAGAAGGATAAACGTGAAGTTAATATGTTAAGCAACACGCATAATTTAAGTTTTATTAGGAATGAAGCAAAAGAAAAACCCAAAATTGTTTCTGACTATATTGAACATATGGGTTACGTTGATAAAAGCGATAGGATGGCCAATACCTACATGTTTGGTCGGAAAACATTAAAATAGACAAAAAAATTATTTTTCCATTTATTAGATTTGTGCGTTTTAAATGCATTCATTATATATAAAAAAGTCAGAGGAGAAACTACTCATATATCTTTCCGGATGAATTTAATTCGTTCTCTTATAGACTTAGAAAATTATTCAACCCCTTCCAGAAAACCAGCACTACTATCGCCCCCTATTTCTACTAAAAGAATTCGTCAAGAAGAAATGCATTGGCCAAGTGATAAAAAACTAAGAAGGTGTGTTATTTGCCATGAGCAAGGAATGCAAAAAAGATCAACAGTAGTATGCAAAACATGTGATGTAGCATTATGCATTGAAAAAATTGTTCTGGAAATTATCACAAAATGTAAATTTTATATGAATTTATTATATATAGAATATTTGTAAATATATATATTTGTATTATATTCGTATTGTGTGTGTAATTATTAGTGTTGTATTGGCTTCATTAAGGCTTAAGTCTGGAACCAATGCTGAACCAACCAACCATATTGGTACAAAGCAAGTCATACTTTATGCCAATATGGTTAACACTTCCTAAAGAAGCTGGCCATGTTGGTACTTCGTTTCAGTTTCTTTTTACTCTATATTTCTTTTAAATTTTGTACTATCTATTGAACACATGTTACATTTGTTTACTATATCATGTTTTCACTTTATTATTGTCGATTTATCATTTGATTAATTTTATAAAAAACTTACGTTAAATTAATATATATATATATATATATATATATATATATATATATATATATATATATATATATATATATATATATATATATATATATATACATAACAATATACAGAACTACACATATAAAGAATATTTTTATTTTTAATTGTATCAATTGTTGTACTTTAATTACGCAATTTCATATTTATGAGAGTCTGAGGTTCTATATATTGTATTTTATGATTTTCAACGACCAGTAAATTGGTATACTGGCTTCTGCATTGGTCAACTATTACTAAATTACATAATAAAACCTGGAAAATTCGCATTAGTGTCCTTACATTTTTGACAATTATAATCCCTATAAACAGGACTATTCTTGGTCCAACCCTGACCAAAATTGATGGTTTTGAGATTGATATTTTAAAAGTTAAAATAAGAAAATATTAATGTTTTGTTAAAAGTTTCTCATAATAATTTACACATGAGAAAGTATGTGTTAGGAAAATTCCAATTCAAAGATTTAATAGTCTTGAAACATTTTCATTAAGAAACAGTATTCATTGTAATATAAAAGCTTTTTTCACATTATGGATTTTTAGATGGACTAATGAAATAAATTTTTTACAAAGAAATAGTTTTGATTTAGTGTTAGAAATATACTCTTCAAGGTAAAATATATTTTATTCATTAGTCCAATTCAATATTGAATAAAGAATACTAAACGTCACTTTTTTTTCTTACGTACACGAATATCGGAATAGATGGTAGACATCTTTTTTGGTTTCTTCCTTTCGACGTATTGTTTATGGAAAATATTCCAGGACCACATTGCATTTTTTAATCTCACAACAAAAGCATGCAGGTAGAAGTAAAATAAATATAAAAATGAAAATACTTCCAATCATAAATTGAGATGCGGTAGATATTTAAAAAAGTTGCCTTTTAGTTGTGTTAGTCTTTCTTCTACGTAGTTTTAATTTCTGTATAAAATTAAACTAATCATGGTTTTTGTTTCTAAAAATAATTTAATAAGCATAGTTTTTTAAAATCTAAAAATACTGAACATAATAATTTATTCCCAATACAAAGCTAATGCTTTATTGCTAATATTCTGATAAAAATTTTGTAAAAATATTTTCTGAGACTAATACGAGTATATTTTTTTAATGTACTATTTGAAAGAACATTTTCAAGTTTTCAGTCATTGAGAAATGAATCGAATATTACTATTTATAGTATGACAAATGTAATTTTATTAAACAATCAACCTGAATGCTACATATAAAAGAGAAACTCAAGATTCGCCTGGCTACCTTCATTGTGCAAAATGTTACATACTTAGTTACAGAAACATGCAGAAAGGAAAATTCCATTTTAAAACTTTTTCCTTAAAATGAAAGATATAAAAGCATATAATTTAATCCATTCAATATAGAAATTTGTTATAAGTAGAAATACTTAAATCAAAAGAAAATTGGAATAATTACTGTATTTAACACATAGATTACCTTTAACCTTTTTCAAATGCAACTTCAGCAATTTGCTTGTACTTACTCATAAAAGGAAATATTTGTTCAAAATATCTTTATATTTATTTATATATTTTAATACCAGGCAGGCTGCTTTTAGGAATGTTTTTGAATATTCAGTTAGTTTATTGCTTATCAATTTTTATTATAACTAATTGCAAATTCATTACTTTAAAAAAGTCTGTATAATTATTTTAAATAATTATTTCAGAAAATTCTCTGTAATAAATTAATATACGCCATATTGTTTTTGAAACAGACTAAATTTGTTTAACAAATGCATGTATATAATCTTCAAATTCTTATAACATTTCTTAATGTGGTATGTAAAACAACGAATAGAAAAAATCGATAGCTTGTCGATAAGTATAGTATTTATGGTAAACACATTTACATTTTCATGAGAATTACGGCAGACCTAGCGCGGCATATCTCCCTCAAAAGTTAAAGATTCGTCACGTTGAAACCTGCGGCACTTAAGGCTCTTCCAGACCTACGTGAGAACTTCTGTTGTCTTGTCGCCCCATCTGGTGTTAGTTCTCAAAGCTTGTAGAGGGGAGTATCCCAAACATTATTATTGAATGAAATTGTTTGTCAATCAATCCTTCGAAGTTAGGGAGTCTGCCAGAATTGGCGCGTTATATCGTGAAAAATTAAAGTACTAACGCCATAAAAACAGCCAAAAAGAGAGTTTTAAATTTGCTCCTAGCAGATGTTTACCTCAAATTACCCTCATGGTTCTTAGAATAGGGGTGGGGGAAAGTGGGTCTGTACAAATGCTCAACGAACTGACACCGGAATTACCTGTTGCTGTCTTATGGAAAATGAGCTGCCAGTTATTCTAAAGAAAATATTATTTATTTATATTTTAGAGTTCGGTTTTTTTTATAATTCGCACTAAAATATATGAAGACAAATTGCAAATGTTGAGTGATTTTATAGTTACTAATTAAATGGTCTAAAATGATTATCAGAATTCAAATAAAACCTAAAATACTATATGAATGATTAAAAATATTTTTTTAAGTGCCTTGGTTCAATTTGATTTTATGAGACTTGATCCATTGACTTAAGATGCTTTTGAATATGAATGTAACAAATAATTAAAAACTATTATTTTCAAAACTAACTCAATTTAAAAATATTTAATTTTTTTAAAGTTTTTTTTAAACTAACACACACACACACACACACACACACACATATATATATATATACATATATATATTCTAATTATATAAAAATAGATGAAATGATTACATAAATAATTATAGTTACAATATATATTTTTATGAAAATAACGTTACGATTTTCTATCTATATAATCGTATCGTAATTTTCATAAAAATTTTGTAAATGTAATTATTTATATAATAATCATTACATCTATTTTATATAATTAGAATTACTTAGAGCTTGAAAGAGAGATTCATCTCATATCTTTCATCTCACAAGTCCCTAACTTTATTCCTCTATATAAATAAAATTAACTAAGTTATAATTAGAAGTACACGTTTTTTAAAAACTTGATATTCTGGTGTAAAATGTGTTGTGAAATTTACTTTAATTCTGAAGATTTTAAAACTCTTCAGTTATTTTATTAGATATTTTCCCCTGGTTTGATAAAAACAAAATTAGATTAGCACTAAATATGCCTTATAAAAACACACAGGTAAATTAGATTAAAATAAGTTTAGAGTAAAATTGTGAGAAATATAAATTAGGTTTATATTCGTCAACGAATAATCAAATGCAAATGCAACTTATAGCATACGAGAAAAATATAATTTCCTTGTAATACGAGTAAAATATAATACAATTTCATGAGCATATGGGAAATTTAGTTAATACCTTGAAATATATATGAGGTAAAATAGTAATTAAAATAAATCTGTTAATAATGTAAAGAAATGCTTGAGCAATTCACATTTCATGAAGGAAAAACAGAAACTATATATATATATATATATATATATATATATATATATATATATATATATACACACACAAACACTCTATATACAAACATAAACATACAAATTCGTATAGTTAAACTTTTATTTTTTTGAATTTTAATTTTTCAGCTTTTTTTTTGTTTGTTCCTCAATTATATAAGTTGGATTTCTTATGTCCATTGATCTAGGATAACGTGGATCGATTAGTTCTGGCAAAAGACAGTCAAAATAAAAATCATTTAATTTAGTTTTCATTTGTATCTCCCAAAATACATCATCTCTAAAAATAATTTCAGTTTTAATTCCTTTTGGGGACCAAATGGCAAACCAACAAAAGTTTCTTTCACTAATATGTAATTGTCCTTGGATTTGATAGTAAAATTTATGATTTTTATTTATGCCAATAATTTCTTTTGTTTTTCCATCTTTTTGCCAGAAATTGAATTTAGATTTCTTTATAAATTCATTGGGATGTATATCGGGACATGTATATGGGCATTTAATTTCAACAATACCCTCTTTGCCAATTATTCCATCTGGCGTGGCAGCTAAATGAGGCAAATTTTTATCTATGAATATCCCACATGGTTCTATTTTAAGTCCTATTACTTTTTCTAGTTCGAGAATAGCAGTTTTTTCATGAATAATCCCGTATAAAATTGCTTCATTTTTTACGTTAGAGTATTGTTTTTACTAAATTTTGACATCCTGTAGAGGGTAACTTCCGACATACAACACCAAAATTCGACGCTTCATTCGATTTTTCATCGATTTCCTTGTAGTGGAAAGATGAAGTTTTCTTTTCGTACTGTAATCATTTTTTTTTCATGTTTAAAATAGACTAATTTTACAGAATTATATAATTAGAGTTTAATTAATGAGAAAAATATCCAAATACATTTAAAATGGTAAAAGTGTTGAAATGAATTTACGAGAATTTTGAATTTTCGGAAAACAGCATTCAACATCAATTGAGAAATGCGTCAAAGTGAATAATATGTTTAACAAAATCTTGCGGTTGAATAGTTTGGAATGGCTGCATTAGAAAGCTGTTTGGAGACGGTATTGTACTGCGTATCCCATCTTAGTGACAACAAGGTGATTGATGATTTAATTATTGTTGTAGCCATACAGAGAAAGAAAGTCGTTCAATCACACTATTTCTAGACTAGTCACTTTTAGCATATCTAATTGATTCTCAATCTCCTTCCTGATATTCTCTCTCAAGCATTTCTACTCGAACATCAATACTATAACTTCAGTTACATATTTTATATCGCCTTAAGTGCTACAGGATATTTATTCATTCTTTTGATATTTTATTACTTTTATTCCTTTTTTGTCAAAAATAATGTCATTTGCGTTGTGCAGGACAATATTCTTCTTAAATAAATTTCGTGAGCAGAAAATGATTCCCCTAAGAGCATTGATGTCATCTGTATTGTAGTGTGTTGTAATGTATTGTTATCGTTCGTTTGGTTATTGAAATGCTTTTATGTTTTTCCGCTGAAGTTATACTACAAACTCAATTTTTTTTCAAAGATATATATAATTTTTCAAATTTAAAGTGTTTAATTTCTTATCAGACGCAATATACTGGTATCGTATGCTTATTAATCATACCTTATAATGTATTTTTTATTCATGAAATAAGTTGAAAATAAAATTAAATGTACAAATGTTTGTAAAGGTAAAAACTCAATAATTTTGGAAAATGATTAAAAATCAAATTAAAATATTTGTCTCACTATTATTCTAATAAACTTATCGTTCTTATTATTAGATATTTTATTTTATAAGAAATATATATATATATATATATATATATATATATATATATATATATATATATATATATATATATTATAGATATTTATTTATTTATTTATGTATATATATATACATATATATAATAAATATGTATATGTATGTATATATATGTATATATATACACATACATATATGTATGTGTGTGTCTCTATTGTAAAATGCATTCTTTTACATCTTCACACATAAAGTAGTTTAAATTTTTAATACATAGTTAGTCTTATTTCAATATCGTAGTATATAATGTAATTGAACAAGGTAACACAAAACAGTTTATAATATTTCATTTTGAAAATTTACTTAAATGAAAATAATCAAAGTTGATTTAAAAGTACATATCATAGCTACTTTTCCAAAGCTAATAAATAGAAATCTAACATGCATTATTTACAGATGCCTTTCCTATTTCATGAGTGAGAAAAGATAATTCGTATTGCTGGATTTGGAATTGTTTACCAACCACACGGTAAAACAGCGGGAATCATATGCGGAGAAGTTTTTCTCAGAAATTTCTCCTGCTTTAGGTTACCGTAGTGAAGTAGAAAACTCAGCCAAGTTTGGCTTTAAAAATTTTCCAGTTTCATAGGTGGCGTTGTGTACAGAGGTGGATTTTCAGAAATAAGAATGAGTTTGATTTGTAATCAAAATTCGTATCAAAATATTAATGCAATCAAAAATATTTTTAGCTTAAAAAAAACAAAAATGTTCATTTTGTAACTGTACGGAGAAAAAAATGAAATATCTTTAAACCAAGTTTTGTACAACCTCAATGAAATTAAAATTTACTTGGATGGAGATATTTTGACATTTTAAAAATATTTGAAAAAAATGTTAAACGCTAAAAATGGACGTCGAAGTGACAGTAGCTCTGTTTTTTGTAATTTGCAAAAGACCGGAAGTTTCTATCATGAAAATAGCACACTTGTAAAACATTAAAATATTATCCATAGGATTAACATAGGATTCGATTTTCCCCAACGGAGGTCTAGCAGGGCCTTAATTGGGAGGAAAATGACCCTTTCCCTTCAGTCAAGTGAGTAGGAAATGTCATCTTCTCGCGCCGTCCGAGGAGCAGTTTTTTGAAACGGTGACGCCGGACTCAAAAGGTTAATTAACACGATGGATCTTTAGCTAAATTTAAGGTTACTCTTTCGGTAAATAGAAACACGGCGTTCTCAAATCGGCAATCGTGGTCATAAATTAAACTACGAAAAAATAAAATAAAAAGTATAATAATATAAGGAAGGAAATAAAAATATATAAAGCAAAATTATAGTAAAAAATATGTAAAATAAAATTTCTATTTCCTCATTCAAACGTTTTCAAAATTTGGATGACTAATGGGTAAATGATAAAAATTTACGTAAATGAATTAATCACATGAAATTTAAATTTACGATTACATACATGTCAAAACTAATTGATTTGGATATGCATTTCATTTAACAATTTTAAAATATACTTTAAAAATACATAGAAATAAAATATAGGTTTTAAATAAGAAAAACAATTTTAAAATACTTTTTAGTTTTTCATAATGATACTTCACTACTCACAATGATGTTTAATACACATATAAATTAATGATTGAAAAAAAAACCAGCTTATACTTTAAAAATCATTTTTTTAAAAGCTAAATATTTGCTAAAAATATCTTTAATCTCCATACATTACATACTTATTAAGTAAAATATTTCACACTTGTTTGATATTGAAATTTTACATTAATTTTTCAGTGTGTTCCGACTTGCAGTCAACAATTAACCTTCAATTGAGGACTGGTTAGGTTTAGACCACAGTTTCTTATGCATTTTAGGGTGGAGATTCCATAATATTATTTATGAAATTTTATAAACATTGAGACCCTATAAAATTGCTATATGCACAATTGGGTGTATTTATTATTGAATTGTATTACAAAGCTAATGATTGTATTTAATTTGTTTTAAAAGTATTTTAAGTAATCGCCATCGATATAATTTCTCAATCTGTTTTCTATATCAGTGGTTGACAGAGAATGTTGGAGCTAATTCCCCCACATAAACTTATTGAAGTATTCTCATTGAATTTTGCAAATGGGCCCTTTTTATAAAAGCATATGTTAGCAAAGAAAAATAATCAAAGTCCCATGGACGGTAAATTTTCAAAAGCCTTTTTACTTTTAAATATAAGACTAGTGGTTTCAATAAATTTAAAATGTTTTTATATTTCTTAAATAATATTTTCTAGATATTAAAAAACTCTTTTTCCTGTACATGTTATAAAATAAACTTTTAAAGCTAGTCCAAGTATTTATTTTTTTTAAAAAAAAAAAAGTAAATTTTAGAAGAAAAGTGTCTTTTTGTATATTATGCATAGTGACACAAGTGACTTTTGATTCGCGTGAACATTAATTTCAAAATTTTTCAATATATACACATGTGAAATTCTCGATTTCATCACTTATGTAGTAATAAACTATTGCTGGTTTAGGTCATTAATTTCTAATTTAGTGAAACAGTCTTAAATATGGTACAGAGTTAAAAATTAATACAATACTAAAAATAAATTTAGTTATTTGGATAAATTCGAAGATATGTATTTTCTGTCCGTTAATCGTCTCTATTTGGAAAGTGATTGCAGAGAAAACCCTCTTACTTTTGACAATGTATATGTGAAGATTAAATATCGATAGGAAGGGTGAGTCTTCCTTTTTATTTTTAATAATATTATCAAATCTTGGTAAAATAATCTATATCGTGTGATCTGAACCACTTATTCAATATTCTTTAGATTTAACTGTCACTTTAGTTTTATGGTGTTCAAAGACAATGTTGTCTCATACAAATTTATCTCAGAAAAATGCAAATGAAAATTTGATAGTTTCTGAAATCTTTGGAAGTTCTTTTGCGACTCGGAGCCAAAATATTTTATTGACTTCGCACCAATATCAGTTTTCAACCCTGAATCATTTGATAACTCGACAAATTCTTGGATTTCATTTGTATATAAATGAATAGTATTTTCATTATTAATTCCAAAACGTATCACTACCCATATTATTTCGAACATATCGTCGTATCATTACCCATATTATTTGGAACCCATATTAGTTCCTCAGCATGAAATTTGAAGAGAATATTTCTTAAGACATCGAAGATGTTCGTTTGTCAAATTTAACAATTCATCGTTTGAAGTTAAAAGCAACCCAGAATGGATATATAACCAAACATTCTGATCTTGGATACTCAGTGTCTTTGACAAACATTGACAGAATCAAATTACAAACAAGTAAAATAAAAGTTTCTTCTCCAAAAAAATATGTAGATACGTTTCTAATTTTTTTTGTCCCTATTATTTTAATCTATTTTCAAATATAATAAGTAAAGTACTTGGTAAAATTATTGCAATAACTTAAGGCAATATCAAAATTACTAAAATTTTTAGCGATCCTTTTTGTTTATCAGTAATTTACAGTTTAAAAAACTCTGGTGCAGAACAACAAGAACTTGTAATTTTGTAGGTGGTACAATAATTTGTCTTCTAAGAAGCCAGTTCAAAAGCCAGCACATCTTGACAACGTATCAGAATCTTCGAGAAAAATCGGAGATTCATGTGAAACCGCGAGAATGTCCGACATGATGGACGCAAGAGTCATAGAAAGATTATTGTTTTCTTTTTTCTTTTCTTTTTTTGAATGCTGAGGATCGGTGTTGTAAAATGTCAATAAATTTCCGTATTATTGGTAGTTTTAAAATTAAGGTCAAAGTGTACATTTATGGCCAAAATACTTAAAATACATTATTGTATGCTAAGGGAGCGGGATGAAATATGTGATTGAAAATCGGGCCTCGAATACTAAAAAGTTGAGAAACACTGACTTACGAGGTTTATAAATCTCAAGATTTATTGAAATATGGCTGGAAAACATACCATACCGCTTATAGTTTCAATTAGTCTAATTAAAGAAATGTCTCGAAAAGTGTGTGAATGAGGTTTAGAAATCTACTGACACACACACATAAGAAAGTTAATGCAAAGATTTAATCACCTTTATCTTTTAGTTGGAAACGCTCTATTTATTTTTTAAATAAAAATATGATATATGTGGGAATATATTATTATGAATATTTAATTTAAAAAATAATAGAGCCACTGAAATTAATTCTTTCTGAATTGAAATAAAAATTTTACTTACTTAAAATAATATTTAAAAAAAAAAATTCGTATGTAACACATTTGTCACACACACACACACAATGTCGATTAAAATTTTTTTCGCTCTCCATCCTTAAAAAAAAAAAAAAAAAAAAAAAAAAAAAAAATTACTATTGGTATTTTATCTCATAGCAATACTTAATTCTTATCAGATATATAAGATAATTTTTCATAATTCAACTTCATGATTAAATATGCTGTATTTGTTATTTATATTAAAATCGTTCAAATAATAAAAGAGGCAGGCCTCCGTGGCGCAATAGGCTAGCGCGTTCGGCTGTTAACCGAAAGGTTGGTGGTTCAAGCCCACCCGGGGGCGGTAAATTGTTTTTACAACAGTTATGTAAAAATTTACTTTCTTAGCAGTTGTTTCAATTATTTACTTAAGTTAAATTTAAAAAAAAAATTAATACCAGTTTTTTTTTTTTTTTTAAAATAATTTTTTCAGTTTATTAAGGTAAGTATTAAGAGCATGTATTTTGTGTGTTTTCATACTTTAACAAAAAATTTTAAGGTGCTCGGAAATACTTTATGTTTTTTTTAGATATATCAAAAATATAAATTAATTAAAATTTTTATTTCTCACACACGCACATGTATAACTCATTTTAATTTTTCTTAACTAAGTTTAAAAATTACGTGTAATTAAATTAAGTTTAATTTTAAAAAAAATGAAGACAGTTAATATCAACTCGGCTTAACTGCATTGAGACAATATTGTAATGAAACTAAAGCAAATATATGCAAAGTTTTTAATACATAAGAGCTTATTAAAAATATATAAAAGCTATTTTACTTTGATGTATGAGAGAGAGAGAGAAAAAATAACCCTTTGAGAACACTTATTAAGTGTCTTACTAAAAACTTGAAAGTAAATTTTAGTCTGCACTCTTATAAAACGTTAGTTTTTAATTTGCCAAATTATTTAAATTTCAAGCATATTGTTATATAAATTTAGATTACTTTTTTTTCTAAATCCCGACTACCCTTAGGATTTAATCCTTTTCACCGCCACAAGAGGTGAAGGTGGGCACCAATGTGGGTGTGCAGTTTTCGTTCTGAAAGTGAAAGGATAAAAAAAAAATAATAATAACACACACACACAGAGAAATGAACATATATGTCTGAATCAGGATTCGCGCACGCGCGATTCCTGGACCTAAGGTCCTGAAACTTAAAGACACTAACTGATCCGCCATTGGTTTGAGAAATTCAATTAAGAAGCATTATTTCTAAATAGTTTTCTTTTGTATGGGTTCTTATTTTAAAACTGCATTACAGTTTACCAGTTTCAAATGAGAAAAACGTGATTTTTTTGAATAAATCTTTGGCAATATATAAAAATGGGCCGATATTAAAATTTAGAATAAATTTCGTACCGTTAAAGAAATTTAATTTTACATTTTAATGACTTAAGAATGAATGTAATTTAAATTCTTTATGAATATCAGTGTTATTTTTATTGTCCTTTCTAATTTATTTCTTTTATTCTGAATAATCTATAAAGGAAAGATAATTTTTGTTCCAGGAAGACATTTATTTTACTTATATTTAATTTTGGCAGCAATTATTCGCTATTTGAATTTTCTCCAAATTTATTATCAACAGTGATTGAACCTCCAGGAATTAAAAAATGCCGTCTTGGAAATTTGTCAATTTGTAAGCATTCAATTTTTTGGCTTAGTGATAAAATTGCGGCCTAACAGTGTGGGAGGTCCCTGATTCGATCCTAGCCTCTATTGAAAAGTAGAAGAAAGTTATCGCCTTTCTGTTTTCTGCATGTGTCTTTCTCGAGGTAGAGACTGGCTGTCTCGGTTATCCTCCCTTTATGACTCATGAATATGTGTGTCCCATTATTTATAAATACGTTCAATAGACATTGTTAAATATGGAAATTAGTTTCAGGTTCGTGAATCCTTTTTTTATGAAGTATTCGGCTGGATAATGGCTTGCTATTAAATAATGGTAACCGGATTTTGAATTTCTGTCTTTCGGGATAGATGTAAATCAGTTATCCGATGTTTTATCCCTTGAGACACATGATTATAAGCCATTATCTGTAAAGAATCCTTTGAAATGACAAAAAATGTTGAAAATGAAAACTCTTACACCGTTATCAGTCTCACAATATTACGCTGATGGTCCTAAGCACTGTTGAAAAGTAGCATAAATTACATGCTTGTAACGTAAAAAAAAGTCACCATCTGTGAAAAAGTTCTTGATGAAGATAATATCGACAAAGACAGCTTTTAATAAGATTAATTCGATTGCAACATTTATCTCAAAGTGAAATCCGTGTATTTTCGAATGCCTACGTCAGAAGAGGGACTCGCTGCTCAGTCTGTAGGGTGGTAAAGATCTTCGGCTATCACCGAGTGGACTCGGTTTTGAATCCAGAATCTGGGGAAAATGTCGGAATTTTTTTATCTGTAATGGATCCTCATGTTGAAAAAGATAAGTAGCGCTCCCTTCTGTTCCTGTCTGGTGTCATTGTCCTTGTCAATAAATGTTCTCTACTTCTACTTGTTTATCCTTTCTTATGCACACTAGATTGGGACAAATGACCAAAAAAAGAGAGAATGTGTATCGATCCTATGTATAAAAACAGTTAAAATAAGGTGAAATCAGCTTCTAGATGGACTTCTAGTTGAAAGAATGAATCCACATCATTCTTGTTGTTGCACCCACACGCTTCCCTGTACCTAGCTTTGAATTGGGCTCTACCAGTTATATAGAAGCATCTGGGTGGAGTCTTCGTGATTTTGAAGCAAGGACCAAGCAGAAGATTCCCAATACTTGGTCTGCGACCGTCAGAGGTATCATTTCACTAAGAAGACATTGTGAAAAAGCTTAGTTGTAACGTGCTTCAACCTCCCTAAGCAACCAAGCTACTGCGACTTTTCCAAAACAGAGGAAGAATAGATTTATAAATCCAGTGACATGTGAAAATTTAATGTTAACTGCTTATATTTTTTCAAATAGAAAAGTAATCTTTCACTACTCGTAATTTTACCGATATAAAAAGTATTTTTAATTGTTTATATATATATATATATATATATATATATATATTTATATATATATATATATATATATATATATATATATATATATATATATAAACAATTAAAAATACTTTTTAATTGTTTATATATATTTCCTTATAAGTTTTGCTTCTTGATTCCTAAATTGAATTTTGATTAATATACATTATTTGCACATCTCATAAAATATTTAATATGATTATTTTGCACAGTAAATTTATCAGAAATAAACCAGCGAACATCTTCATTGTTTATAATTGTTCAAAATACACTTTAAACTATAGCTTCAGGTCTAATAAACTCTCTTGTGTACAAAAAATGATTGTTGAATGACGTATAGAACCAAACCAATTACGTAAAGCTTTTAAAAAAGAAACATGCAATAATATACCAAGGACGTTAAAATTGTTTTAGGCCAAAACCTGTTCAGTACTGGACAACTTAATAGCTGAAACCATATTAGCTGATAATTCTTTAGAATTATCATGACAACTTAATATGCTAATCAGAATCAAGGTATCGTCAACCAGCAGGTTCCAGCTAATCATTATGGGTTGAGAATCAACAGATTCAGGTACCTTTACAAACTTCCTGCTGGCAACTACTTTAAATATCATCACATTCCCTTTCTAAATATGTAACACGGATTTTAACGACATAAAATTTTAAGGTAAGCAAATTAAGTTGAGTTGTATTTCTTGTTGTCTATTTTCCAAACCAAAACCTCTGAAGACAACCAAAAATCTTAATAAATTAAAGTCAAGCTTTATATAAGATCCTCATCTGAATTAGAAACCTTTTTCAACGCTTCATCGACTAAGAGGTATTAGAAATTAATTCATTTTTTATGCCCTGTCTCTCTCTCAACATGCTTCTCTTTTTTAAATATAGATATAGAACTAGGTTCGTTTCAAACATGTCAATATCTTTTCTCTCCCAGCTATCATGACATCAAGTAAGCAAGAAGCTATACGTTTTTTTAATACTCTAAATAAAAGAATTAAATATTAAGCAAAATTAGGTATGAATTTGCAACCCTTGAGCGAGAGAGATTTTCGAAAATAGATTTAGTTGTGGTGAAACGCAGATGAAACAGCAATTTTTGAAATCGATCGCTGTTGGGAGTGAATCATTTATGGCAAACCACAGGTGCGTAACTTTTACGACTGTCAGCTGCCATTACTAATGGCATCTACCGAAATTTCTCCCTGATATTCTAACCTCCATAGTTCATTGCCTCATATTTTTTTATTTAAGCGTAAGAGTATGAGAACTAAAATAGAAAAAACACATCCTTCAGCTCATATTTGGTAACAGATCATTTCGTGTTCGCCTTGATAGGAAAAGTGAAATCTGATGCGGCATTCTTTTTAGAAACCCAAATTAATTCTGTTCAGAATAAAATTAACTTCAAAGTGATTATTATGAGCACACCTTTGCTTTAAAGATATTTTAAGAATTATGTTCATAAAAATGGTAAAATAATACAGTAATTTAAACTATTCAATTACACGAAAATAACTTTCAGAAATTATTTATCTAAGCACTGAAAATAAATGAAAAGTAATTTCTTTTAAACCATTGAAACTAATTGAAAAATAATTAGCTTCAACAAGTAATTCCAAATATTTTCATTCATTTTAAGCAATTATTTATATTTATTTATTTATTGGTAATGGACCCTATTTTCCAGATGTTTTCTCCTTAAATTGATGCTACATTCTGAATAAATTTAATGTTGAAAAATATTATAAGGATTTTAAATGTCAACCATAAATTTCTCTCAAAGAGAACTTTCAAGCTTTTTTTTTCAGAAGGCATTTTTAGTGGGCTACATTCACTATCCAGAGAATCCAGCAAACTCAAAATTTTCAACCCGACAAATAAGTATGTCGGAGATGTACACTTATCCAACCATTGTTTACATCTCGTTGGATTTAAACTAAGTGCTTTACCTTTCTTTTTGGTTACAATAATTTCAAGTATGTATAATTATGGTATACCTGGTGAACACATACCTAACGGTTAAAAGTTTTCCTAAGATTCCTAATATTCCAGCCTACAATGATCTCTGGCAGTATTTTTTTAAAGTATTGGGCAGTATTCATATACTTCAAGGGAATAAATCCGGAAAACTAATAAACATTCACACTGACAAATACGTATGCCAACATCAGAGACACAGCATTTATCTGTCCTTTGTTCAACTATTAAAATTTCTGTACATTTAATGTTACATTCCGAAGAACTCAGAATTACCACAAAGTTATCGTGGATCTAAGCATTTAGAATTAGAACACCTCGTAGTAAATAACCTAACAGCAAGATCTGCTTCAAGCCACTTACGAACATCTACCTCGCAATGTCTTTCTGGGAAATTTTGGTAAGATAGTGGGCCATATTCCTATACAGAAGGAAGAAATCTAGAAAAATCACAATGAGCAACTGTAGCAAATTAGTAGTCCAAAAACAATAACGCAACACTCGGCTCCCCATTGATTAACAACAAAGAGATTCGAATACCTTAACTTCTAAGGAATTCCGCTTTTTATCTATGCCAAGTGAATCTTATCCTTTTAAATAGTCACATATTATAGTAGAAACATATTTCCTATGCATTTTTAATGGAGAGCTCATATATTTTTATTATCATACATTCTCTTATTATATCTATCTATAAGTATTAGATAAAGTTTGTCTGATGGTAAATAAAAATGATCATTTCATGAAAAAATATTAAATTAATTTCACTCAATAAACTTCTTTTTTTTTTTTTTAAATCTTGATGTAGCATAAATATAAACCAACATGTTTTTATTATTTAAAATTATATTCAAAACAATGTTAATTTAATTTTGCATCCTTAAAAACTGCAAATAATGAAATGATTATATTAAAAAGTTAATATAATTCGTTTATTTTTATGAAAAAAATTTGTAATACCGCGTAAAAGAAAATTTTCTAAGGAAAAACTCGAAACATTACCTTGCTTAAAAACTTTGAAAAATTTGAGCTATTAATTTTAAAAGCTTTTAAAAAAAAAAAAAAAAAAGAATATTTATAAGTTTATTATGTGCTATAAAACTGCTATTTATTATGTTTTTGTAACAGACCCATATTAACAATATTGACAGTAGATGGCGCTGCTGCCCAATATACTTACAACATCGAATGAGATGAAGATAGTGATGTGAGAAATGGCAAGAAAGAACCATCCGGTTCCTAAATACGTTTGTTTTGTACCACCCTGGTACTATGTAACCTTGTTTATTATTTTATAATTATTAATTATTTTCTTTTTTGTAACTAATCTTAATTATGTGTAATGTAATAAATGTTTGTTTTATTTTAACTTCCATTTTCTTACGTCGCTACATTTTTAATTTAAAAAAAGAGATATTTAAATTCCTTATTTAACGAAATAAAATAAATTTATCATTATTGGTCGAAATGGACGTTTTCAACTTGTACGGGTACCTTAAATCAATTTTGGTTTTAAATACAAAGAATCAAAGTTATTTGTTAGTAAAGACGTAGCTCATACTTTAGTTCCACTAAAAATGTATGAAATTATTCGGTTCTTCACAAGTGTTTGTAAATACGCTTGTGAAGAACCGAATGTATAACAATCAGTGTGATTGCGTATACAAGTTGAAAATATTTGTTATCATTGAAAGAGATGAAACATTTTATAATCTTAGCTCAAAAATCTGATTAATTGAATAAAAAATTGAATATTCGAGGTTATTAATAATAACAATAAATCAGTATTTTTAACCTTTGTAAAAAAAAAAAAAAAAAAAAAAAAAAAAACTAAGCGTTTTGAACTTGTTATTTTATAATTTTGTAATAAGTATTTGTAAAGAAAATTTTGATAAAATATGTAGTACATTTAAATATCACTTAAAAATATTTTTTTTATCTTACATTTCATTTATTACTACCATCTTCATTTAAAAATTTGTTTTAAAAATTCTATTAATTTTAAAATTTTTATTATTTTATTAAATGTGATATCACAAAATCCACAGCAATGGTTTTTATTACTTTTGTAACACACACAACAAACTTTCCCTACTATCCATAAAAAATTTTGTCATTCAATAGTTTTCTTTCTCAACTTCTAATTTGCTTTTCTTTTGATAAGTGTTTTTTAATTATTCTATTTCATCAATTTACAATCAGCGTTAACTAGGAAAGATCAATTTACTGTGTTTATTGCCAGATGGCTTAGGCTTTTAATGCTGTTTGTAGCGCCGTCTATTAACCATCAATAAAAACTAGCAGTCGATGAAACAGGCCCCTTTGCTGTTAAATATTTATTTCCAAATATAATATCAATTCCTCACCCAAAATTATTCTTCTTTAATAAATTAATGCTAAAAAATAGAAATTTTATCGTTGCGAGCATAGAAAATCTAAAATAAATGAAACATTGTAAGAAAGATTTGAAAATTAAACGCAGCGGAAATAATTCAAACTTTTTCCTGTTGTTGCGAGCGAAAAGAGTAAACAAATTTATCTGTTGATTCAATCAAGATCAATGACAAACTTTATTAAGTTGCTACACAGTTTCATTACTTTCTAAAATAAACAGTGTCATAGAAAAAAGGTCAAGGACTTGATTCTTGATTGGAAAACAAACTCAACAACTAATTGCCAGTGGGGTTTCTTCCCTTCACAGGGTGTAGACAGTAATCCTTGATTTTCAACTGTTGTCCTTGTTTCTTAAGGCCAATGGGCGCCACCACCTTCGGAGAGAACGAACAGTTTCTCCAGAATGTTTGTGCTCATGATTAATTATGAGAATCTTAATGGTCTTAACCGAATAACTGTAAACAAAATTCTAGTAAGAGAAGCCTCCTTATTTCATCAGTGCAGTCAAGTAAGTAAGTATGAACAATGAAATATATTTTCGAATCAATTCATTGGATCCACAGACATCAGTCAATACAAGTTTTTCTGAAATTTTTTTATTGAATTCTTTTAGTATTCACTAAATGTTTTAAATAAAAGAAAAGAAATTTGACTCCTTTATAATCAAACATTGTTAAAATCGCTAAATAATACATAAAATATGAAATCATGTTTTTTAATTATTTCTGTTGCTTTGAAAAGCAAATGAACATATTCTTCAAAAAACGATTTATTCATAAATGGTTTGGGAGATCCTGTTAGAATGATGGGCAAAAGTGTTGTCAACAGATTTGATACCAGATCCTGAGCTCAAGTATCAGTCTTCTCTTTAGAACGTGTTTCAAAACAATTACGCCAGTCTATCGACTGTCATAACCTAGAAGTGAATGGTGACCATCTCTTGATTTGTGAGGTTTGAATTTGATACCTGACCCATCCGAAGACTGAAAGGGCTTACATTAGGTCTACCAGAAAGCTCTGTTCGTTTTTAGAATAAAACGAAAGTATACATTTTCTATACCTTGAATAAACTTTATTGAGTAATATAACTGCCATCATTATTTATGATTTCTTGCCAGAGTGTTAGCAATTTGTATGTCCCATTTTTAAATAAATATCTTATCTCTAAAGACCAAAAATTGAACCAGTGTTTGTCTGATATCTTCTCCGTTCTGAAATTTTTTGCTCTGCAAAATATTTAGAGGACAAAAACAAGTGTTAGTGTTGGAAAGTGATAAATCCGGATAATACGATGTATGAGATTGAATTTCCCAGCCCAGTACTGCAATTTTTTGACGAACTCTTGTATTTGCCTTTTCCTTAGCTTTCCTTGGACTGATCCTGTTGCTGACAATACTTTCTTGAATTGATCTTTTCGTTCAATTTTTAATGCTCTGGATGTATTGGTCCTCAAAGGTCCCTCCATGTGCCCAACATAGCCAATTTTTTTTAGATTTGGAAGGATTAAGTTTCCCACACAATTTTCCTTTTTTTTTACGATCTTTTTGTAGGTAATCCACTTTTCATATCTTCCGGTTCATAAAGAGATCGATTTTGTTCCGAATAAACTGAGATAGGCATATGATAACTCAATCATTAAAATTCTTCTGACTTAATTTGTGTGGCACCCGTTTTGAGAATATTTCCATTCCAATCCTATCTTTCGAATGTGTTCCGAAATACTTTGCTGATCTGAATTAAGGTTTTTTGTGATATCCGATATTATAAGAAAAAGATCGTGCTCTAACATGGTTTTAACAACATCGTCATCGATCAATGGACAGAGATTTCCGGTAGAACTGATATACACTACTGGCCATTAAAATTGCTACACCAGGAAGAAATGCAGATAACAAAATGATATTTATTGGACAAATATATTATACTAGAAATAACAAGTGATTAAATTTTCAAAAAATTTGGCTAGATAGATCCTGAGAAATCAGTACCCAGAACAACCACATCTGGCAGTAATAACAGCAGTTATACGCCTGGGCATTGAGTTAAACAGACATTGGATTGCATGTACAGGTACAGATGCCCATGCAGCTTCAACACGATGACACAGTTCATCAACCGTAGTGACTGGCGTTTGGTGACAAGCCAGTCGCTCGGCAAACATTGACCAGACGTTTTCTATTGGTAAAAGATCTGGAGAACGTGCTGGCCAGGGCAGCAGCCGAACATGTTCCGTATCAAGGAAGGTCCGTACAATACCGGCAACATGCAGTTGGGCATTATTCTGCTGAAACGTAGGGTTTCGCAGGGCTCGAATAAAGGGTAGAGCTACGGGTCGGAACACACCAGAAATGTAACGTGCACTGTTCAAAGCACCATCAATGCGAACAAGAGGTGAACGAGACGTGTATCCAATGGCACCCCATACCATCACGCCAGGTGATGGGCCAGTATGACGATGACGAATGCACGCTGCCAGTGTGTGTTCACCACGATGCCGCCAAACACGGATGCGACCATAATGATAATGTACACAGAACCTGGATTCATCTGACAAGATGACGTCTCGCCATTCGTGCGCCCAGGTTCGTCGTTGATCACACCATTGAAGGCGCTCTTTTCTATGACGCAGCGTCAAGGGAAGCCGCAGCCATGGTCTCCGAGCTGAGAGTCCATGCTGCTGCAAACGTCGTCGAACTGTTCGTGCAGACACTTGTTGTCTTCCAAACGACCCCGTTTCTTGACTCACGGCTCGTGACGTGGTTGCACGATCCATTACGGCCATGCGGATAATATGCCTGTCTTCTCGGCTGCTAGTGATAGGTGGCCGTTGAGATCCCGCATGGCGTTCCGTATTACCGTCCTGAACCCATCGATTCCATATTCTGCTAACAGTCATTGGATCTCGACCGACGCGAGCAGCAATACTGCGATAAGATAAACCGCAATCCCGGTACGCTACAATTCGACCTTTATCAAAGTCAAAAACGTGCTGGTATGCATTTCTCCTTCTTACACGAGGCATCACAACAACTTTTCACCAGGCAGCAACGTTCAAATGCAATTTGAGTATGATGAACCGGCTGAACAACTTCCTTATTTAAACACAATGTAGGTGTCGCTACTTGCGCCGGCTTTGTCTGAATGCGCTAAAAAGCTAATCATTTGCATATCACAGCACCTTCTTCCTTTCATATAAATTTCACGTCTGTAGCATGTCGCCTTCTTGGTGTAGCAATTTTAATGGCCAGTAGTGCATGTTTAATGTTTTGTAGTTTATAGTTCTTCCGATGATGTGGTGGCGTAAATAAAAGTTGCAAGCTCAGATATTTTCAGTAATTTGCTTTCACGTATATCTACGATGGACGTTTCATAAGATTTCGAAACACATGAGTTTGCTTATGACGCGTGTGTCATCAATTTATGTATGACACGCGTGTGTTGTTTAACTTGTCTATGATGCGGATATCATAAAAAATTGAAAACGTCTATAAGTTTGCCTATAATACACTTTTCATACTTTTGTGATAGGTAGGCATTTGCTCATAACGTGTGACATAAATATGTCTGTGTCATAGGTTTAAATTCTAAATCAGTTTTTTTTTTAACAACACGCATGTCATAAATTTTTGATTTTGACTAATTCATATATGTTGTCATGGGTTTAAAAGTTTAGAATTCACACGTTTATTTAGGATAAGAGTATGTTGGACACTCCTTTAATTTTTGCCTTTACTTTGTCTATAACATGAATATCACGAATTTGTAAAATGCATAATTTTTTCTGCGACACACGTTTACGAGTATCTACTACACATAATAAGCTGCAACTCACGTTTAAGTTTGTTGTAAGTTTTCCTATGACATACGAACACAAGTTCCCCAAGATAAGTTCATATTAATAAAGTGTAGGCCATAAAAATATTTTGTATTTATTATTATATAATATTACAAATGTCAAACATTAGCTCTTAAAACCTTAATTCACGGAATCTCCAATGTTTTTTGACAATGTCCTCATATTGAGAAAATTTTGTATTAATAATAAAAGAGCGAAAGTTGTTCAAGAAAGTCCGAAATATGTATGCATTTACAATGAATACGCATTATTTTGACAAGGGCATCGTAAAATTAACACATTTTTTGCAAACATTATTAAATATTGTGGGGCAAATACTCTTAAGTATTTGCATGTTTCTTAATAGAAAAGCTCTAAAATAATTTTACCGAAATATATATTGTTAAGGATATTATTTTGGATTAAAAGGCCTAACGAATAATCTAACAATTAGGTACTTGAATATCTGACTGGTTTGCTTTCCGAAAGTTATTATTACAGACAATGGACCTATGGGTATGCCGAGAGTAAAAAGGCACCATCCCTTATTCAAAGCTCATCAATGGCTAAAGGGGGGGGGGACCTTCAACTTCGATGACTACTGTCCTACTTTTTAGTAAGACATCAGTCATCGATAGGCACCGGCAGTTGAATGTTACTGATATGCATATTTTAATTATATGAAACAAAAATTTTCGATAAAACTAAAATTGGAAATTTTATCTGCGAGTTAAAATGCACGACTTTTTTCTGATTTAGTATTAAAGAGATGTATCCATGTGTTAGACACAGAAAATTCATATTAATTTTTAAACCCTAAAAAACACATAGTACTTCCTTAAAATTTTTGATATTTATAATTCACGCTTAATCCCTCTCGATTGAATAAATATCATTATCAGTTAAAACTAATGTTCCATAGCTGTATTTGTATATTTATGGATTGATATAGATTTATAGATATACAGAGATAAATACAAATATGTTGTGCATAACAATTTACTCAAAATTATTAGAATAAAAATCTTACACATAAAGAACAATATTTATGTATATTTTTCAAAGTATATAAATTGTTTAAATATATATTAAAACTTTGAAAATTCAATGACATAAATAATTTCCCATTTAAGTAAGAATAAAATTGCATTTGTAAACACAATGCCATTTTAATCATCGTAAAATATTAATATGCTTCTATAAAGCAATCCTAATTTGGAAATTTTTGTAAGTATCACAGTAATCATCTGCATCACAGTAATCATACTTATTTGATTCTTATCAGAAGAGATAAATTTCTAAAATTCAAACAAAAGATTAGATAGAAGATGAAATTTATATTAATTATTAGATTCAACGCTCGTTACTGGCCTCCGTGGCGCAATCGGCTAGCGCGTTCGGCTGTTAACCGAAAGGTTGGTGGTTCGAGCCCACCCGGGGCGGCGCAGTATTTTTTAGATCCACTATGGAAGAAAATGCAACTGATTCATTTTTCCTTTATGTTAAATAAAAAATAATTTTTAAATTCAATAATAATGATTATTTTTATGCTCTTTGTTTAGTTAATTGAATGCATTCTGTTTGCTGTATTCAACAATAAAACTTAAAGAATCAGGAATATATATATATATATATATATATATATATATATATATATATATATATATATATATATATATGCAATCATTAAAGAAAAAAATGTCTTTTTTAATTCAGAATTTGTTACTTGTTTGGGACGTAATGTCTCTTTCAGATTCATAAAGTGAGATATTTGGTACAAATTCGAAGAATAAAGCATTTATTTTAAAAAATTTGCTAATTCCAGAATTCTTTTGACTAATTCAAGAACTTTTTTAAATTTTTAATTCTAAAATTCTTTGATATATTTTTTTATTTCTCTCATAAAATTGAAATTACCTATAAGAATGAGTGTATATGAATTTTATGGACACTTGCTACATTTGATTTGTATTTTTCTTGTCCTGAATCATTAATAAATACTTTAATTATTATTTTAAAATTAGTTTATTTCTGTCTTTTGAAGGAAAAGCTTAAAAAAATTTAGCACTTCAAAAATTACTAAATAAATTTAAATAATTTCATATATTTCGCTTTTAATACATAAAATGTAAATCATCATCAAAAGCAGAGTAACAGATTTCCTTATAATTTTGCTTATATTAATTAATATTAATTTTGGAGATTCTTATAATCGTCTATGCATTCCCTTTTTTTTTTCTTTAAAATTGTACATTTTGATGCTTTAGAAAAAAATTTAAAAATATTTAAGGTACCCGTACATGTTGAAAACGTCAATTTCGACCAAAAGTGGTAAATTTATTTCATTCGTTCGTTAAATAAGGAATTTAAATAGCTTTACAAAACAGGTTTGTTTTTGTCTCTACATTAATTATATAGATTCCGAGATATAAAGGATTTCGTAAAGATTAGGAAACCAAAAGTGGACATATTTAAAGGATCGGAAGTGGGCGTTTAAAGATCCAGAATGGTGTTAAAAATTAGTTTAAACAGTGTTTAATTTTGAAATATAACTTTAGTAAGTTTTAAAAGATACATAAAATAATTACTGTTCCGGAAATCAATCAGAAAATCAAATAAAAAAAAAATTAATCGGCAAATATGAGAATTTCTTATACAGACTCAACACTTTAATTTTTAAATGCGATTTTCTCAGAACTGGCTTTTACCTATAATTTGCACGCTTCAAAAATGATAACTCAAAATATTTTTATAATATCACTATGGAATTTTATGAGCGTCGTCTGTATATTGTTTTCTATGGAATGTACGAAAAGAATTTTAATTACTAAAATATTTCCCAAAATATGGCCTGTTATTCGAATAATGGCATAGAAATTTTGGCTAAAATTTCAGTATAAATATTCAACTGGCCGTAATTTTTTTATTTTTTTTAACAAAAACTTAAAATTTTAGTACATGTTCTAGATAACAACATATAGATTATTTGGTATTAATTTTTTTCAAATGTTTCAAAATTTTTGATGTAACATTTTCAAAATTTTTTTAAAAAATGCTTAAAATTGTATACATATTTAACATTTCTGAAGAATAATATTGAAATGTATCAAATTTTAGTAGCTCAATATTAATGTTTTCTAAAGTGAAATAAGAAAAAATCGTTACAATGTATGTATGCAGTGTATTTTAAAAAAAGTGCTCTGAACGTGTTCGGGTACCTTAAAAATAAAAAGATCCAAAATTTTTATTTTATTTTATTTTTAAGAGAGTGTGTGACTGAACATTTTAAAATAATTTTTCTTCAAAAATTAAGTTTCAGATTATTTTGTATGATCGAATATTAATAGATATGTACTCTCTAATGCTACTAATATGCTCTAATGTAAGCTAAATATTTTTAAATAATTTTTCTTCCGAAAAAAAAAATAAGTTTGAAGGTATTTTGCAAAATAAACAATTTTCTATAATCAGAGCCAGATTCAGGCATCTCGAAATCTTCATATTTGGTGGAAAATTCAAAGTATGATAATAATCGTCAAACTGCTAATGATGTGGTTGAAAATACGAAGGAATTAAAAAAAAAGATCATTCGAAAACTAAAAATGTTGAATAAAACTACAGCAATTAATATATATATATATATATATATATATATATATATATATATTGCGGATGCATAAATTGGCAGATAACACTTAAAGTACCTGACATATTCGCGTTTTACGTAGTAGTTTGTCTCATAAATTTAATTAAATAGGAAATAAAAGACCGCGTTGATGTTTATATCGTCAACTCATCTCATAACCTTTCGAAAATTAGATATGACAACGTAAAATTGGAGAGATGAAATTATGTTTGGAAAACATATAAATATTCACTGTTAATGTAAAATTGTTATGATAACAGTTCAATACGATTATTTCTGAAAAATATTACTCCAGTAAAGAGAAAAATAGTGACTTAATAAAGCCTTTTTGCGATTTTTGAAAAATCATTTGTTGAGGATTTTGGACCGAATAACAGAAAAGTACCAAAACAGGCTTAAAATTTAATATATAATTGTAATTAAATATTTTTTCCTAGTTTAGTAATTACTAATGACTTTTCAGTGATCAATAAAACAAAAAAAAACATTTTTAAGAAGTAAATCTAATTTTTTTAAAAAGTATATACACTTGCTCACAAAAGTAAGTATGTACCTCACAGCTTAAGTGAAAAATATCTAGTTCTCAAATAAATATAAGAAAAACATCATTTTAAAGAATGGTGCTTATAACTTTTGATTCAATTCATAAAGTAATGAAAAATAAACCAAATCATTACATTTTAAAAAAAACTTTAACTTTGTTAACAAACCAGACGAAATTTAAATCACAAAAGTATGTATGCACTCTGAATTATTTACTTTTAAATAAGCTGAATGAAACTTTTCGAGTGATTTTACATATTTCAGTGATACGTATTTTAGAAGCTCTGATACAAAGCTTGTCAGTTTGAACTTTAAGTACATCTACAATTCACCAATGCCTCCATGTTCAAAAGAATTATCAAAAGGTCTAAAGGATGCAATAATAAAGCTCTATAAGGAAAGCACAAGTCCCAAAGACAAATCGGTAAAATCATAGGCAAAAAACCAGTGAAAAGTTTCAGGCTGAGGGAAATACTCTGAACAAGCCAAGAACAGGACGATAGCCCTTTTCTTGGCGATTTTTACGGATCATCGAAAAAGGCGAATTATTGTTGGAAATATGAAAAAAAAATCCGAAGATTAGCGCACCAAAATTGACAACTGATGTGAAAAACAATTATGCGAAGTCTTACAATCCAGAAACAATTCACCGTGTGTTATGGAAGGGAGGATCCCATGGTTGAAATATGCGAAGAAAACCATTTGTTAGCAAAGTGAATTGCAAAAAGAGAATAGATTTTGTAAAAGAAAATGAAGAACAGAAATTTTTGGAATTTTGTGATTTTTTCAAATGAAAATAAATTTAACATCCACAGGTTAGATGGATACCAAAAAGTTTGGAGGAAAGCAAATTCAGTCTAGAATCAAAGAACCTGAGAGGAACTGTAAAACACGGTGATGGTTCGATTTTGGGGTAGCATGGCACAGCAACTAAAGTAAGAAATTTAGTTATAATGGACGGAATAATAAATCAATATAGATATTTGAATGTTTTAAAGAATAATCTAAGCCAAAGTGCTTCTAAATTGAGACTCGATGGATGCTTCACTTTCCAACAAGATAATGATCCCAACATACTGCTCGGATTTTTCGGGAATGGCTGCTACATAAGGTGCGAAAACAGCTAAAAACCCCACCGCAGTCAACTGATCTTAATCCCATTGAACACTTGTGGGATTATCTCGATTGCCAAATTAGAAAGCCAGAGACCAAAACTAAGAATGCTCTAAGAAAAGTCCTTTTGGAGGAGTGTCAGAAAATACAATCTTCTGTCACTCAAAATTTTGCAAAATCAGTGTCATATAGATTGAGAGCTGTTATGTTAAAAAAAGCCAAAGGCTATCCAAAAAATTACTAATTTTTTTTTCAAAAATTGTAAAATTTGCAATATTAATGTCTTTGTTTTTGTTCGCATACTTACTTTTATGATGTAAATTACATCCTATTATAAAATAAGCTCATCTTGCTAATTAAATATTTATATTTTTTAAAATATTTTTCATCTTGTAATTAAGCTCCATATTGCTGTAATCTGTATAGTTATTTTGAGCACTATGATATTGTAGGTCTGTTCTTTTTTTTTTTTCTTTTTTTTTTTTTATTTATTTTTATTTTATAGGACACCATCACATACACTCTGCATACTTACTTTTGCGACTAAGTGTATATAATTTTTAAGCCTTTAAAAAAAGCTAGTTATATTAAGAACTGGCTGTATTAAGATTAATTATAAAAAAAATTGTTTACATTAAGATTGTTGAAGGAAAATTTATTTCTCACAAATTTTACTTTAAAGCTCTCTCTCTTTCTATACTAGCTTTTTACTGTACCTTTATATAAAATCAATTTATATGGAATTTCTTATACATGTAATCAATCCATTGAGAAGAATAGTAATTTAAATATTTTTTGATGAAGAGCTCAAAACTATTTTTATATTATATTTTACTTATTTATTTACTTATTTTTTTAATTTATTATTATTTTGTTTTATGCATTGTGAGATTTGCCCGGATATATTATTCTGAGTAATTTTCTGAAATTAAAATCTCTCTCTCTCTCTCAGTGAAGAAATCTCTTCAATAAATCTGAATCGAGTATTTTTTGTTCTCTGTAATTTAAATGTTTTCTTGAGAGAACACTGGCGCATAAAAATTAATTACATTTTTACAGCTGTTGACATAGGTGTTTATTCTACAAACATTTTTGGCAATTGATTTCTAAGCTTTTTTTGTTTTCGTATTTCTTAATTAGTTTTCTTGTTTATCTTTTATTTTGTAGGGTTTGTCGAAACCCAACAAAGACGTTGTTTTAACCGGAAGTGGATTCGATCCTGTTTCGAAAATAAATAATTTTGAGAGGTTTCCTGTTAAATAAGCAAACGATCCACTGTGAACTTGCTAGAAGTTTACAGAAGGGTATGTTAATGGAAAGCTCAAGATTGTCGTTTGACAGGAAATGAGAATTTAGAAAGTTTTCCAAGTGTATTTCAAGCTTTGTAAATATTTAATTATATTACTAACAGCCTATTAATTTTTTTTTCCTTACAAACTTTTCCATCTTGTTCTTGTTTAATAGCTCATAGTTGGCAGAATAACAATCGAAAGCTGTTACGTGGTATTTGATCATCTGCATCTTACAGCTATACAAAAGAGATTTTCATAGATAGTGGGTCGTATTTACCCGTCACTAGTAAGAAACCTGGAAAAATGTAATACCCCTATCCCATAAAACATGCACGACAAATATAAGAAAAAACAGAAGCGATCCATCTATGATTTCTTTTTCATTAGTTTCGCAGATCCAACCCGAGACATTCGGACATTGTTGTTGTAATTTTTGGCCACAGTGAATATTTTCATCTCATGACTAACCATATTTTTCAATTGAACAAAATTTTAAAATTTTAGCTGTCAATTGTTTTGGTATTTTGGTATTAAGGAGTGTGTTTTGGCCTTTATTATTAAAGGCACGTATTAATGAGAAAAATAGTTATAAATGCCAAAACATATTTTAAAAATCGGAGATATTTTTATATGTGACGCGTCACCAGAACTATTAATTTTTTCAATAAATAAACATTATAATCTATGAAAATTAACTTTATGTACAGCACTGATTCCATTTATGATGTCCTCAAGAAAATACAGAATTTTTATATTGTTCATAAAGACTATTTTTCTATGAATGTTATAGTGAATTAAAATATAAAAATGATTTTAAAATTTAAATCTTGAAAATCCTATTTTAAAACATTAATATTTTGTGTAAAATATATTTTTATTTAAATTTATGAAAATAAAAAATCTCATGCAATAAACAATGAAACAAGCAATTACTTCTGTATTTTGTTCTACAAAATATACTGTCGAAGTAAATTTTCATCACTTTATATTAATTTCAAATATAATATTAGTTTTTCTGTGTCAACGTTGAGAAAAGCTGTATTATATTGAACAAATTTAATCAAATGCATTTTGAATAAGAAATATGAGAATTCAATGACATAAATTTCTGACTGAGGTAAGAGAACAAAATCACAGTTCCTTCATTTATTTTATTATTATTATTTTTTCATTTTGTCCTTTATAAGATAATCTGTGCTCTAATATGATTCATGCAAATTTTGATAATAAGTATAATAACAATATTATACGAATATACGTTACAATAATCACAAATTATTTTATTTTATTAGTATCAGAAAAAATAAGTTTCTGAAATGCAACTAAAAGATAGGGTAATTGAAGAAATATTTTTAAGAGGCACCAGGTTGCAAGCCTCTGTGGCGCAATCGGTTAGCGCGTTCGGCTGTTAACCGAAAGGTTAGTTAGTTCGACCCCCTTGGGGGCGTAAGTAATTGTTGTATAGTGATTCTTGATTTAATTATAGTCGTACATAGGGTCAACTAGAATGAATGAAATTACGACCAAGGTGTTCCATTTTTATTGTATGTTGGATAAAAAAAAATAAATTTTGTTAATTATATACCGGTGTTTCCTTTTTAGTACATCTATCTTTTATTATGATTTTCATTATGAGTGTGTATTCTGTTTGCTTTACTTCAACAATAAAACATCTTGATGATTAAGTATATTGTGTAATATTTAAAGATAATTATTCTCTTCGCATTTGTGATGTATAAAGAGGTCTGCTTTAGAATCGTAAATTTTTATTTTATGTAAATGGATAAGAAATAAAATGTTTAGTTTTAAGAATTTAATAAACGCAGGTATATATTAGATAAAATCATTGTATTTCTTTAGCCTTTTATGCATAAGATAAAAATCACTTATAGCAATAAAATAACACAAAACGAGGGGCTTTTATGAAAATTAATTGCAGTAAAAGTCTTTATTTATTTATTTATTTTGTTATCAATTTATGGCTTATTTCATTTCATTTATTTATTGTTTTGAAGTCAGTATATTCTAACTTCTAAAGAAGAAACTTAAAAATTGCACTTGATTTCAAAAATAACAATTTTTTTTAAAAAAATTGCCAAATAAAATAGTTTTATTCATTTTCTCTTTCATTGTGTAAAGTTGAAATTACCATCGTTAATGAATAGTAGTTTTTCTTTGGGATTTTATATATAAAATCAGAATATTATATATATATATAATTTGTATATTATTTATTAACATTCATATCTTTTTTTTAATTAAGAAATTGTAATTTGGTTTGCTTATTTGTCACCCGCCAGTTAATTTTTTGCAGGCAAGGGAAAATTTGACTGAAACCTGCAGTTTATAGTGAATTCCAAACCATTACATGCAACAAAACCCAAGGATGGGGGTTATAAATTTCGTGTTTGTACGAGAGATTGTACGTGTTTGTAAATTAAAATCAAACAATTAACAATAAAAATCGCTCCAAAATTAAAAAAAAAATTTCGAAGTAAAATAAGTATTTTATTTTTATGCATGACTTTATTTTTTTATTATTATCAGGAATGGAAGCTAATGTTGCCAAATCATCTAAATTTGCTGAAAAATTGGAAGCAAACCATAAAATAGTCATGTAAATATTTACTGTACATTTAAGACAGAAAATTCTTTTTTAAATAATAAATAAATAAGACTTTAATTAATATTTTAGAAAAACTAGGAATTTTTAATAAAAATTCCACACTTAATAAATAAAATAGATTTTGATAACTAAACAAATATTTAGAAGCATAAAATTGCAGACATCATTTAAAAAAAAATGAAAATTTTACAAGTTAGGACGCAGCTTCCGTCACATAAATTCAATTAAATAGGAATCTAATTGGTTTTCGCTCAAATCTGTTCTGACATTTCATTTTATTTTATTTTTACCCTGCCTAAATCGTCTCATAATTTGTGTATGGCAACCTACAGCTAAATGAAGGAAATTATATTTGCCATTATAACTTAGAAATATTCAATTTTATTTTATATTTTTGTCCTTGATAAGCATTTTAGTGAGATTAATGTTGCAAAACTTTATTTATTCTGGTAAAGTTAAATGGCGATTTATTATTAATTTTTCGGGGTAATTTTAATAAAACATTTGGCTACGAATTTGATATGGATGGTAAAAAAGAATATCAAAACTGTTTTAAAATAGATATAAAATCAGTGGTAGAGGGAAAGGAGAAATAGTGTAATATTACCTTCCTAGTCCAGTAATTATTTGTTATGAAATTTAGAAAAAAAAGCATAAAATAAGAAAAATATGTCCGAGAAATAAATGGATTTTTTTTATAAATTATATAACTTTTAATATGTTTTAAATTATAAAGGTAACTATTAAATGACAAAGTTGTTAAATAAAATTAAATCATTTTCCCCAAAATATAGTTTAAAAAATTTAGAACTCACACACACCATTATATAATTATGATGATCTCAGAATTGTTGCGAGTTGTGTAGAAAATTTACCGCCACACACACATTTACATATTTTAGAATATTTTTCAGTAGCCAAAATTACTTTTAATTCAAATTGGATTTGTACAATAGCAGTGTAAGCTTCCTTTTCGTGTAAACAATATACCTTAAGAAAGTAGTATTCATCGACAATAGGCCAAGAGTTGGGCACTGCTGGCTGTCAAAGTTTTAAAAGCAGTTTTACACCTTCAAGCTGTATCCATTGTTCTAAAAAGTATCCCACTAAGCAATAGTACAGTATTGTAACGAATTTATGAGAATATTAGAGGTATTAAAGTTAAATTATTCAACATTTTCGATAAACGCAAATAATTCATTCAGGATAATAAACCAATCTTGCCGAGAATTGATGAAGTTACATACGGTTTATGAAGAAATTAAAGCTCGTTTAAGTGATGCTTTTTACGAAAAAGCTTTCTTCCAGACATTAAACGTTAATATATCTTTAATACTGTCAAAGAAAAAAGTACTCCTCTTGTGAATATCATATTTATTTGCCACTGACACCTCTAGTGCAATAGTTGGTCGTTATTGTGTGTTTAACACTCTTTATAAAAAAAAAAAGAGGAATTTATCTATATTCATTGTATGATTCCTACAAAGCATTTAGTTGCAAAAAATTCAGAGATAGTTGGCATCAGTTTTTAATATCAAAAAGCATTGTATTTACCTTTTGTATATCC
Organism: Latrodectus elegans; assembly: GCA_030067965.1. Lineage (NCBI taxonomy): Eukaryota > Metazoa > Arthropoda > Arachnida > Araneae > Theridiidae > Latrodectus > Latrodectus elegans. Next base: position 48,515,048 of record CM057816.1, on the reverse strand, counting down.
TTTCTGATCTGAACATGATACGCAAGTAGTCCAAAAAGATGATTATTCCGGCAGTTGTTGAAGGATAACGATGTTAAATTCAATTGCTTGCTTCTACAACACAAAATTCACAGCTCTCCAAAGGTGTCTACTTCAATAAGTTCTAGAATTTTTTTTTTTTTTTTTTATCTACAATGTATTTGAATTCCTAGTAGGGAAACAAGTAGCTCTGAGAAACAGATTGCTGCAATTTAAGATAGATGTTTCATGATGGGTTTATTTACTACACTCAGAAGATACAATTTCCACTTTTAAAACGAAACACTCAATCTGGTCACAACAAATTTTAATCGCAATGGTTCAGCATTCGGATTTGTATAAGGACATTCAAATCTCATCAACGAAATACAGTTTGATGGCAATGGTTTGAGATTTTGCACATGGACTTTTCTGGACATTTTGAAAATAATTTGTTCTTGGAATCGCCTTTTAAATATCGTGCATCTTTTCCTTAATATGAGAGCTTTAGATTCTGGAAGTATTGGTCGAATTTCAAACGAACGAAATTTTGAAAGTCATCTTCCAAGAATGGCAATCGTCGGACAAAATGTAGGACAAAGTATCATAAGTTCCTTCTATGAAAGAATGAAAAGAGTAGGATAATGAAACTTTGTTACTATGTATATCATCACAAAAACGCTTAATTGCCCTAATTTTTGTCTTATTTTCCCGGGTAATGATTTATTGAAATAATTTAGCTAATTATAAAAATGAATACTTGACTACAAATTATAGAAACAAGAAACTCGTGATTTTAATCTCACTAAAAATATTGTACCAAATACTTAGAAATCGACTCTTAGCTAATATAAGCACAACCTTACCACTGACATATTTAATTGTATTGATATTATTATTATTTTTTATTGTTTAGTTATTCCTTATTTAACTACCTTCATAATTCAGTTTGAATATGAAAAGAAACCAAAAATTTTGGCATTTTATATATACAATTCAGTTATATGTATTTATTCCATATCCTCGAAATTAAAGCTTTTTCCAATGGTTGGTGTTAAAAACATTTGTGGTTCTTTTGGGACCGATAACTTTAAAAATATTGAAAAATTATTTTCTCGGGTAATGATTTATTGCAATAATTTATCTAATTATAAAAATGAATACTTGACTACAAATTATAGAAACAAGAAACTCGTGATTTTAATCTCACTAAAAATATTGTACCAAATACTTAGAAATCGGCTCTTAGCTAATATAACCTATGCTAAATTAAAATTGAAAATTTTACTTGTGAATTAAGTTGGATAAATTTCATGATCTCAGCTAAGCATAAAGTCACGAATTAAAAAGGAAAATGAGTTTTAAATAATGGTCATAACGGTAATTTTGAAAATAATACCGCATAATTATTCTTTTCGATAATTCGATAAAAAAAAGTATGGTGATCCATAAAATTTAATCTTAGCTTAGGATAGAAGCTTAGTTAAGCTTTTAGGATGTTCACGACATGGAATTCTAATCTTAATCAGAAAGAGTTACAGTACTTAATAAGAGATCAGTTTTCTATCTAATATAATCAAATTGAATATATGGATGTTTTTAAAATTTAAATCTCATGAAAAATCAAATTTTTAAAATTGCAGTGTGTGGGTAAAAGAACAAAATAAAATTTTTATACATTTAAATAACTCAACAATCAAATAGGTATACATCTTATTTTACAAAATAAGTTATCACAATCAGTTCAATTTTAAATAATTTATGAAAAAATACAGAAAAAAATCCGTCAAGTTTGTGCATTGAATCATTGAAATTTTGGGAAGTTAGTTACGTAAGTAAATTTCTGATTTTAGTACAATTAAAGAATTGTTGTAATGTTATTTAGATCAACATTGATTATTAAATTATTTTACTAGATATCCATGTCAATTTCGATGATTCTCATAAGATGTAAAACATAATCATCAAATTTTGAATATATATATTACAATAAAATTAATTCTTACATAAAAAAAAATAAATTTCAAATAAATTAGGTTGATGAGAAAATTTGACATCTTTTTTTAAATTAGTACGCTGAGTAGGCCTCCGTGGCGCAATCGGCTAGCGCGTTCGGCTGTTAACCGAAAGGTTGGTGGTTCGAGCCCACCCGGGGGCGATTGCTAAAGTTTTGTTATAAATCTGGATGTAACTACAATCATTAACAATTAGTTAGTGAATGAAATTGCAGCAGCTGTTTAATTTTTATCCTATGCTAGAAAAAATTGATTTTTTTAATTCAACCTCAGGTTTATTCCTTTGTAATCTTTTTTCTATCGTTTGTTGAGTTTCATATTAAGCGTGTTTCCATTGCATTTGTTATTCTATAATAATAAAAATTTCTAATGATCGGAAATATTGTGGAGAGATAATAAATGTATAAGCATCATTTTTTTTCCTATAATTCAATAAAAGAAAGAATGAAACTAGAGATTTTCCACTCTGAAAAAGTAATCTCACCCAACAAATATTTCGGCCTGCTGTTGCAATGATCTATTGAATAACTAAAACTCCAAAAAAAGGATAAATGTAAGAAAACAAAAATTAAAAATATAATTAAAATATTATTTAATAAATATATGAACTTATTCAGTGGGGATTTAGAGAAGTTCAAAATAGATTGTTAAATTAAATTAGAAACTTTAAAAAATATTTAAAAGCAAAATTTAAATTTTTTAATTTTGAATCCTATTTTTTGAGTAAAAATAAATCTTACATAAAATTGAATCAAAAATATTATTATAAAATTAACAACAAAATATTTTTTTATAAATGTATTAAGGAATTTGATTATCTAAGCATTCACAGTAAGAAGAATTTTTATGCTACTGTTACAGTTACAATTATTGCACAGTTTCGGTAATAAAAGCTATTGTAACAGTTACAAAATTTACAATAGATAAATGTACCACCAGATAAATGTTTTCAAATTTTATATAGCGATTACAATGTTTGCACAAATTTCTGCCAAAGTATGTTATGCATCTGTACCTGCCATGGCACTGTCCCATTTTCCAATTTGTCTCTTGGTCTTGGTTCAAAACTACGAGGTGAGTAGGCTTGTGTTTAAATGTTTCAGATGCCAGTTGAAAATATCACACCATAGTTTGGTTTAATGGAGTATTGTACGCGTCATTCGAAGCTAGCGGGTTCGATACGGGATCCAGCCGAAAATTGACATTTTACTATATGCAAGTTAAAAGTTCCGTAAGGTACAGTATCCCTTTGCTGATGTGATTAAAGATGAGTGAGTCGACCTCAACTCTTGAATTTGTTTCAAAACTGTTAGGTGGTTTGTTTTATCCAGTGAGCTCAATAGGGAGAAAATAGGCAATCAAAAAACTTACCGCAATAATTTTACTTTAATCCATTTAAAGGGGTTTTCTGAAATTATGGAAACCAACATTCAAATTGTTTTACTTTTTCTAGCACATTATTGGGAGAAACTATAATATATCCGTAAAATTGCTTTGCCTGCTATAGTATTCCTCACCTGAAATTTAAATATTTATTGAATAAATTAAAATGGTATCATAATAAAGTTTATGTGTGACAACTATTTGTCTCATTTTAACAAAATAAAGCATTTCTGAAAATTATTTTATTTTTCTTTTATTTTTTTTAAGCCTCCAAATTAGATTTCTAAATAGTAAAACCGTTCATTATGTTAAAATACGTTTTAGGATTTGTGTTTGAATTCATGTTCTAGAATATCTAATATTCATATCAACAGAATACGTTAACTGAAAACGCAAGAAAATATGTTCAAAAGCCTTATTTCCCTTCAAATTGTTCCCTTCAAATTAATGGGAAAGCAAATAACCGTCTTTATTTCAGCAAACTTTAATCCATTTTATACATTTTAAATAAAAATTATTTTCTTAGATTTCTGATAATTATTTTTATTAAAAACTAATGAAAACTTGGCTTTTTATTTTAATATTAATTTGAATCATGACATAAAAATAAAATAATATTATTTCGAAAGCTTTCTAAATGAAAAAAGAAAATCATAGCTATATATTTTAATAAGATAAATACTTTTAACCAACTAAAAAATGAAATATTAAACTATTTATATTTCGTACTGTATATACATAGATTCATGTCTAGACATGTTTCCGTAGTGTAGTGGTTATCACGTGCGCTTCACACGCGCAAGGTCGCCGGTTCGATCCCGGCCGGGAACATATATATTTTTCTCAAGGGAAGTCAGAATAATTACCAAAAATATCAAGCTTTCTTTACCTGTAAGTTTATTATTTTAATTAAATAATTATTTTTTAAAAATATGCATAACAAATTTCATGTGAAATATTTTAAGTTATTGTTAAATTTTTGCTATAAAAAATTTATTTTTCTTTTAATCTTTTCAAAATTTCTCAATACACTTTTTAAAATAATAATTCTACTTGCGTTAAAAATATAATATTCATTATTAAACAATTATATATTTTATCTTTTCGACAAAATGGCTCCAATGTAATTTGATTTTCATTAAAAATGAATATTTTCTGAATTTCTATAATGTTTTTAAAGGGATATAATCTAAAAATAATTTTTTTTAATCTAGATAAAGCGTCTACAGTAACACATAAATTAAAAATGAAATATAATAAAATATATAATCTTTTCGGTTAAAATCATGCTCTTTCAAAATTATGAAGAATATTATCAACTTTTTAAGGAAAGAAGATTTAACTAATTTGTTGAAGCAGTTTTTAATCAAGGTATTGGTTTTAGTGTGTGAAAGTAATTCATATTGCGAAAAATATTATCTTCAATCAATAACAATGAATATTTATTCACTTTTTTATAATTAAAAAATATTCTTGATAATTTAAATTTAACAAAATTTGAAATATTTTTGTCAATAAAATTTCTTTTCAATTATTTGTAATCTTATTTATTTGAAAATTATATAAATTATTCCTGAAGGAAAGTATAATTAAGACCAATCAAGATTAAAGATTTTTTTCAAATAAAAGTAGTAAATTACCAATTTATAAATGTGCAAGAAAAATAAATTTTTAATATAGTTTCAAAATAAATTTTGAAATAAACATGTTATAAGAAAGATTGAATATTTTTTATGTATAAAAATTATTTTATATTAGTTTATAAAAGTCGAGAATAATTTGGTCTTTAAACAAAAAAAAATTCATTTAAATTTAATGAAATTTAAATCCAGTGCTGCCATCTACTATTCTTTTTACACACTACAATACCGCAAAGAAAAATTTAAATGTTAGTTTAAAAAGTTAAAAACATTTATTTTTATTTTATTTTTTAAAATGTAAATAAAAAGTTTAACTATCAAAGTAACTTTTATAATTTTAGTTATTAATTATAAATTATTTAAATTAATTTCGTTATTACCTTATTACGCGTTAATAAGCATATAAAAGGGAAATAGTCAGAAGTGTATATTTAACATGTCAGATATTAATTTGAAGGGAATAAGCAACTTTGTTTTAAATTTAAAATAAAAGTGAAAAAAAGAAAGAAGAAATAAAATTATTTAAAAAAAATCAAAATAAGAAATAAACTATTTATAGATCTTATCTAAATAAATATTTTTGTATATTTATATAAGCTTATTCGTTTTCTTAAAAGACACGACAATATATAGAAAGAGAACCATTTATGAGTCGACGCTGTACATATATACCCACTCTTGATTTGCTTGTTACCCTGTGGTCACATTTTACATCAGAAGGTTGATTCGGTCAAATAAATTTGAAACCATAAAAACCATAAAAATAAATTTCGGAGATTGAACTTCTTCCCGTAATCTAATAAATGAATAAAATATATTTCATATTGTTCTTTCTATGCACATAGCAAGCCCATTCCGTTTTCACTGAAGAGCTGCCGTGTTCACAATAGAAGGCTGGGGCATGTTAAATAAATCGTGGTTGCAATGTCTTCCAGGCTAAATGATACCCCTAGTGGTAGTATGTTAAGTATTAGAGAGTCCTCTGCTTCCAAATTATGAAGGCTCCCCCTCCCCGACTACCTCCACTAACTGGTAGCGCCCAACTCAATGTTACAGGGAAATATGCTAATACAACGACAAAACTACAGTCTACACGAGGACCGGGTAATTTTAAGAATTATCATTACTTAAAATTACTACAATTTTAAGAATTATCATTACTTAAAATTACTTGGTCATAGTGCTAGTATACCTTGCTTTTTAGAGTAGAAATTTTTTTAATTAGATAGTAGTCACAGTTAGGAGAATGATACTTTTTTTAATTATTTGATGTTGTATATTGCTTAACCTAATAGTTATCTTAAGCCATTTGGACGTTCACAGTAGGCGGATAAATGTTGTATTGCTGGATTTAGCATTTATATCTGATAAAGTGGTGCTTGCAAGTTTTCCGGGTTTTCTCCCTTGTGACACATAAATACGACCAATGAAGGAGAAATCCTTCTATAATTCAAGACGCGCGGTAGATGCTAAATAAAAAAATTTCTGTTTTTTAACTGTCTCTGTGATGTCACTTGCCTTTATTTTGTACTTTAATATCATCATTATTTCATATTACAATATTCTACTACTGTTTATAAACCAAACACACACACACTTATATATGAATGAAAGAGCGATTGTATATATATAAATTTTGATTATTTATTGATTATTACAATGTTTATCAGTAGAAATCAGTCACTTCCAGTAGTCTTGGAAGGGGGGGGGAAGTGAGTCCCGAAACGCAGTCAAAATGGTTACACTGTCATATTGTGACAAACCAAAAGGTCTCCCTCTCTTGCATCGATCCTGCCAGTGATTCACTCAAGTGCGTAGCACAATAACCCTTCCGCTACACGCCCTGGAGCCGCGCGCACAGGAAGATGCTGTCCCCTACCCGATCAATACAGGGCGAAGAAATCCCTCCCCAGACCCTGCTCTCACTTATATAATCATGCAAGATATATGACTTCAATAAAACTCTATTTCACATTACTCTCAAGAAGACAGCCACTTCCAAATAATCAATAAACATGCAGAAAACAAGTGCACAGTTTGTGTGTGTGTATATAAATATATACATATATATATACACACACGCACGCACACACATATATATATTTACATTTGTTATTACACATATTACTACATGCTTCTGTACATCAAATGAAATTCTTAAGTATAAAAATGTGCTATTATAATCACCAATTAAATTTGCATCCTGCTGGGAGGATGCAATTTCATGTTACGTTAGAATAGTGCAATACGTTCAAAGCAGTGTATTTTTATAGCAACAAAAGAGATCCATACGCCTTAAACTTTAACCGATGATCAAAATTATAAGGCTTCTTTATTTTGAGAGGGTAGAGACGAGGTCACATCTGAACTGATAATCACCTTTCGAGATTCATTTTGCCATCTAGTCTATTATCTGTCTATAGTCCTATCTTTCAGTTTAATCCTACCTATTGTCTTGTCCCAACATGAAATGATGATTAGTTGCGAACACCCATTATTTTTCAGATATCGTTCAGGGCAAATGAGATTAAATCTCATCAAAGGTTAAATCTCATCAAATATATAAAGTATCCATCATTTAAAATTGATTTCGAGGCTCAGAATGGCCGGACTCATTCTTGGGATCGTAAAGTCCGGCTTTCGATCGTAACTATTGTTGAACAATATAAGATCGGTATCTTCAGCATACCTATCTGTCAGTGTGGGTGCTTGAGAGTTATCTGGGTTTTCTCTCTTACGACACATGAACACGGCCCACTCTCTAAAGAAAATCTTCCTGAAAGATGCACGAGGGATGTTTTCAAAGTTCTGAAGGATTGGCATGCTTGCTGTCCATGACACCTTTCTCTTGCATCTGTTCCTCTTCCTTGAAGGTTAAGTTGATAACTGAGGGGTTCATTATATTTTAACCAAAGATAATTTATTTTTGTAACAATATTATTTGGTGGTGGGAGAGACGTTGGTTTCATATCCAGAGGAGAGAGTAAGTTTGGTACCAGACCCAGCGGAAGAGCATCGTGCTGAGAGGCACTGTACTCCTTACAGATTATAGATTCCTTACGGTGGGATTAGGATGGTAACTTGGCAACTGATTTTCTCAATTGAATATGTTTCAAAATAACGAGATAACAGGCTTTATGTAGCGGCTTCATTTGGAAGTGATAGGCAATTGGAAGCATGTTGCAATAACAATTATATAATCTAATATCTAACTTGAGGGTTAATTATTTTTAATCATGTGCATATATGAGTTTCTGCCCATTCCTTACAAGCAAAAATTTTAATGGTTTATGTAGTCTATTTTACCAAATCTTTATTTTCCTTTTTCTTCAATAAATCTGTTAAGTAATGATCCCCTGCTAAATCTATTTTGTCAATAATAATAACACAGTATTAATATTTAACGCAAACAATTTTTGAATTTTTAATAGAAATTATAAATTTTTTTCGAATTTTATTTTATTATATTTGAGCAGGAGACTCAAGATTCACATACTACTACTATTAATATTGCTAAAAACCAATAAATACTGCTCAATGATACTATTAAACATTGAATTAATAGGCCTCAAAAAAACTTTTAGAATGTTCTTTGTTAAATTTTTTACGCAATAATTGTTATACTCTGTAGATTTGTTTCACGGATTTGATGTCTAAACAACTTCGATTTCTTGTGTGCATGTCTGACGAGGTTCGTGTTTGGGTGTTTTCTGGATTTCTTCATTACAACATACGAATATGGGCCACTATCGGTAAAGTATTTTCCGGACAGCAATACACGTCAAATGCTAAGTAGTGAACTTCATCATAATTCATAACACGCTACATGGTGTCGAATAATTATTTCGCAATCACATATCTTTCCAAGTGACTTCTTTCAAGTCTGTACTACAAATTCTCCGTGTATCGCATACACAGTATTCATATTTCTTAACATCTGAATATGGAATAAATGAAACAATCAAATCTTTCAGAGAAATATGCTGGTTAATCAATCAAATAATTGCACGAAACATCACGGGTTTTTACCATTTTTATATTATTCGGAAAATGTTAAATGTATGTGTGTGTGCAGTATGACGTAATTATTCCATCAAATGGACAGTGAAAAGAGTCTGATACCAAAGCTTCCTCTTGGCAGTAGGGACAGGAAATTCATTAATATCCCTTCACAAAAGACCCGGATGTTCATTGTAAGGGCTAAAAATATCTATTGTGATCATCGTTGGAAACCGGTGCTCGAATTCCGGTTAAAGTTAGTGATATGATGAAAGAGTAGTTTAATTAGTCATACCTTTTTGATAACAAACTGTCTTATATATATATATAGAGAGAGAGAGAGAGACAGAGAGTAGTTTCTGTATTTCGTAACAGACTTCCAACTTGTGAGACTATTTTTGATCAGCAATAAGAAATTTTTCTTAAGCCTTTTATCATATTTATGTTAATTTAAAACCAATTTTTTAGTAAAGAATTCCCATAAAAATTTATACAAATAAAACGACAAACCAAGTATTGTGACTAAAGTTTTATTTATAAAGCCCAGAATCACGCCTCCTTATTTAAGAACTGGCAGTTCTGAACATAGAAATTTTATTCAAGTATAAGTAATTGATATTGTGCTACAAGACGATATGACTTGCAATACCTCAGTCTTCAAATTTCGAAAACTTGTTGCTCTATGTCCATATTATGGACATAGAGCAACAAATTTATGTAAGGAAAAAGGTCAACTATACAAAGTTATAGGGCAGTAACGATTTAGTATCAAATTTTACTTTGAATACAGACTTACAATGCACCTGCGCAAGTTTGATCACAAGTATCAACACTGTCACTTTCCGTAGTCAGAAACAAACCGATGGTAGCATTGCAATTGTTCTGTGTAAAACAGCTCCGACTGTATGTATATGCTTGGTAAAAATTAGTGTCTCCTTTCTACACATTTTGTAAAGTAATATTCGAATTTGCTTAGAAATTGATTTGTACTGGAGTTCAAACGCGAAGTTACAATACGAAGTGCTCAAAAAGGAGAATAATTCTCAAACAGCATATTTACCACCTGTCCTCTATTAGCTTTCTGTCAATAAAAATATGGATCAAGAGTAAAAGTCGTTGAATGTATCTCGTTTCTGATACTTGCATATTTTAATTTTGGCGTTGCGTAACGCAAAGTAGTGCTAGACCTGGTGTAGATATCAATGCATATTGTATGTCTTGATTCCTTCGCATATCTGAATCAAAGTTTAATTTAGTACTAAATCGATGCTTCTTTACAATTATGTAACCTTGTTCTTTTTTTCCGTACCTCATGTAATTTTTGATAGATAGGGATAATATACTTTTAAATTTTACCTCCAGAATTTCGGCAAGTAACTGGTAACACTCAGAAGTTGTCGGCTCATGATCCTACCTAATTATCAACACTCATAATCTCTTCAGCGCGCCTATCTTTATCTAGGTAATATATAGAATTCGTTATTATATACAAGATGACAAAGATGCTTTTTTAATGAAACAAAGTGCCATCCATTACAAATTAAATCTGGACTCATCACTGATAAATCGTCCAGTGGACTTGCTGAAGTATTGTTCTCACAAGTTCCCTTATGTGATGCAATTGGCATTAGATTGCTTTATTACCATTGATGGGAACAATTTACACGTGTGCAGCAGTGGTTCTGACTCTGCCCAATAGATACTCTTACACTCGAAAGCTGCTTTAAAGAATTTGAACTCAAACCACCTTCTGAAAGGAGTTTTCATAGGCGAGGGTATACAGTTGTATTCACCCTATCGAAAAAAAAAATGGGAAACATTAGAATACCATAAAGACAACGATGAGCAGAAGCATAGCGTCCATTTCTTTTTGCTCAATGGTGCTGGAGTTCGAATTTGAGACCTCTCATTCAGATTTTATTTCGTTCACTCGGAAAAATTTTCAATATAGCTATTAACTATTACGGATTCCAAATAAAAACTATAAATTTTATATTTCATTTTTCCAGATGGAATGGAATGTGTTCATTTTATAAACAATAAAATTTACTATCAACAAAAAATAACAGCCTTAATTAAAGGCCGTTATTTTTTGTTCTAACAAATAAAACAATGTTAGCAATATGTGTAATTTTCGAGCATTTTGAACGTTGACGATTTTTTGCCCATACTTATGGGCAAAAAAATATCTGTACTTTAATGCAAGAGAATCACAATTCGAACCTTTTATCGTAAGTCACGTGAGAGTTAAAAATCGTAACACAAATTCTTAGTAACTACTAGAATTTTATATATATATATATATATATATATATATATATATATATATATATATATATATAGATATATATATATAATATATATATATAAATAATTTCAGTTCTACAATAATCTTTTGTCGAATAATAAAAAATAAAAGGGAATGAGAGCGCCAAAATATTGGGTTACGCAAAAACCTTGAAATTCCACTCTTTTTCTTACAGTCGACGGAACTCCGGAAGGAAAAGGAAATGGGAGAAGGGGGAATGTGGGAAAGAAACGAAATCAGGAAAAGAAAATAAGGGAAAGCAAAGGAAAGAAAATCGTTTTTTCCCTATCGGTAGGAGGTTGGGCAAAAGTGCATTACTGAAAGTTAGCTCCCAGAAATCTGGCATCACGAGTGATGCGGCTTCATCCGGTTACCATGGCTACCGAGGAAAACATTACGTGGTATGACGTCAATAAGATATCTTGCTCTATATCACAAGCCGCTCCCTATTTTCTTAAAAGGAAAGTTAGGACTGGGGAGAGATCATATATCACTTTTGCCACAGCTCGGAAATTCTTCAGCATATCTTATTACATGAATATAGCAGAAATAATCGGCAGGGAAGCCACGATAACACTTTCAGAGGACGTTTGGTGGACGTTTTTGCTAAAATATTTCATTTCAGGGACGATAACATACGTGGGAATGTGAAGTTATTCCTATTACACATTTTGCAAATACATGTGTGTAAATACTTTGTAAAAGTAATAATCTAAAAGAAAAATAGCATTTGTGACCACGTGAAAAGTATACCCTTTGTAAAATAATAATTAGTATTGATATAACTATATGAAGTTAAATTTATTCAGTAGTAAAATTATAGATGCCTAAAGAAAACTAAATTGCAAAAATACTATACATAAATATGCATTTCTATGTATGATATGAGCGAGCTTAATCTAACAACAAAAAATGTCCATCCATAGTCGTTTATGTATATTTACATGCATACTACCCGCATTCTAAATGGGTGTTGAAACCACCAACAAATAAACTGAAAACTAAAGTACTAATCATTTAGTTATTAGCTCGAAACGGAATTCCTTCCGTTGTAACTTTGGAAAGCGGTCCATTGTTTATGAAAAGTCTTTCCAAAAGAGAAACATGATAAAGGAATTTGAAAAACCTTTGAAGATGCATGAGATCGAATTCGGAAATTTAAAAAAATGAAAATGATTTAAAAAATGAAAGATATTTCATGCTATTTGACGAAAGAGGAAGAAAAAAAAATCTTCTTCAAAATTTAGAACGTTAAGGAATTTTTCCCGAATAAGAAATAAAATAAAAAATAAAAAAAGGATATTAAACCAGTAATTGAAAAATGCTGCTAAGCGATATTAAAAATAAAAATAATGGTGGCAGTAGACAATTGTGGTCAACAATTCTACCTTTTAGTGCACGTTTTATGCTATTTATTTAAATTGTTTGAAATTTATTATTATTTTTTTGCCCGTTAAATTACCCCCTTTCCTATTTAAAATATGACAAAAGTTAAAATAACTTTTACTTCCAACAAAAATATAAAAAGGGAATTTGAAACGCATAGTATGAAAAAAGAATGAAATTCGTGTGTTCACAAAAATAGTGTTTTCAAATAAATCGCTTGTGCTCTGACCATTATTTTTAGTTTTCTCATCGCTGGTTTTTAATAGCGTTTCATATTACTTGTTCAAATTTTTAGCGGAAGAGATTCATTTTATTTTTGAATATTCTCCGCATTTATTTTTACCTTTACTCAAATAGCTAGTTTTATAACTTCCTTGATGGGTAAAATCTTTCATATGATATCAGTAAAAAAATTAACACATGAAAAAAAGTAACCTAAAGCAATAATATAACAGCAATAGAGTAATTTTTTTATTCACATGTCCAAATAAAAAGTAATCCTAATTTTTTTTAAGTAATTTTCTATATTAAGGTTTTTTACACAATGTCGTGTACTGTTTTTGTCATTAAAAGGGTGACACCAAGGAGGAATGATGAAACTAATGTTCAGAATTACATGAAAGAAGGAAAGTGTAATATCTATACGATTAGCATTTCTGTAAATTTAGATGAAACAGGGGAAACAAATGATATCTGAAGCACTACATAAAAGAAAGTCATTCGAAAATCACTTCGCATTCTCGCTATTTTCTCAAATCATGATGGTATTTTTCGAATAAGAAAAAATGCTTAGTATTAGGTGTCAGAATTTGGTTGTTATTGCACCAGCATGCTTATCTCTACCTTAACTTGATTTGAGCTCTACCCGTTAGACAGAAGCAGCCGGGTGGAGTCTTCGTGATTCTGAGGCAGGGACCAAATAAAAGACCCCTAATACTTTTCTTGTCAGCCCCTAGGTTGGCCCATTTCATTTGGAAGACATTGCAAACACTCTCTGTTTTAACATGTTCCAGTCACCATTAGCGAACACGACGTATCTTCGGATAAGCCGGCATTTGAATTCACTACCTTCCGATAATGAGAACGACTCCCTTACTAACCAGGCCACAGCGACCTGTTAGAATTTTGCAAAGGCCTTTTTGCAAGATCCTTACTATTGAAGAGAGTGATCTGGGATATTAACTCTTCTCACCAATCAAAATGAAACCGGCATCATGCGAATATAAAATCGCTGGGTTGCCGAGGGTTATTGTTACGAAATGCAGGTCTAAAGACTTTTCATGATCAACGTTTAGAGGACAAACACATCGTGGTATAAATCTTGCGAAATCACGCAGCCACATTACAAACTATTAGTTACGAAATAGGTTTTTGCAGCATCTTAAGTATCCGCTCGTAAAGTGCGAGGAAGTTTTCCCACCATATAGAAGACAATCCAACAAACTACAACTGCTGAAAGCCTTATTTTTGTGCGTTTCTACTGCTAAATTACCTTCCAAGAGAACTTTTCGTTGATAGTAGACATATTTAATTGTTGCAAGGGAGAAAAACCAGGGAAATTCAATATCACTCACATCGATAGGTGGGCATGCCGGAAGAAAAATAAATCTCCCCTTGTTCAGCAGTAGCAGGGAACCTAGAATTTTTCGCTCTAAGGACATTAATCTATCATAAGGCCTTGCTGAGCAAAATGTGTGTGACTGCGATGATGTGTGTAACAGCACAGATTGTCGGTTCAGTGTCCATTACTTGAGCTTCCCTTCATATTGTATATTAAAGATAGATGGTGACTCTGACGTGCCCAACGACAAAGCTAGATACAGGAGTGACTGTCTTTTACAGACAAGCCTAGGTTTTTTGTGCGAGATGCTAACGGCTATATACTTTTCTTAAATCTTTAAGGAAAAGAATCGTAATCTAATTGCATTCGCTTTCATCATTGAAATTCGGCATTTACTATGATGCAATGGGTAGCTATTGAATATACGACACTCTCATTTCAGGTTCAGACTGATCGTAATTTGAACGGTGATCGGTACTTTCCTGGAGTCTTAAAATTGGTGGTTTTGTACTACCTTAATAGCTTGGGCAATCCCATCTTTTAACATGATAATGCAGAAGCACATGTATATGTTGGGTTCTGAGCTTCCACAATACGAAGGATTTTCCGTTGTTCCCCGGGCCTACCTAGTCACCAGACATCCCACTAACTGAAAACACCTGATCATTGGTTACTAAGAGGCTGGTATCAATCTTTCTCCATCAACTACGGTTGATGAAGAGTAGTATAGACTTCTATAGTTATATATATGTCTATTATGAGAAAACGGTTTGTTTAAATGATTTTGACAGAGAGAAGATTCTGATAGCCTGAATATACTCGGAACGAGTATTTCCGAAAATGATATGGCATTTTTTAATGATATAAAATGAAGATGCCCCCGAAGTTTAAGATGTGTACCTCAGACAAAGCAAGTCTTGTTCAAGTCTTTTATTCAAGACTTATTTTCTCGGGGAATTGCATTAGTGGAACTAGAAAAATGAACTAGCTAACAATAAGGCTTATATGTTAACACTGAATAATACCGTTCTCATATTTCAGAAATAATCCTGCTCAGAGAAGAGGAATGGGTACCTACCAATGGCACAAATGACGAGAAAAAAATCACGTGTTTCAATCCATAGTATCAAAGACAGTGCATTGTCAGTGATAAATGCCTCGCAATAATGTCTCTGAATAAAGGTAAGGTTTGTCATAATTTAGTAATTTGTACGAATGTCAAATGGATTGATACTCAGATGCGCTAAGCTGGATTTGCATTGATTTTTATGTATGAGATTATATAAATAATTATTCCACGTTCTGGTTACTCAAAAAGTAACAACTTTAATACGATGTCAGTAAAAAAAAAATATATTTTTTTAAGAGACCACATAATTTGAATTAGTTCTGTCTAAAAATTTTTATATTTATATGGATATGCAAATTTAAAGACGAAAGTGTGAGTTTTGGTCTTGAACGTATAACTTGAATACAGTTGTAACCTATTCCACTGTAAATCTGACTTGACAAGTTCTTTGATAAGACACAACTGTCAATATCTATGTAAGTAAAATCTATATTCTGTGTGTGCATTGAATATTTGCTCAGATTGAGGGCAACTGCACAGAATGGAGTAAAATTTACACCTCTTTGTTTGCCTTACGTTAATAAATCATAGGCTATTCATTTTGAAACTTGAGTGCTTACATTCTCAATTTGAATTATGATTAATACTGATTTGAACTCACTATAAACTTGCTTTTGCCACAATGCACTCTGTTTCAAAATTCTACTCATTTCAAGAATACACGCATGTGGCTTTTTCTGTCCTTTAAAATAATCAGCTATGAGTTATTGCCGAGGTTAAGGAAAATATATGTTAGAATTCGAGTACCCCATTCTTCTCATACTTCTTCAACATTCACACAATTATTTTAAAAAATAAAATTTATTAATTTTTCAATTTAGTTTTTTCATTGTTTCCGCCTTTTGTCCGGAGAACGTGTTTTCGATATTTCCAATACGCCGCTAATCAGAAGTACTATGGAACACAGACGAAAGGAATCTTGACTTCAACAGAAATTTTAATTGGAAATGCATAAAATGAATACACACTAGCAAACATCATTTTTTTTATTATTTCCACCGACTGTGCGGAGAACGTGTTTTCGATATTTCCAATACGCCGCTAATCAGAAATACTGATGAACACAAAAGAAAGGAACCATGACTTCAACAGAAATTTGAATTGGAAATGCATAAAATAAATGCACAATTTAGTAAACATAATTATTTTTTATAACTGAGTAAGGCCGTGATGATTTAGTTGAAAAGGACAACGTTTTTGTTACTAGTAAGTATTGAGTTCTCTATTTGAAATAGCTAAATAATCGTGGTTTAAGCCTGTTTGTTGGAGCATTTTAGCAATAAAACTTATAGAAACAATCAATTTAAAAGTATAAAAATTCATTCTTTACAATTTTTAATCTTATGAATCCTGAAAAAATTTGTAGTTCATATTTTTTTCTTACTTAAATTCCGGAAAAAAATTTGGTCACTTTAACGTTATGTTTAAGATGTTTTTTTATTCAATGTATAAAATAAAAATTAATTAAATATTTAATTGTAATCTTACTTTACACAAATAAAATTAAAACAATGCACAGAGAGAAATATTTCAGAATCTAGTCTGAAATGTTTTACTCTCTATTTTATGTCCTCCATGAAATATCATATTGATTGCTATGGTACAAAATAAATATTTTTTTCCTCAAGATTTTAAATCAAAAATACTGCATAGGAAAGCAAAACGCTGTAATTAGCGATTAGCTTTTCCGTTTTTATGCCACATTAAAAACTATAATGAAACAAAATATCCCACAGAGATTTAAAGTACTTTATACAACATTCAGAAATCAAAATAATTGTCTAGGGAAATCTATAATATACAAGGAATGTGTAAATTATTTTATAGAATTGGCGAAATTATCAAATCAGGAAATGTAAGAACATTCTGTGGTAATAAAACCAAACAATGATACTCAGAGGTATGCAGTTTGTGAACCTAATTCCTGGAAACAAAAGACAAGGTAAATGTCTCTCTATGTTATTCACATTCCTACCATTTTCATAACTCAGAAAACTGAGTTTTATGCGTTGGGGATTATGGACAGGCGAGATGATAGTTTCGAGCATCACGTACTATCTATTCAAGGAGCAGCAGGGGTTCTGCGATGACAGAAAATCAATGATTTGGTACCTAGCCGTCTCTCCGCGGGATGCACCAGTCCCCCGAAGCTAATAGCTATGCGCCACACCGCAGGAAACAATACATCATTTCCGAGGATCCTGAACACCGAGCGCCATCTGTCGGTTGAATTTCGCTTCAGGATCTGCAAAGTGAATTCAAATTAGCAAGTCTTTTGTATAATTTTGTATGAAATTTTTGTAACTTTGTATGTATTTAAAAATTTCCTCATGGTAATATGTAAGATACGAAGCTTATTCATTGGCTTTATTTCATTTAAACATGCATATATAGACATGCTTTAGACATGCATAAAATTAATAGATAAAGAACTAAATATACTTATATATATATATATATATATATATATATATATATATATATATATATATATATATATATATATATATATATATATATATATATATATATATATACAGAGAGAGAGATAATAAATATGAAAATGAGGGTCTTGTTGAACTTTTTTCTTCTAAATAGCACAAGTAAATCATGTAAATCTATAAATAAAATTCTAAATAAAAATATTTCATTTCCTAAAATTTCTTGTGTACACATATTTTTTCTTCTATTAAATTTTTGATTAAATCAATGTAATTTTCTTATTTGAATTGACAGAACTTTATTGTAAAAAATATCTTTTCCCAAAATTGTAATTTTTATTTTTCTGACTGATTTATTATTATACTGAATTTCTGTAGTTCTACAGTTTAGTTTCCAGAAACTCTAATATCCCAGTTATAAAATCTTTAATTTTTTTTTTTTACTATCTTCAACAGAAAAAAATTTAAAAAAGGTATTATTGCGTTAAATGATTTTTTTTATGTTTATGTTCAGTTTTACATAAGAAAATAACAATGCTGCTGCACATAAAGCTATTTTAGGAGCTTTTCATTTCATTTGGAGGTAATTCTCACATTTTATTAAATATAAAATAAAAAGTCATTTATGAATTAGCCCAGGATTACAAAATTTGATGTTTTATGGAATAAAACTGTCAAAAAAAAAAAAAAAAAAAACTTTCTAAATTTGTAAAAATTACGTTCAAAAACTTTCTCGCAAAAATTCCCGTTTCTAGATGAAACGAATCCGTTAGATTTCATATTCAAAGAGACCCCTTGTTAAAAGAGCATATGAATCTTAAAATTTCCTTAGGGTTTAGTGTTACCACAATGCTGCGTCAGAGAGAGGAGAGTGTCGATCTCGTTACCAGATTGTGATTCAAAATTACGAAGTGATCAGCTACGTTTTGAGCTTAGGTTTCCTGAAAGAGGAAATCTGTGACGTATTTTGGCCTTGCATAGTATAAAACTTATGCTAGCTATTTTATAATATCCACTGCGCCTTGAGCTTCGAAGGAATTTTCATAGATAACGAGCAATATTTATGCATGGCATGAGAGGAAACATAGAATTTTCCAGGCATTAACTCTAACATATATGCAGGCAGAAATCAGAAACGTTTTCCATTTGTTCAATAGCGTCTAGAATCAAACTCAGGAACAATGCTATTAAATGCATTAAAAATATCTAAAAACATTTCAGTTTAATCCAAATGTTCAGTAGCAGATAAAAGTTTATTGCGGTAATATTTACTGTTTTATTTAATTTAATAAAAATTATTTGGTAAAAATTTTGTGTTGACAAGGAGCTTTGATTTCTATGAGTCTAATAAATAGAAAAAGAAAACTGTATCAAGCAGGAAAAATTTCCCTTTTGGAAACATTCACTGTAATAAATAATATATATATATATAGTGGAATATAATAACATGCATTAATATATGCATGTGTACATATAACATTAGCAATTGGAATTGCTATATTAGTAAAGTGCAACTTCATGTACTTGAAATGTACGAGAAAGAATATACTGTAATATACATTTTTTTCCAACTCATTCATGTAAAACAAGCAGCACAACATCTACAATATGTATATAAACAGAAATTATCCACTGATTTTTCATATAGAAGTTGAATTTTAACATTATCTACATTTAAATATTGCTGCATACAGAAAGTTTGTTATCGTTCACTGTAGTTTGGTCGGTAGAGCGCCATACACCGAATCATTTCATCCCTGGCTCAAAACCCAGCAGTGTATTTTATCCGAGGACTGGGAATTTAATTTAAAATTTGTTACTTATTATTATTTGTCAAAAATCTAGATGATTCTAGAACATTTTCTTTACTGTTCGAGCTAGATTTTTCTCGAATATTCTGTTTTTCCCCAATGCCCAGCTGCCCTCAAGATATGCTTATTCAGGGTTACATGGCATCTCATACATGAGGCACCCAATAGGTGTGCCATCTTCACCCCGAAAGTGAAAAAATAAAGAAACACACACAAAGAAAAGAACATCTATGCACCAACCAGGATTTGGGACTAGGACTTAGGATTTACTGCTTCGAAGTTAGGGCGCTAACTACCATAGGTCAGCTCGAATATTTTGTTTGCAAATAAAAGATGTCCTTTCAGTTGGGGCCTGTCCTCCATTCTGTATTTGAGTATCTCCAGTTCTAATAAATCCAATTGTTGTTCAACTTAACCGTGTAGTTATTTTATCTTCACGACAATATAATTCTTGCG
The DNA here is from genome assembly GCA_030067965.1 of Latrodectus elegans. Classification (NCBI taxonomy): domain Eukaryota; kingdom Metazoa; phylum Arthropoda; class Arachnida; order Araneae; family Theridiidae; genus Latrodectus; species Latrodectus elegans. The sequence goes on along the minus strand of CM057816.1, from coordinate 48,494,922 downwards.
TATTTCGCAAAAAACGCAGAAATGTATATCTGCACGCATTTGGCAACGGTTAAAGTTCAAATGTAAGTTACAGGAATAATTGGTTGTATCGCAACATTATCTCATTCGTTTCGTAAATTTCAACAAAACATAGAATTGATGATTTTACGCGTATAATGTAACCATTCTATTTAAAATATATTGTTTGTGCAAATTTTAAACATTAATGTAGTATCCTTAACTACATTAATTTTTTTTTAACTGTACCATATGTACTTAAATTGATGATGTACTTTCCTTTAGCCATATTTTTGCAGACAGTAAGACTTTATATATTTAATAAAATTTTTAATTACTTTAAAATTTTTGAGTTATTTTGAGCTTACTATTGCAAACTTTTGGAAATTTTTATACATATTTTAGCAAATTTTTTACAACTTTTAAAACCAACATGAGATGAGTTAATTAGATGCGTTTCACAACTTATTCTGAAATGTTGATTATCAAATGTATGGCTCACAGTTCAGTTTTCAAACTTTCTGCCGATAACCTCAACCAATTGCTAACAACTTAAACCCTATTCAACCTATTTAAAATTTCCTCAAGATGTATGAATAGCTCAATTAGGCAGACATTATGCAAATATGCATACAATTTGTACTTAATTGGTCTTAAAAGAGCCAACACTTATAAATAGACATGATTTAGAGGACGCTTAAGACAACATCAAATGCATAACTAATCAACATATAGGATATAAAATTGTTATCCACGCTATTTATTCTATTGACATTTATCTTATGAACTACTTTTTTTTTTCCTTCTGATGTCAGTAATTTTTTCATAAAATTGTCTCTGTTATATTATTGATGAAACGTTTTGCTATTGGAATATTATGTAATATGAAGGAAAGGCTAAGTGAAAACTAATTTAAGGAAAGGCTTTGTTAACTCTTCATACAATTATTCCTGTAAACATGATATAAATTACCTAGCCACTTATTGTCAACCATGTATTAATGTTTTGGAAATTATCCTGATTTAATTAGTGCATTTTTATTTCATTTATTTCCCAATTAACCTTAAAGTCTTTGATTTCATTTGTTACAAACTTATATTGTATTTGTTTTTTAAAAAATTATATGGATAATTTATTTATTCTTGATCTTAAACTCTTGTTCTTATTGACAATTTTGGAGCTTTATTTTAATCAAAATATGGGCTTGTCTTTAAATACAATTTTCGATGAGAAACATAAAAACAAAGATGAAATTTCTTTTAAATTGCGAAAACAGGAGTGACTAAATACTTAAAGGATTTTATATTTCAAACAACCCTGATTTTAAACCAGTAACCACCCTGATTTTTTCTCCGAAAATAAATTCTATTATGCATTTCATTTGTCTGCTAAAAGAGACATTTTAACAGTTACTTGATTGTAGAATTGTCTTTATTTCTGAGCTCATATTTGTATAAATGCAGGTATTCCTTTGTGGGAAACCAAATCCAACTCTTTGACTTTAAGTTAATACCATCGATCTCCATGTTCGGTATAACTTGAGAACTTGTGGTAGTTCGAATAAGAAAGTTGCTATATCATTCGCAGGGCGCACTTGAATTTCTAATGAGAAAAGAACAGGCGATTCCAAAATCAACAATTGTTAAAACTATATTGTAATATTCCTATTAATATTCTCACAGCAATAGATGTCTTGTTTTTTATGATATTTTCAAATTTTATTATTAAATTACGGAATAATAAAAATAACCAAAAAAAGAAACTTTGAATAAGACTATTTTTACAATTCTAGTCTCTGATATGGAATTTTTACAGTTCAAACACAGTATTTATACTGAGTATTTATTAATGTTATAGGCGTATCTGTCTTGAGGATATATTTCATATTTGAAAATTTCTTAGTAAAGATTTTAATTAAAAATTGTTTTAATGTAAATTTCAGCGCTAAGTTCAAAGTTTCCTTCGAATCAATATGTAATAATCAATACAGCGTTGCAAAGCATACCATCACAGCGTCTTAACTACAAATTGTTACTCATCATGCACATATACCTTTATCCTGGGAATTAAAGAGTAATTTTCATGCTAATTTTAATATAAATTTACATTTGTATAAGAAGAACCCATTTCTAATGTCTAAAGTAGCTATCTAATTTGCTTAGTAGAAATTGTCTTGCGAAGAGTAATTTGTGTTATTTTTGTGGTTGGGGATAAACTGATTATCGAACATAATAATCTACATATTCCAAGTCCACATGTTTAATGCAAACTTATATATTTGTTTAGTTTATTTACAATACGTTTCCTACTGTTTTTTTTTTTTTTTTCGGTCAATTGAAAGTTCGAATAAACACTATCATTCATCACGTTGTTTAGAGAGATCACCCAGTAATAAGCACCATTCTCTTCACTCCCCATAATTAACGAATTTTAAGATCTTAAGAATTAATTAGATCTTAAGAATTTTTAGCAATCATAATCCCACTTAACACGGACAATACAACTGTTTTTTAGTTGAGTCAAGTCAAACTCGCGACTTCCGAGACACACGAGTCTTTTTTTTTAAAAAAGCTACAACGGCCATAATAAATCTTCACTGTTGGTAAATATTTATATGAATACAAATTGCTTATAAACCTTGATAAATAATCTCATCAGTTGAAGAATAATTGGGTATGCGTCTCAGTTGACAGTTTATTTTTCATATCCAATGGCTAATACTTCAAACCACTAGTTAAAAGTTGTTGATCAGTGAATTTCTTCCTGTTTTCAAGTTATCATTTTTGTGGTTTCCAGAATGTAGCAAATTGCAACTCATCTCAGCTTTAACCACCTGTTTATTGTTTTTGATTTTTAGTAGACTAATTTTAAGCTCTTTGTCAAATAAGTGTGATCTACGTAATTTTATTTAGTGAAAAAGAATGGTTGTCAAAGTTTATATTTCAGGTATCTCTGGAAATCATGAGGTATATATTTTTGTGTTTCTTGAATCAATGATTTGTTATATTGGATAAGTTTAAAAATATTTCGTCTGCTTTGTATTTTCTATAGTGATAATTTAAGAAATACCTAATTCTTTACTTTAGTCATTTTTGAGTCTTTTTAAATAAAAACAAATTTTCGTCTAAATTTAAATTAATTGAAGAATGACAATTATTCATATTTTATTTGTGAATTAAACATGATCTATTTTAGTAATTGTGGTATATTTTCTTTGCGTTTTCTGTCGCGATAAGTTTTGAATTTAGAAACTTCATCTTAGTGATTTATGATTCATTTTCAATTAATAAAATAGTCAATATTTAAATTAATCAATTATCTATTTAAATTTTAATGTATATCCTAATATGTATCATGTACATGTAAGTATATTTTTATTAAGTAGGTATTAGATCTAGAATCAGGCATCTAGATAAAAACTGCTGAAATTTTTACCTCAAATTGTGCGAGAAATATCAATTTATCTTCTTAAATACAGCTATTAGATGATTTTTTTAAAATTGCATTGTATATATATTATGTATTTATTTTGTTAATTTTAAAAAATTTAAATTCTTTAAGTCATCCTATTTGTTTTCAAGCACTAAAGTTCAGTAATGTAAAATCTCCATATAAATGTCAAATTAAAAATTTGTTTTTAATAGTAGATTTCTAGTTAGTTTTTGGCTAAGCATTAAATCTTTACATTAAAAAATAATTCTTTGAAGCATTTAAACTTTTTAATTTACTTAAATGTTATCATGAATCAGTTTTAATTTTAAATCATAATTAGTATCTAAATTGAACTATTTAATTTTTATTTCCCTAGTGACAAATTGCAGTTACTAAAAACTAGTTGACATACTAAATGTTGATAATTTATTCAATATAAATAATTTTCTAATTCAAAGAATTGCTTATTTGTACTTCCAGTTTGTAATTAAATAAAATGAAGGTCAATAAGATTTTCGTATTTATAGAATCTTAATTTTCAGTATTTTATATTTGGAATTCTGATAAAAATTAAATTCTGATTAACTTACTATACTGTTACATGATCTGAAAATTTGAATACTTAATTGTTTTTAATTATGAATAATTATTACAATGTTTTTAGTTTTCTGTGCACATTGTATTTAATGGTTATCAAATATGGTTCAATTGGTTTTGTATATTTGCTTCTTTTCTTAAAAATTTTAATGGCTTTTGTGAGAAAAAACATTATTTATGGAATTAATTTCATAGCAAACTTAATTTTTGCCTATAAAGTTTTACATTATAAAATTCTGTGATAAAACTAGACAATTCTAATTTTCTATTGTTACATTATCCATTTTAGATTAGGAAACAACAGCAAAGAGTTTTGTTCATTTTATCATCATTGAAGATTGATTTTGAAATAATTGATATCACTGAAATGGGCAAAGAAAATGATAGAGACTTCATGAGAACACAGTGTAAACTTCACGATAAGCCAAATCCTCTGCCACCTCAAATTTTCAATGATGAAAATTATTGTGGGGTAATAATATTCATAAAATAAAAACTACTATTTAATCCTAGTATTCATAACAGAGAGATTTGGTGACATTAAGATTCGGATTGTATGTTTATATATTGCCAGTTTATGATTGATAGTTTTTTTTTATTATGAAATGTTTATATATGCTTATGGTTATGAATCACATTAATTTTGCCATTGGTGACATTTTTTAAAACTATGCCAAATGTGTTATACATTCTAGGATTTCACCAAATGTTATTTTTTCCCATGTTACACTTATACATTCATTTATGTTATTAATCATAAGGTGGTTTTAGATACAATTCATAATTTCTTACAGAAAAATATATTTAATATTATTAAATAAAAAGAATAAATATAATTACATGAACATAAAAATCATCAAAGTTATATTTTTATTACATAATGTCTAGTATAATAAACTAATATAATTATAAGATACAGAGTATCCAATTTTAAATTCTTAATAGCTGTTTTCTTAATAATTAGTTATAATGCATTTCATCTACAAAAATTTGTTTGTTGCTTTAAATATAATAATCATGTTATACTTTTTGTAACAAATTGGAATTTTTTTTTTCAAAATGATATGTTTAAAATTCTACACTACAAAATAATTTAACTTGTGGAAATTAAAATATAATTATGCATTAAAAATATTCAAGTAATTTAAAGCTAAGTTCATGTAAAACAAATAAATTTCTTTTTGCAATTATTTTATTATAAACTAGTATATCACCATTCCAGAGCATGAATTTTGTAAAGAGAATAAAAATATTTTAAATTTATCTCCATAAATACAAATGAGAATTTATTCTTATAGATTTGAATGAAATTTTTAAAATTTGCTTAATTTTTGTACTAATATCCTAGGATTATGAAGATTTTGAAACAGCAAATGAAGATGACCAATTAAAAGTATTCTTAAAATTGTCAAATGAAGAAATTCAAAGGTTGGATGAGAATAGAGTTACAACTAATCAAGTAAAGATATTTCATTCATATTTAGAATTTTAATTAAACTTATCTATACCTATTTCCTGAATCAATAGTTTCATGAAATTTTAGATTTCTTCAGGAATTTATCTTAAAATGTCAATTTTACTTTTGAAATTAGTAGTATTGGTTGAATATTTTATTTAACTGATAATTAGATAATCTGTCATACTCATTCATTTATTTATCAGCATTTTTTTATTTTTAGTACTATTTATTATTATTTTATTTATTAATACTAGTAATTTAATTTATTGACATTTGTGTTAGCAGATTTCATTGAACTAAAGTTTCTATGTCATTTTTTATTTTATTATTATTTTTTTTTCATTTTAGCAAAATTGACGTTAAAAGAAATTCTAAAAAATATTTTAAACGCTGCTTTAAATTTATTAATTTTATGTATGATTGTGATATCAATTTTTTTCCTTTAATGAAAACCAAATTTTATTTCATAAAAAAATTAATATTTTGAAGCATTTATGATGTTGAATAATACATGAATCAGAATAATCTGAAAGCACAAATTTGTATTATTTTTCATTCAGTATTATGCTTTAGGAGCACAACACTTTCTATGAAGCATAGTACTTTTTAATGTATGTATGATAATGCTAAAAAGTATTTAAAATACAACATAATATGTAATTAATTTTTTCTATACTTATGATGTACATTTTTTTCATTTAAAATAAAAATGAAATTGAATCTATTATTTCAGCATCGGTTACATTTTTTTTTTAGTGTGGATTATTTTAATTTTTGAAGTTAATATTTGGCAACATCTAGCTATTGGGTTTGATATAAATAGATATTTTTGCCATTTCTTTGTCTTGTACTATGCTTTCTAGGGCATTTTTTGTTCTGTAAAAGAATAATATTTAGGCTAATTAATTTTTATAGGACGAGGAAAAAATCCCAATGATTACTTTTTATGAATTTGCAGTGTGAAAAAAGTACTGTGTTTATGTAATAAAATTATATTTTTACAAAAAATAAATGCTGGATGTTAATTGACTTTTAATTTATCAAATTAATTTGTTGCTATTTTTGCATAAATCAGTAGTATATGTTCATAATGAATTAAAGAATAAAATCTGAATCTTCATAATTAAAAATGTTTTTATTTTGGAAAAGATGGGTAAAAATTAGTTGTTAAATATACAAATTTTACAAGTCAGTTTTTTAATATGCATTTAGTTAATTAAGTTAAAATCAATTATAATTTTAAATGCTAACAATGAAGTGGAACAACTGAAAGAAATTGTTTTGGATTGTTACTGAAAAAATATTCAATAAATTTTTTAAATTCAAAATTAAAAAAAACTAACTTTATCTGATTGGTTTCTAGTTACTGTAGTAAAATTCAATAAACTGATACAGGTATGTTGTAATTTCCAATTTTTGTACCAAGCATTGCACAGTTATTTTGCCAACCTGAATTATATCACTTGGAACAATATCAGATTTCAGAGATCTCAATTGCACTCAAACTCTAACTTTGACTGTCCCAATCACTCACTATTTTTGTTATTTCAAATATCAAAATTTTAAATAATTCATTCTAAGCATTACTATATAAATATTACAAAACTAAAAACTAGAACTAATTTCACAAATTTTACGAAGATAACATATTACAAAACAAATATGAAGCAACTAAAAATCAATGTTAATATTCCTACTCTCTCAGTAAAATATATATATTCAATTTTTACAATTATGTTCTTTCAATTAATTAAAAAAAATACTAACACTTAACAAATACACCATATTAACAATAAAAAGTGAATATTAAAATCTCTGCTTTAAATCTAAATCAATAACATAAAACATTTTTAGAAAAGCTCAGATTTGAATTAATTAGGCAGTCGTGCCCACCTCAAAAAACAATCAGTTTAACTGTAATCTAGTACAGTATATGAATAGGCAATAAAACTAAATCAATAACATAAATAATATACATTTTTATGAAAATTTGTGTTTAATAAGCAAGACAGTGGTGCCCAACTGAATGAACATCAGTATAAATGTAATCTAACACTAGAGATAACTGGGTTTTACAGCTTATCAGTATTGTAAACAACATACATTTTAATGAAAACTCGATTTTGTAATTAACAAACATTACAATATAGTAAACCTAAATACATATATGTCTAATTCTACCCAATACTTAATAAATTATGTAAATTATTACATATTACAGCAATTTTGATCAAATAACACAAATTAAAATTACTCACTTAATCATTACTTGCAGAATTAAAGAATAATATTAAAATGCAAATTCAATTTATCACTATCCATACCTTATACTTGCTACAAATGAATGCTAAAATTTAAATTTTTCAATTTGATACACTTTAAAAACAAAATATAACTTCAAACATTTAAATTTCAATTGTAAATGAAAGAAAGAAAATAGAGTAAAAGCCTCAAGGGTAACTAAAACTCCAAACAAACTTTGTACAAACACACACATTAAGTCTTGTCATAAAATCACAAAAATCCATTCTACCACAATCTACAGGTGTGGTGCATTTGGCATGCATACTGGCTTGTAGGATTTAGCTATTACCTGGAGCTTTTATTTATTTTTTATAAATATTATAAGAAAACATACAGGTTTTACATAGCAATTTTTATCTACAAAACAAATATTTGCAACAAACATTTGGTTTGTTAATCTATTATGTAATAAAAAGTTACTTCTGAAATTCATGTTCTATAACTTTGAGCCAATAAGCCATTTATGATAAACAGTTGTGTTTTTAAGGAGTCCAAGAGTAACTTACTAAAATCTAATAGTAATGATTAGTTAAATGTAAAAAGGAAGAATATTGAATAACTTTCTAAGGAATTAAGTTATTTTATACAAGTAAGATAATAATAAATGTCAAAACGGCATTATTATATAAAAAAAAAGGATATGTATATTCTATAGTTTAAAAGCTTCCAAGATGTAAATACATCAAAATTTTTGAAATAATGCTCTTGTGATAAATTTGAAATAATAAATATAGTTGCTATATTTTTATTATATTTAAGTATTTTTGTATTTGTACATTTATATTCTATTATTTTCACCTTTAGAAAAAGTAGTTAACAGTAGCATAGTTTTAAATGACATTAAAGAAATGGGCTATATTAAAACTTACTATAAATTATTTAAAACATGAATATATCAACAAATTTCTATATTGCGCTCCTGGAATTATATTTCTCTTTTGTCTTGACTTCAAATTTGAGATTCATTATATCTTGATCACAGAGAGGGGCTTCCAATCTTTTTCTACATTGATAATAATGATTATCTTCATTGATAGCCTCACATTTTTTTCTCTAAAATAAACAGCATACAATATAATTATAGTATTAATAATTATTTGCATCATATATAAAAAATGCAGAAACATTTAAAAATAACATTTGTAATGAGAATCTAAGAAGTAATAAAAGTGCCCCATTAAATTTATTACTTTGTACTATTTTTAATTTTAAAAGTATAAACAAGATTATGGAAACAGTTTTAAGTAATTAAAAATAGTTTGTATTAAAAAATATTAGACAAAAAATTGCCATTTGAAAAACAAGCTTGTTTGTATTTATCACATTGAGAAGATCTGTGTGTTTTTTAAGATGAAGCATACTTTGCAAGTTCACCTTGGTGTCAGTATGCAAATAAAAACCAATGGTAATGGCATTTGAACTCATACAAATGCATTATGACAATTGACTTTAGATAAGTGGGTCACTCTAATATATGCAAACACATTTATCTTAAAACCAAAATTGATTTTAATAATTAGATATCTAAAGAAACTAAGTGTAAAAATTTATCATCAATTTCAATAAACATTTGTAATGTAGACCTTTTTTAAACTTCCATCAACCCCATTAATGTATTTCATTGGGAATTTCTTCTCTAAATGCTGGTTTTTATCATAGCAATGGCAATACTTATTGACTGTTGGTAGTAATGATTATACATACTTACAATTATGATTACTTTAGTTTTAGATGTTAAAAATTAGCTTTCTTCAGTGTTACCTCTATCTTGGAATCATAAAAGTTTCCGGAGAATTTATCTTCTTTGATTTATTTCAGTAACTAATTTATTATAAAGAAAAGGATGAAGATTAAGGTGTAAATAGTTTTATTTGATATTGTTTCAGAATAGGTATTTAGTACCAAAAGGGATTAGAATTTTAAATGTTTAACATGGTAATACAGCTGTAATAAACTCGATGTCTGTTTAGGAACAACATCAGATAAAATTGCAATTTAATGATACCAAAAACATGAGGTCATTTGTGAAAGCGATTATTTTATACTTAAAATGAGATTTATGATGTATCCTAACTCCATTGTGCAGGAACTGAGTCAATTTTGATTCTTTAATTGAGAATTGAAAGCTCTAATGTTCTTTGGATGTTCTTTACTTGTCAGCTAAAATGGAAAATTAAATATGTTTTCATTTGTGACAAATTTTTGTTACAAACAGAACTGCTAATATTTTTGATTCATATGAGTTAATGCATATATGAAAAATATATTTTAACATTTTCCTACATAATTGGAATATTTTTGCCTTTGGTTTAACAGTTAGTGGGTTTGTATTCTACCCTATTCCTAGATGCTTGTAATGGTTCAGAATCCACTTTAAAAAATAGATCTTGGCCTCATTAGCCCTCATGTGCAAAAATGTAACTGTTGAGTCACAAACAAACTTGTAAAGTTTAAAAATTAATAACATAAAAATAAAATATTAAATCCTAATTCATGGTATGGGTGGCTAAATGGGCTCCAAATAATTGATTATGGCACCATTCGAATTTTTTTGTTTGATAAGTTTCACTGTGTTATTTGCAATTCAAGGTGCTTTGTTGCACTCAGAATTTAATTGGGGCCTGAGTAACCTTGTATCTTATATGATGTTATTTATTTTATTAATTTGAAAAAATATTTTTAAGTTGTATCCTAAAATAAATGCATGCTTAAATTCTAAAGATGGGTTTTCATTTTTATGTGAATTTTAAAGTTGAAATTGTATTTGAAATTTAAAAATATATTATTTGGAATTTGTAATTATTTAAAAATTTAAGTTGAAATGTGTTTGAAAAGATTATTCAATCTATGTGGTCGATATTTCAACAAGTGATGGCTAAGTGATTATTTTATGCATTAGTACATAAAATAGTGTATATGAATCAACTAAATTAATTATTTAAATTTATTCTAATTATTATTATTCTTAAGCATAAAGCAAAAATATTTGAGGTACATATAGGTTTGCTGTTGAATTATAAAAACTATTAGTGTAAGTGTAATATTATTATGCTATTACATTATAGGAACAATTGCTTGATTAATTAAAAATAGAAATGCCTCTTTTATAAAAAAAAATAAAAAAAAAATAAAAATAAAAAAAAAAACCAAATTATTTTACATATTATTTACATTATAAATTTAATTTTATTGCCTGCTTCTTCATTCTTGTCTGGATGTATTGCATAGGATTTTTTTCTAAAGTGAGTGTCACTACCTCATCAATTAGAAACCGAATTTTTTTTTATAAAATATGAGGTTATTTACATAATCAATTTAGCTTTATTATCGGGTTCTTCACTCCCTATTTATCTGCATTGATTAGGATGTTTTCGATGGGGAACAACAGTGCCTTTTAATTAATTTAGTTTTCAAAGTCAGCAATGTTACATGTTATTGATTTTGTTTTGTTGTGCTGTTGTTAATATCTGCTATATGCTGTTTTATTGGTAATGCTGTGACATTATATACAATGTATTTTTAAAGTATGCATGTTTGTTTAGTGAATTAAAATAAATCAAGCACAAATAGTTGTATTGATTTTTATAGCTTTTTATATTTGTTTAATAATGTGTATTTTTTTTTACTAAACACATGTTATTAGGTTTATCATTTAGTCATAAAATATTTGTGTGGTAAGTAAATAAGGTGAACTATTGAAAATTGGACTAGATTGATATTCAAAGTTGGTATTTGAGTAAGATAATTTTATTTGGTGTTAAAAGTTGAACTAAATAGTGATTTTGAAAGTCAACTAATTACTTCATTTTCAACCCACTTCACCAAGCTTATGCATAGTTGAAAGTGTGCACAGTATCAATTATTTTTAATTTAATTGCACTTGCTTTGGTTCAACTACTGTATTAATATAATTTTTTAATATTAAGTTCCTAAAATGGTGTTAAAAGTTTGCTAAAATGTACTTTTCACATAAATGCGTTCAGTTATATCAACAACAGTTCTTCTGTGGTGCATTGATACAAATTTTTTTTAAAAATTAACAGACTCTTACTTCAGAATCTGACTTACAGAATAAAAATATAATCAATTCTAATCTGCTCGACAATCAAATGTATGTGTAATATAAAAAGTAAAATTAGAATACATTATATAAAAAAATTACTTCATTATCAGCAGTACTGAAGTTTTTCTTCTAAAATAGTTTTTCATTGATTAAATACAGGGTTCATTTTTTCAAAAACTTTGACAACATCCTTCAACAGATTTTTCTGAATTTTTTCTAGAAAATTCAAGAATTAATAAATTTTTCTCAATCATATGTCAGCAAATATAGAAATTTTTGACTACGGCTTGAAATGTTTATATTCAGTCTCAGTAAGAATTAAATCAAATTGAAGAAGGCTTTGATATCAACGATAAGCATAAAGTTGAGAACAATGAAGATCTTTTACATGTTACTTAATGATTTATTTGTGATTATATTTATTCATTATTTATTCATTTAATGAAAGTATTAATATTAAAATAGTTGTTTGAAATAGAAAATACTAGTTTATTATCATCTCAAATTAATAAAAAAGGAAACCATTAATTTCTGATGAAATATAAGAAAAGTCAATGTCCAGAATAGTACATCAAGATTTGGTAAAGTATACAGATTAACTTGTGGGAGATGAAAGTCACCTATAATAGCACTTTAATTCTAGTACAGGTAATTTAAGCAAATTTTCTAAATGAAGAAAGATAAATTATTGGAAATAACTTCCTTCGTTAGCAATAAGAAAATCTTTTGAAAAATTTACTGAGTGATTTCTCATTAATCTTTATTTTTCTTTTAGATTGTAATCAATCATTTAGTCAGCTGTTAATTTAAGAAATAAATCAAGAAACAAATGTATAATTTAATTTGAGGCACTCTATTATTGGTTAGTTTTATTAAAATACATCATCAACATTGCAATCTTATGTGAATAATTTGACTTTTATTTCATTTAAAGTATTAGATTAATATCTATGTAACTAGTTTTAAAAAAAATTAATGTTTTTAACAACTTTTATCTTCAAAATTTTTTTGTTAACTTAAAAAAATTATTTCTCATTTAAAAATTTAAGAAGGCATATCTGGTTTCAGTTTAACATTCAGTTTTATACATCAGTGAATGTTACAGGTTTATCCTGAGTTTTCATATTTACATGATTTATAATTATATACTTAATGATTACTAAGAGTACTTTATTGATATATAAATTTTTCTTTTATATGGGCAGTAGGATGTCTGATAATAATCTTAGTTAATACTGTTATTTATGTATTAAATATTGAATTCTATGTGATACTGAAACTGTAAATGAATAAGAATTTTTTTTGTTATTTTATTATTATAAATGCATAATTTAGATTCAATTAGATAATTTAGATAATCATTCCATTAGTAATTTTTCTAAATATTCTGTGAAATTTAGAAAGCATTGAATAAAAGTTACAGTAATAAGAGATTATTATTTTCAAATATGTGCCTTTAATGAGTCATTAAAAAATCCTTAAATACTCCATCTGAAAAGTTTTAATTTTCATGTATGAATATTTATACAATTATTTAAATCTAATGATAAACATTTCTATAGCTTATTTTCTCTATTCATTTTTATTTTCTGAAAAATGTAAAATTATCAAGTTGTATTTATTTCCGATTTTGGGACAAATGTTTTATAGGGGAAAAAAGAATGCAATTTTTTACTAAAAATTTTCAACAAATTATAGCACAATGAGTCATTTACTGTTAATTAAAAATAAATATTTAATTTTATCTTATAGACTTTACATATACTTCAAATTAATGAAAATGATACTAAGTCAAAATTGGTTTCAATGAAATAGAATCATCATTAAGGCTCATAAATATTAATATTTGTTACTTTGAATTATTCCCTTCAATTTGTCTGATTATATTGATCATTTTAAAATATTCTCCTTCAAAAATGTAGGACTTATACCTTTTACTTAAATTCTGAGAAATATTTTTTACTGTAACAACTGAAAAAGAATCTGTTGAATAATTATGTTATAAATTGTGTAAAAACTATTGTTATTTTTTATTTTGCAGGTCATGAGTAATGTGGAGACTGGTGAAAGCGAAGCCCTTAAAGGTTGAATGAACTTAATTGATTATTTTGAATCAATAAACTTTTACAGTTTTTTAATTTTATCATTAAAATATAATATGCTTACATTGGAAAAATTAATAATAAATTTATAAAAGTAAATTATAAAAATGGAACAAAAAATCCCATCAACCATCATAAATTACATGAATGAAAAATGTTCTGGTTTATAAATGACATTAAATATTTTTGTTTACTTTTGATATTTTTAACAACTTTTTCCACAAAAGTCTTTTGTAATATTTTTTTAAAACTAAGGTTAATTGATTATATTTAATTGAAGCTTTAAATTAATGTACCACTTTTTTTGTCCAAATTTGAGCCTTTCAGTCCAAGCTGATAGCTGAATGATTCATGATTTGGCCTTTCCTTTAGTGGTTTGTGGATTCGATTCACACCACAATTTGACATATTTATAAAGTTTAAACTGTATGTGAATCATGGTTAAGTTAACCCTAGTATACAAAAGAGGCCATAGAGAACAAAACTAATTCATACTTCTAAACAAATCGTTTTAATGAATAATTGCTGTTATATACTACTTAAATACATTAAACAAAATTATTATCAAACATACTCTTGATGTATATTTCTTGAAATTGCTGAATCTTCATTATTGCCTGGAAGTGTTACACCATTCTTATTTTTTCCTATTGTGACTTTATCAAATTGTCATTCACATAGTCTTATCTGATCACAAATGGTTAATTATTGTGTAAAACAAATTTTTACTATACTTATTGCAACACAAAAGGGTTAAATGTTATAAACCTTAACTTCCAAATAGCAGAAATTTTGTATCTTGATTTTATAACAATATGTTTTAAAGGTAAATTTAAAAAGACTTTGTTAAATGTGCAGTTATTTACATGGTATCAAAATTCATGACAATTAAATATGTTTTTTCAATGTAAACATGCTATATAATATATACCATGTTATATTTATGTTATCAATTAAAAATAATTTGAAAAAATATATTTAAAATTTATTCCTTTGTTTTACTAGTTTACTAATTAACCTGGTCTTAAAACACAAAGTATTTTTTTTTTTTTTTTTTTATCTTTTTAATTTATACTTATTGCTTATAAAGCAAGACGAATGCTATCATATTAATTTTGATTTTTTATTATTTTGTGATACTTTTCTGGCATTTAATCATATTTGACTTTTTATTTATGTCCATACTTATTACGAATACAAAGTACAAAAATAATTTTAAATCAATAATGATTTCTTAAAAGGAATTTACAATTGATGGAAATGTTACTGAATTATCCAACAATTGGAAATAATTTTCACTCAAGAAAATTGTTTTTGCATAAAAGAGCTTAGAGTTGTGTTCATAAATTATTAGAAACAATTACAAATTTAAATAATAAAATTAGAAATATAGTTATAACTATAAAGTAAACAAAACACATTTTGGAAAAAATGCAGAAATTTGGGGAAACATTTTTGCTACAAGTTGTTTAAATAAAAATCTATATTAAAGTTTTTCTTATATAGTATTGTATGAAGTACTTTACTGAAACCTAAATTAAGAACTAAATTAATAGTTTGACTGACTATTTTTGAGAATGTAGTTGTAATAAGTAATAATTTGATACATTTTCATTTTATTGTTGGTCTCAGATGAATTAACCCTGACCTAGTTGTTACAAAAAAAAAAAAAAAGAGAGAGAGAGAGAGAGAGAAATACAACACTCTCAAATTAGTGAATAAAAAGTTCAAGAATTGATATGTCAATGCGAAATAAATTATAGAAAGATATTTTTTTTTTTAATTTTATAAAGCACCTTCTTATTTAAGGGGCTGTGAAAAATCTTAATGTTTTTTTATTTGTCAGAATATTTTGATTACTTATGATTTGTATTTGCCTAATTTATATAGATTTTAATTATTTGTTATTCTCTAGATTTTATGGTAATGTTAAGTTTTTATTTGTTTTCAGCATGAAGCAGGACTTTTTATGGATAACTAGGACTGTTTCCTGTAAGAGTAGCTTCTATGAATGATTTTATAAATTAGGGTAGATAGGACTTTTACATACAGCTATTTTGCATAAATTGTTTTGTATGTATATACGTATACAATATTGCTACCAAAAGTAGATTTGCTCATTTGTACGAGCTTTGTTTACTCTGACCTGGAGCTACATCCATATGCATTTACTTACTATATAAAATACTAGTTTAATATGATATTGTATATCAAATGCCTTGAATATGGGTAATTTAAGAATATGGAAAATCTAAAATTTGCAATAAATTATTTTTTTTCTTTCAGTGGCTAAGGAGAAAGTGTGAATTTTACATGAAAAATAATCCCTCTTTAATGATTAAATTTATTTATATTATGCATAGTAAATTTCCTTAAGAAATATTGAAGTCTTTGATAAAATTATTTTGTTCAAATAAGATTATTATTTCTGCAAAAAGTTATGTGCTTAAATAATTTTGTATTTTTAAACATTAATATAAAATTTGAGTTTTGTGCAAGAACACAGTTCATATATTATTACTTATTTTTTATGTAATTATTACATAATTAGATTTTTATAAAATTAGATTGGTTAATGATTTTGTTTAGTTATAATTTTTAAAATTGTTAGCAATAAGTAGATTTCTGTTAATTTTTTAATTGAATATGTAAGTTTCTTTTATAAAAGCTAATTTTTGTTTCTTATGTTCTATTTCGATTATAATGTTATATTTTTAACTAAAAATTTTAGTTGTCATTGCTTAAAAGTATTTTTTTATTAAAATCTGAAACAAATATTATTAATGAAGAAATGGGTGATGTATAATATATATTATTTTTTTGTATTTTTCTTTTATTATGTAAAGGAATACTAATTTTTGTATATTTTTATCAAATTATAAATGACTTGGAAGTTTATTTCTTTCCCTATTTTTTTACTGAGAAAGCTCAGATAGTCCAAATAGTTATGTATTGTTTTTAAGGAACCTTTCATTTTGAATTTGTTCAACATGTATTAGCATTCAAGAATTTCAATTATATCTCTTGATGCTTAGAAAGTTTTCAAAATATTAAAATTTAAAGCCTAAATACTAGTTTTTAAAAAGTATAATAAAAAAGAGGTAATATGATTTTAAAAACACTGGTCTAATGGAATATTTTAATTAATACATTAATATGTTATGTATTTTTTACAGTTAAAGGCTATTTTAACTAATTTAGTTTGTGGCTATTTTATATACACAGAATGATTTTAATTGCTTAATCTTTATTTAATCCTAGTAATCTAAATTATACCCTTAAATTATTATTTTTTTATCACATAAAAATAAATTACTTATGAGTAGAATTAAATTGTAACACAATAATAGTTATAGTATAAAAGTAACTGTAAAATACCAAAATTTTGAATTTCAATGCATTCAGATTACTCCAACACTTTTATGCTTTATACATTTATTTGTCAAACTTAAGATGAAAAACTTCTCTATAAAAGGAATGTTATAGTTTTGATTTATATATTGTTTAACAGTGAGATTCATTTGAGGTAAGTTTTTATCAATAGAATTCCTTTTGAGATGTTTTGCTTCCCCTTTTTTTACAAAATTAATTTTTAGTAGAAGTGAAAGATCAAAATTATTATTTTAGTTTTTAAAAATGTAATCATATACCATTATAATGATGCTACAAAAATAGTTAATGATTCATGGTATTAATAGTAGTAATTAAATTTGTGAGACATCACTATTTATCAATTTTTGACATCAATACAAAATTGATATTTTTCTATATCTTTAATCATTTGAAAAAATTTTTATGAAAGGTTGGAAGCATCAAATTTTTACTGATTATATTGCCTATTTCTTACAAATGATCAGATTATTATTGCAAATACTTTACTTATTCTAAATAAGTTGGTTTTGCAAACCTTTATTTTCATTGTTAGTTCATTCAGCAATTAAAAATGTTAGTATTGTAATCACTATTATTAAGGAAAATATATATACATCATCCCCTTGGTTTGTTTCTCTTTGTTATTCTTAACATTACTATTCATACTAAACATTAACATTTTTAATTATATTTCTTTTGATTATTCATTTACTAAAATGTATTTTTATAGATATATATGCTTTTTATCATTCCTTTTGAAAGCTTTGATTTTTTTAAAATTTCAACTAATTTAAATTTTTTCTATTGATTTTTTTATTATTGAGTGATTGAATATGAAATGCATTTTTTGTTATAAGTGATATAATATCATTTGTGTCAAAATATTTGATGAATTAGTTTTATGTTCTTTTGTTTATGTATATTTGTGATGCTTATTTATGATACTTTATTTTTGAAATTATTTTTCTGTTTAATTCAGTTAATTTCGTTTGCTAAATAAATTTCGTGCATAGTTGAATGAAATTTAAATTCTACTTTTACAATAATGTTTCGGTTAATTTTAATTCTGAACTTGTTTGTATAAGGTTAGTTTTTAATGTTCTACTCTTAATATCTTAAGGTAATTATCTGCTTTTTACTCTTTATTTAAATAAAATCTCATTACTGATTCTGTGATAAACTGTTCAAGTGAAATTTTATTTTTTTGTTTTGGATAAAAATTAAATTTTCTTAAACACTAAAAAAAATTTCAAAATTGCAAATGTGTTCAATTTTTTTTTTTAATCAATAAAATTATTTGTTGATTATTTAAAGGCAGAAAACTATGTTTAAAAAACTATGAAATAAAAATTAAAAGTCTAAAAATTGAAATGCAACAGTTTTAGTATATATATATATATATATAAATTTCTAAATTTATATATAAGTAACTGTTTTCTATTTTTAATTTAAGCAACAGTTTCTGAAATTTGTTTTATCTTTTTAGTTTTATTTTATCCACATTTTATAGCATCTAATGACTATTTGGTTGAAGCTTTATCAAAGTTTATTTTCAGTAACCCATATATTATGTATCTTATCTTAACAATGTCATTAGAAGCCATTGAAGTAAATTGAATCAAATCTATATAAAGAGCAACTAACTTTTCACAATGTAAATTAAATTACATTGCATGTTTTTTTAGTCAGTTTTAATCTTTCCTTCATTCAGAACTTCAGAAATATTTTTAAATATTTCTTAATATATTTAAAAATATATTAAAAAATATTTTTAAGTTATATTAATAAATATTTTTAAATTTATTAGTATAATTTAAAAATATTTATTAATATATTTTTAAATATATTCAGAACTTCAGAAATATTTTTAAATATTTCTTTTAAAACTGGAATTTTTTTATTATGTTTTTTGGGTGCAAATTACTAAAAAGATATGCAGTTTAGTTTAATATTTAAATATTTATGCATGTTTGGTGTTCAGACATTTGTAATCATATTATTTGGATTAGAAATTATATTAATCAATAAATTAAAATTATGTATTTCTAATCGTTTTCTATGCATTATATTATATATATTTTTTTATAAAGCTTATTATTTGTGATAAAAATCTTTGTGTGTATGTTTCGATAAACAAAAATATATATATATATAAACATCTTGAACGAGTTGCATTTTTGAAAATTTTGCTTTTATTTTTATATTTTAGTAGGTATTTTGTAGAAATTGATTGTTTTGCTCTTTAAATAGAATTGCTTTTAACATTAATGGTGCAAGAAGTTTTTTTCATGAAAATCTCAAATTTTTGGAATTAACAGGCTTTATTTAAGCAAATAATTGTTTAAAATTTATAAAAAAAATTTTTTTTCAGCTTTGTAATTTAAGGTAACTAAGCCATCTTAAAATTGTGTGCAATAAATTTAATCATTAAAGTTATGATTAATAATTGCAACTCTTTCAAAATGGTATTGTTTATAATTTATTTTTATTATATAGTCAATGTTTATATTGGTGTCGTTTAGGTATGTTTGGGCTTTTATAATATATTTATTTAATAGATATTTTTATATTCTTTTATATTTTTAATATAAAATATACATTATAGTGTGGAAATTATATATATTTTCCCTCCTAATTATTGTATGCTAGTAAATTTGTAAATAAGTAAACATAATTGGCTTATTTAAATTATTTTGCAAATATTTTTCAAATCACCTTTAAGTTTTTATTATCATGCAAGAATTGCATTTATTACATTATACACACTTTGTAGTCATTTTATTACATTTGTATGAAGTTTGTAAGTTCTAAATAAAGACAATAATTACTGAATATATTTCATGTCTGTTTTCTCTTTATCATTTGAACTGTTATAAATAGTTTGATTTTAATTCAAAATGAAGTTTACTTTTGGTAGTTTTAGTGGATTGTTATAAAAAAAATATGGAATTAAATTTTTTTTTTAAAAAAAATTTTAAACTTATAATTTCTGCATGTGTTTTTTTAAAACCCAAAAGTTCTTCTGATAAAATTTTAACTGCTGATTCTGATGTTATGAACCAACTTGCTCAATACATTCAAACTGTTGACTGCTTTTAAAATGTTTATCATTTTGAAGTCAAGTGTGTATGAAAGTGTATGGATTTTACTTTAAAATATTCCTCATCATTATTGTGTTGTCACAGCCATTGTAGAATCTTGACTTTCTTGTAAATTTTTTACAATTCCTTTTAGTTACTTGCCTTCAGTTTGTGATTTATAATCTCAAGCATTTTCAAATCCTCTTCAATTTGTTCATTTTATTTAGTTCTACATCTTTTTTTATCTCTTGAACCTTCTGGGACTTCCATTCAATAATTTCTTTTAAGTATATTCATTCACCCTCAAAATGTTAAAGTAGTTAATTTAACATGTTAAAGTATGGTGTATATATTTAAGCATTACATGTAATTTGCATACCAACTTTTGATAATTTCTATGCAATTAAGATATCATTGCAAAAATGATCGTCCAATTATGGTTTCAGCTTTCACTTTTCATAAATGTTTCACAAAGTCATTATTTATTCACTTTCCCAATTTAGAAGTAAGTGAATGCTATAAAAGTTGAGTTATATTTGTATTTTTTAAAATTTCCATCAGTTATAGAAACACATTCCATCCAATTTCCTCAATATTTTTGGAATTTATGGCAGGCTAGTGAGGAGAGATCCATGTCCAGAAGATAACATGTAATTGATCTCTTCAAGACCATCATCCTGATAAGGCTTATGAAAGCTAGAAGTTCCACTAAGTTCAATACCCCTTCACTGGTATGGTGCAGCTTAGTAAGGACATCAACACATTAGTTGGCGGTATTTATTAACTTTAGTTGGCAGAAACAAGTAACCAGAAATGCATCAATGACTTATTTGCGTACCTTTCTTTCTTGGCTGATATTTATTGGTGGAAATATTTGATTTTTACAAACAGAATTTCATTTCTCGAGAAAGAAAACTAAGTATCTATGTAAAAATTTTGATTGTGGAGGCAATGTAATAACAGGAATATATGTATCTACAATCTATCATTCTTTAAGAGTATTTCTTTCACAAGATCTATATAATTTTTCTTTTTTCATTTCCAAATTTTAGGAATTTAAGCTTGAGCCTCTGGCTAATTTCTCATGACCAATGAAAATGTTATTGAATTCACTCTCTAATAAAACTTATTTATTTTTACTTTATTGTGTTGGAATGTTCGTTACATTTATTGTCCCATTTTTTTACTTTTTATTTTAACTAATGGAATTTATTAGATTGGCAAAAAATGAATGAATGAAGTTATGATTTTTCTCACATAATATAAAAATGTATTATTTTAGGTGTGACTATCAATTTATTTCTGTTCTTTATGAAAAGGTGTTTATTTTACATTGAAATTTTAAAAAAATGACAGTATAAATTAAACACTTTAGCAGGTGAAATTTTAATTGTAATATTAGTTAAATAGTTGGAATAAATCTTACACCTTTATATAATGAAATATTCGTAATGTTATTCTGTACAGGAAACAAAGGATTTTTTTCATAAGAATACTCCTAAGCTCTTTCGTTTGACGTATTTATATGATTTAATAATTATATGGACTAGTTTCTTTTAAGAAAAAACTGCTTTGATTGATAACTTTTAAAAAGAAACTAAATAACGATTAATAATTCTTAAAGAAGAAACTATTTTGTGGCTGATAATTTTTGATATGAAATTAATTTACGATTTATAAAACATGATCTTTATTTGAATTTCAAAATGATGTACAAAAATGAAATATGTGATATGTAACAAGTTCCAGCAATGGAAATTTATCTTAGCAGCACAGTAAATGATTAGGCAATGGTTCCTTGACAAATTCCTGCAAAAAAGTATTAACAACCATATAGAATAAATTTATATTTTTCTATTAACAAAGCATTATGGTGGATGTTGATAGGATTAATAATTGAGTATTCCAGTTCGAATTTTGGTCACTTGTCATAAGTTTCCATTGTTAATTGTAATTTTATAATCATTGTTTTTAAATATAGTACAGAATAAAAAAATATATTAGTGTAAATGGAATTTTGCACAAATAAGCTATATACGTTTGTTTGAAAAGCAAAAAAAAAAAAAAAAAAAAAAAATAAAAATATAACTGTGAAAGAAACATAAAAAATATTTTTAAATATGAAATTCAAACTTATATTACACATATATTAGGGTTTTATTTATTAAACAGCAACTTGAACTTATATGATAATTATAACTAATGATGAATGATATTTCATAATGAAATTATTGACGCTTCGTCTATTTCAAAAATTTTAAATACATATTTCATGTTATCTCCTTTTGCCAAATTTACGAATTTAGAATGAATATTCGTAGTATCACAAACACATTTTATCTGTCAGTTATTCAAAGATGCATGGAAAAATCCGAAAATTTTAATGCAAATCATGAAAGTAAGGCAAATGCACATAAACAAGCAACAACAGATGCTTTCAAGTTATTGCTGTAAAAATAATTTTACAGCAAAGTCCTGTACCAAACAGCTTCTTAAGCTTAATATAATCCCTTCTCTTCTGGCACAAATAGAAGAGTATAAAAGTATTATTTTACCTTCCACAGAATATGCGCCCAAAAGTCATCTTAAGAGTTACAATCCAGTATTGCCACAAATGCATATATTTGATAGTTGTGAAGTTTTTACCTCACAATAAGTTCTTTCTATGGGTAATTTATATTTGTGATAAACTAAATACTAGCCTCCATTCCTTTTATTGAGTCGTGATAAAGGAAACCTTACTGGATAGTTATTTAGTACATTTCTTAACAATGTTTTTAAGTAATGAAAATGAATCAAGGGGTAATCTTAAGTTATGCATGCAATTTTACAATTTACTTGTATCCATGACGTATTAAAATGAGTGACCTGTTTATTTGAAGTTGAACTCCACTTTGCAGTTTTTGCTGAAAGTCTTATGGCTTCTTCAATTTCTGAAACAGTAATTGCTTTGTTGACAATCGATTTTATTAAAGAATCCATTTCCTAGTTAATAAAAGAAAATATCAAAATCAGAGCATACATACTACATATAAGAAAAAAGATAAAAAAAATTATTTTAAATTAAAATGAAAATTCAATGTAATAAACATTTAGTATAACTACCTTATCTAAAACTAACTCTATTTTATCGCAATTAATTATCATTGACTTATTTTGTATCATCCTCTAATACTGTAAAAAATAAAAAAAAATGCATTTACCATTGTTGCATCCATATTTGTTTCGACATCACTTGAGTCTTTTATTTGCTGAATACGTGTTTGACAGTCATTTTCCTGTAATCCATTCTGGTGCTGTAACCTTAACTGCATGACTAAGTCAATAACCTTGCAAGGTAAGTGAAACAGAAGTTAAATTATTTATATGGCATTTAAAAATGGATGTTACAGTTTGAAGAATGAACTCTATAAATTTTGGGCTTATTGATTATTTTTCATTTGAATTTCATTCTACAGTCACTTTCACTTTATTAGACTAGGATCTATAATTTAAAATTAAAATATTATGGATTTTATTAATTCTAGCGCCATTTTTAAAATGTAAGCCATTGAATGCTTTTCGCTTGCATATTATCCTTACAGCAGAAGTGATCTAAGAAAAATGTTGCCTTACTTTCCGTATGAATGGTCTATGATGATGATTTTTATGTCTGTTTTCCTTTCTACATTTATACTAAAACATGTTGCTTTGAATAACCCATTTTAATTCTCAAAAGAGAGTTTGCTTATATAATATCGATTTGCTACAATAGTATCGCAACTTAAAAATTTTTTCCCATTAAATGTTAAAATTTTGAATTTCCGTTTTGAATATGAAATAAATTATATTGGTATCCTCGGCTATTATATTATTTTATGTTATATTAAATAATTTGTGATACGACAACTTTGAAGCTATAAAAAACAGCTGTTTTTAAAAGTTATCTTGATATAAGTCTCAACAGTTTTACAACTGATAAGACTTATCAAGATAACAACTTTTCTTTTAAATAAATAAATTTATTTATTTTTTGCTATTTTGTAAAAAATATTTAAGTAGTATATAATTATTTGATCTAATGCTCAAAGTCAATCAAAAATGTCTTCTTATTTATGGTTAATTCTGGCATGAATTTTATAAATAAGTTTTTCTGATGATACCAATATTGATCTTTCTGTATTAAGTTTTTGTAATCTTCCTGTTGGACCTTGTTTATATTGGACAAAAATTAATTTTTAAATTAACAATAAAATTTATAAAAGTGTTTCCACGTCTGAATTTACGTTTTTTCCTCTCTAACTCATTTCCATAGATTTCTAGGTATATGATGATTTCCTTTTCTTTTCTTCTCATTTCCTTAAAGCTGACCGAAAACTAGGTATATATAATGCCCAAAATCTAGGTATATGATGATTAGGCTATTGGTATTTATAAGTACAGATCTAAAATCTTAACATAGTTTTCAATTAATTATAGAAAATCAGATGAAAGTTGCATTTATTGCAACCTACATTACCTCAGCAATCGTTTCTTTAGCTAAATAATTGATGATTTCTGTTGCAAACGATGTTGGCGCCATCTTCGCGCAACTGATTTCTTCAAGCCATTTAAGGAATTTTTCGCAACATCCTTTCGGACCTATAAAATATTTGAAAGCAGCAAGTTATTTGAATTGTTGGAAATAATAAATGGGTGGGGGGGGGGAGCGAAGAATGTTAGAAAAGTTAAAAGAAAACTAAATTTATTTGCTTTAATTTCAATCAATTACAGCATAATTTATATAAATCATATTGACAGTTGAAAAATTGAAGTCGAGATGTTCAATCAATTAAAGATTAAATTAGAATGTTTCTAACTAGACACAATATATGAATTTGTTACAAAAATTACTCTCAATTATTAAGTATTTAAATTGATTTTAAAAAGCAGTTATACCGAACATAAGACAGACAGTAAAATAAAGATAGATAATTATATTTTAAAGCTTTGTTTAATCATCTATTTTCCGTTTTTGCATGCGAGAACTCATTAGATTTTTAAGTTTGTCAAAATTGTTCGTCACTTATAAAATTAACGCATATTAAACTGACCGATCTTAAGGCTGTTTTTATGGCCTTATGGAAGATTAGAGAAAACAGTAGCCTATCATGTGTCATTTTCATCCCTTGATCGTGGTTTAAAAAAATGAAACGTTGTATTCGGATCGTTTTATAATTGTATCCCATACCATAAATTAAATAACTGATTGCTTTGTTCTAAAGTAAGACATAAACACACTTTACTGCTGTTGTGCTAAACATACGAATATAAATCGATTCAAAATAAAGAAAAATTATAATCGATTGGGAAAGAACTAGAATAAAGTATCGATTTTTATGGTACAACACGGAAAATGAGAAATGATACCACGCGATTTTGAAGATAAAAATTTACAAGGATGATTATATAATACTAAGATATAAAATACAAAGAATAAACTTTATCGACAAGACAAAAGATATCATTTATGGCACTATATGAGTTTATAATCATGAACTAAGTGTACTCTATTTTAATATATTCTAACTTTCTATTTCGCTTCTGATGGTTCGTTAACATGATTAGTTTTTAATTGTATAAACAGAGATTCAAGGTTTGAATTCTAGTTTACTGGAATACCTTTCTAGCTGCTTATTTCTGAATAAAGTGCATTTGCTTATTCCTAGCATTTATTTCAAAATTACGAACACGATAGTTAGCCTTCGGTTCTACAGTTCATGGGTTCGAATCTCACCTCGAATACGATGTTTGTAGAGGTTCGAATGATTTAAATCGTAGTGTCCTCGTGTGCAAAAAATGGCGGTTAAGCGACAAACAAAGCAAATGAACACGATAGGCCGTAATAATTAATAAGAGTTTCAATCTAATGTCTATAAAATCTTACTAGAATAATCCTTATAAATGAATGTATTTTTTAAATTTCCAAAGAAAACATTTAGTAAAAGTTTTTATTGTGGTAATTTATCCAGATATTACACATACTACACTAATTTTTAAAATAAATATATAATGAAATTTTAAAGAGACTTTGAAGAAAAAATAATAAAAGAGTATATCAAATGATAAAATACTGAAAGCAATGATTTCATTTTTATTATGTTATTAAAATGTGTTTGTGCTATGTAAAAAATTAAACATGCATATTTTAACCAGCGAATTAGCGTTAGTAATGTACAATGACTTTAAAACTACTTTGCTTACAGAATGAAGTCTGCTGCTTTTCAAAAAATTCTAAGTATTCTTTATCATTCATGTCAGACACCATCGCAAATTTCCTCTAAAAGAAACGTTTCCAAGCATTTGTTAAATAGACGAAAGAATTAAAAAAAATTGCACAATAAATGAATAAGCGCTTTTCATTTTAAATGATTATACCTGATTTCGGCTTCGGACAGCAACATCTTCAATGTTTTCATCCATTATGTCTTCATACATGTAAATGTTGTCAATCATACTCAAGAATTCAAGGCAAGATTTGACTCTTGGACCATCAGATGGAGAATATATCACATCTATCATATGGATGAAAGAAAATTCAATTCACAATAAAGTTGCTGCTAAATTTATTAAAACATCTTGCAAATGTAATTGTGCGAGTTCAATTCCGAAATAAAAAATTAAATTATAAGCAGAAGGAACTGACGCACCAGTATAATAAAATGTAAGATTAGAGGAAGAAGAGATGAAGACACTGATTACGTTATTGTGGTACGCACTTCAGCTTATCGAAGTGACAAAACAGCCAATGAAATATCGCAATAGATAATTCTAAACTATGGACAAAAGGCGAGGTCGACACCTGAGGTAGCAACTTCTGCTTCACGTTACACCAGCAATGACCCTACTGAACTTTTTGATGTGTAATGAGTGTTTCAACACAATGATCTTTTGCTAGATAAAATATCAAAATTTTTACCTACCGAACACGAGGAAGATTCAAGATATATTTCATTAACCCATCATCAAATGATAAATGTGTTTCCCCACCCCCAAATGCAATATTTATTGCACTGTGTTATCACTTACTTTTCTGGGGAAGTACGCCTTCTTCGAGACGGTTGATCTTAGATCTGATAATCTTTGTTGAATTGGTTTCCTAGTGACTTTAAAATTTATATTTGGAGTCAAAAATTCTTTAGTTTTTCCAATGATTTTAACATTGTTTTTTAGTTACAAGTCAATGTATTTTTTTTAATCATTAACTTTCAAAATTGTTTCTTGATATTTTTTTCTGATAAAAATATCCGCAATATTTTCTATTGCTAATAATAAGGATGAAAGAACGATTTAAAGATAAAAAAATGTACCACATTAAATAGTCAATGCCAAATGCCATTAGAGGGCGCTATACGCTGATAGTTTTAAATAAATCGATTTTCATTTCTATATTAGGGATGAATACGCAAATTTAATCATAATTCGTATTTAAAATACAAATAAACTAAAATATAGCATCAAAATTCAATTTTTCCAGATGTCTGTAACATTTTCAAGACAAGAATACACTCAAAGTTTGTTGCGCCATCTGGTGTCAAATAGTCAAATCCAAGGTGGCTTATTCCATAATTCCGCCGATAAGTACTATTGGGTTGATTTTCATGAAATACGTAATAGTTTAAATAGCAGAATTAATATCGTATGTTTTCAATAGGCTAAACTGAGTATTACGGTCTTACCTCGTAAATCTCAGAAGGTCGCCACGGTCTGAGCGAAAAGTCGCCAAATCGGTAAAATTTGGCGATTATTTTTCATCGCCAAGTTTTTTCGCCATAAAATCACCAAAAGCGATTAGTCGCCAAATGTGTCACTATGCATATCGTCCGAATATCCCGGAAACGCTAACCATTTTTATTTTGGATTTTTTTATCGGCTGTAAAGCGCGGTAAATTAAATCCTGTTTTTTCATATTTATATTTTATTTCACTTCGGATGTAGCGTGTAATATAAATATTATATTTTATATACACATTTTTTTATTTTGGGTCGGATATAGTGCCGGAATTTCAATCCTATCTATTTGTTTTATTTCGCTGTGTGAATATAGTGCCGAAATTTCAATAATGTCTTTTATATTCGTTTTGTATTTCGCTGAGAATATAGCGAAGGAATTTCTATCCTGTCTTTTATATTCGTTTTGTTTTTTGCTGTGGATATAGCGCCGGATTTTCAATCCCGTATTTTATATTCAATTTTGATTTTGCTGTGCGTGTAGAGCGCCGGATGAAAAATGTAGGTAAGAATTTTATTTTATTTGCTGCAGGCATGCAGAATTCCTAGAAGTGTATGTATTTAAATTTCCAATAATAAACGAAACTATAAAATCTATGCTCTAAAATTATTCTAGATTTGTTTACTTTTATGTAATAATGATTTGTAACATTCTGTGTTTAATAGCTGAAATTCTATTTTTTAATTTGTTTTTAACTAAATATTATTAAATGTAATTATTTTTGCTACTTTATTTACTTAATTTTAATCCTGAAATATTTTTAAATAGACTTTTTAATCAATTCTTATTACGATCACTGTTTTCTTGCATGCGGTTAGGCTTAGCGATTCGAAATATGGGGGGAAAACCGGCATTTAGTTTTAGGGGAGGGAAGGGGGAATTTCTAGTCGGGTGAAACTCCCGCCGTTTTTCTGCGTCAATTACATATCGATTGGCACTCTTTTGGGGTTGCCAATCGATTTCCAAAACACCCGTCTCAGGCCCTTGGCGAAAAAAAATTTCGCCAAGGTGAGACCGTAATACTTAGTTTTACCTAAATAATATTTAAACAACATATGAAGAATATGATAAATTATAAAAAATGAACATGTGGTTTAAAATTAATAACATTATAATGTCAATTATTTTTTAAAACAAATTACTTTTAGAAATTCAACAAAAAATTATTTATTTATATTATATTTATAAATGAAACTATTTTATATTTTCTATACTCAATCAAAAATTATTTTAACAATTTTATAATTCAAGTATAAATTGAACTCTTAAAATCTAATCAACACTTTCAAACACAATACACGATCTACTTTTTAAGAGCTGATATGCAATAAAATAAATACAATACAGGTAATTATTTACAGTACATGATCTTATTTTTAGGATTAATTTTATCGTTATTTATGTGATGCAAAGGCTTAATTGGAAATGAAGTTGCTTTCGAGTTCAGAAAGTTACAGGAGCGATATTAGACACAGCTGAAGACCATCGGGCCGAGATAAACCAATGCACGTTAAGCTTTGTAGATCTCAATTCTCATTCTCTAATGTAGAAAAGAAAACGCGAGCTCAGGTACCGATCTCTTCACTTGCCCTAAGTCTACAGTTTTGAATCTTTTGGCTATTTAAAGGCTTTATTTGACAAAAACAAGCAGTAAAAGCTTACAACCAGATACCTCTAGATTCTTTGGCGATTTTTTTTTTTGAGGCCAACGTGTGACTAACAAGATAGCCCTTACGCAAAAGCTATATAAAAATAGGGTTGCTAGGATTATCAGAAATTAAAATTTATTGCCAAACCAAGTAGTACCCGATTCTACACCGAACCCAAATTAAATTATAAATGAATTAAAATATTAAAAAGAACAGTAATCCTGAGAACAGTTATATGCCTGATTATCTGATAAAACAAACCTGGTGTCTCTGAAGAATTCGGCTTGGTTAGTAAATCTTTGGCGTCGCGAACACTTAAATACAGCAAAAGCCGTTTCAGTTTTGCCTAGAAAGAAGAAGCATAGTTAGTGGAGAGGTACGCATTATTCCTTAATTCATTTCACTCAGATCAATGATATAAAAAATTATATTCTCTTACCTTGTTCTTCCTTAAAAGGAAGATCAGATGTCTAAAGTCAATAGAAGATTCCCCACTGATATCAGCAACATCAGAAGCTTTGATCATCTGTAAAGAAATAATTTCAATTAAAGAGATCAATTTTGTTGAAATAACTCAAATATCTGGTCGTTGTACGGATATTTTTTAATCTTTCAGGCTAATTCATCCTGAGCCTTACATTTTAAAGTGGATTCCACACCCGAGGTGGTATTTGAAGCCAAAAACTATGGGTCAGAGCAACTTATTCTTCAACAGTCATCACGGAGAATATAGTGCTAGCGACGTTATAAATAAAGATAATAAAAATAATAAAGCAATAAAAAAAAGACCATGGATTTTAATGTGCATTGTTACAGTGCTATTATTTTGAAAATTTATTTTAAATTTTCAGGAGGGATGTGAATATTTTTGGCAGTGTTAAGCTCAAAATTGCATAAAATTATTAAAAAAAAAAAAAAAAAAAATGGAATCTATTTTTAAAATTTAAATGAAACAGATTAACAGCACACTTAAATGTAATCTTTAAATCCCAAAATTTACATCCAATGTAATTTTTTAATTCTCAATATGTAAATAAAGAACATTTTCGAAAGAATATAAAAACGTTTATTTGCTAAAAGGTAAAAAACTTTTAAAAAAAATTGATGTACTATAGAGCACAAATAAAGCATAATCTTAACATTCACCATGGAAAAAAAAGTATAGCACACACACACACACACACAGAAATGCTAATTTTAATAAAAAATATAATTCCACAGAGGAAAATAAAGCTATGCTTAAGTAAAAATTGCACAAAAAATGAAAAAATTGCACAAAAATATATGAAAAATGCTTTTTAAAGTTTCATATTTTAATTTCACGGAAATGAGAGCCGCATTTCATTCGCTCAATGAAAATTACACAAAATTAAATAATTACTTAACATAAGAAATTTGTATGTAATCATTTAACTTCTCTCATGCAAATGTAGAAATATTAAATACAATATTTTGTTCATAAACATAATGCACAATATTTTATTTACATTTAGAGATTAGTCTCACGATAATTTTCTTTTCAATTAAAAAGTAAACCAAGAATAATATAAACATCGGAAATTTAATACATATTGACAGTTAAAATATATTTAAATTAAAACATAATCTAATAAGAATCTGATTTAAATATAGAAACTTTATCAGTTATTACGAGGATTACTTATATATATATCTATGAAATATAATTATATGAAATATAATAAAATAAATATTTATTATAGCTAATATTATTACATTACATGGTATAGTATCTATTGCAGCTTAATATTTTTATTATTATTTATAATGTAGATATATAATTCTTACAAAATATATAAAAAATTATTGATAGTAGTTTATTTTTCTTATTAGAATATAAAAAATTATTATTAATATGTCTATATTTTACATCGTAATAACTATTGAAATCTATTGTATTTATTACGTATTAAGTACATATAAAAATCCTAGAATTTAAAACATTTTAAACAAGAAAATGTTTTTAATCTAATTTTGTTCCAAAAAATTGTCAAATTTCTGAGATTGGATATTTATTAAAATTAAGATTTATCAGATTTATATACTTTTCTATGAATAAAAACTTTTAAAATAAAGTTAAAAAGTCTTGTCATTTCATTTGCAGGTGACAGTTAGCTTATTTTTGAATTTTATTTCGAATATAGCTATAATAAATTTAAAAAAATGTAATAATGGATTTCTTTTTATCAAATCATTTATTTTAATGAGAGAAAGGTGGATCTCCCCCCTTTTTTTTCGTTATTATCAACAAGTTCTTTTTAACATTGAGTTAACAGCAGTTGTCATTCGAGTATAATTGCACAAATGTTCACGAGGGAATATTTTTTCTGCACTTATTTTTAATAAGTATCCTTTTGGTAAAAGAAATTTTGCATAGATATTAAGAGCTGAGCACTGTCTTCACATTTACACAAACCTGTACCAATATTAAAAAAGGAAAACCTTAAAGTGAAGGTTTCTTTCGTTCCAGTTGAGATCGTGACTATACCACTTTATTACAATTCTCATTGGTTTAAATTATCAATGGCGTGAGATAATGTTTCATCAACACACATTGTATTGAGACGGCGTCGTAAATCCGAATTGTCCACGAATTTGCTGCCTTCAAATCGCCTTCTTCGAGCGGCAGCAACCATCACCATCGAATGTCTGAGTGTTGTCAGCGATGAGAAAAAATCCATTCATGATTTTTTTTTTATCAGTAATAAAGAAGTATTTTTTAATCATATTTTTTTCTGATAGTAAAAGTTTTCAAAATCATGAATATTACCTTTCCTAAATAATTAGTTTTCAAATCTACAGCAATATTGCTTCCAAAATAAAACACGTTGAAAATGGAACAGAAGAAAAAGAAAGGGAAAAATCCAAGACAAAACATTCACTTTATAGTTAGTTTAAATTAGAAAAAAGCAATTTAAATTTTTTTAAATTTTGACGCTCTCTTTAGGAACAAGATGCTTAAATATATTTTTAGAGCTTGGAAAGAAAAAAAAAAAAAAAAAAAGAATAATTTCTTAAGATAAATTATTTTGGTATGTCTATCAATTCCAACTCTTTCATTTAGATGAATTTCGACCAAAATGAACATTTAATTAATGGAGCTAGTAAAAATATTGTTTTGTTTACATAAGTGAAAAAAATATAAATTTAAAAAATATAATCTCACTAAAAGGTCCAGTTGCTGTCGCAGAATCTTCTCCATGTAAATAACGGAACCCCAGTCAGGTTCTATACAGTCGCCGAGGGTGTGCCTGTAAGAAAAGAATGTTTCAAAATACACATTGTTCACCAGAATATTTGAATAGCTAGAAAATAAGGCATTCACAATCTTAAAAAAGCATACATTCTGGAAAAGTAGGCATTATTGTAAAACCATATTATAATGGCTACATCTGTATTACAATTTGTTTGAGAGAATCTATCCAAGGAGGCAGAATAAAAATCGAATACCCTTAATGTTTTAATGAAAAAATCTTGATATAAATTTTCTTCATTTGTGAGATAATTTCATTTAAAATCTTATGGCAGTGTTTCATTAAAAATATAATACAAACTTAATAAAATTAATGTAACACGTTAATATGACAATAATAAACAAATAAATAAAACATATCGATTTAGTTTTAAAAATTTTATACTCAAGAAGAATATATTTGTTAATAATATATGTTGTACTTAAGTTATCGGGTCAGCTTCTATTTTTTATATTTATTAATAGATGGCAGCACTAGTTTTAAACTTCAAACTCAAATTGTGATGACAACTAGATACGAACTTGCTTTAACAATGATTTTACTATCAATATATTTTTTCTTTGCTATGTATAAATAAAAAAATTTTCCCTTTCTTTATAGTAAGAAAATATGTTTATAAATATCCTTGATAAAAAGCAAGAATTGGGATTTATTTTTCAATTATATACAGTAGTGAATATCATCAAAAGACGATATTGTATTTGCTTACGATGAATTATTTTGGCATTACAATCAACAAATATATTACTTTTACATCTCCTGTCTTTAAAATAATTCTTTCTGATACATTCACTTGATATATGAATTAGAAAACTCACATTAAAGATTTTAATTAGCTTTCTAAATATATAAATTATAGAATAAAATAGTCTAAAGCGGCAATAGATCCCCTTCTGGTGCTTGACTTTTTTAGGGTGAATGGACTCATGGACCTGATCTAGCTTTGCTGATCACGGGGATTGGAAACAACAACAACAGCAATAGATTTAAATTTAGAGAGAAACTAAATGATTGACTTTTTATTCTAAGAATGAACAGTGAAGTATGCGAAAAATTTGCACTTTTCAACTTTAAATTAAAATTATTTTTTCATATTCAAACTGTTCATGTTTCATATTCAAATTATTTACTCATACTTGCACTGAATAAAAATACGAAAACCAGGTTTAGATTTACATTTGATGGTGCACGAAAACCAGATTTAGATTTACATTTGATGGTGCACGAAAACCAGATTTAGATTTACATTTGATGGTGCACGAAAACCAGATTTAGATTTACATTTGATGGTGCACGAAAACCAGATTTAGATTTACATTTAATGGCAGAATACTCACAAGGACTTATAAAAATTTATAAGTCCGTGTTCTAGGTGAATAATTCTATATAAATAATAGCAATTTTTTTTTATGTAAAATTTATTAAACATAATTAGTATAAAAAAGCGGAGAGAATTCCTACTTTTATAACAATGAACATTTCGATGTGAAAGCATCACTGTATAAAAAGAATTTTCAGAAAACCAATTTTCAGTGGCAGTGACTGAAAATTGGTTTTAAAAATGCCAACAAACAAAGCTATTATAAATCATCAAATCAGTGCAAAATGTTGGAAAGTTAAGTTCATTTTAAAAATTACCTAAAAAATAGATTTTCAAAATCACTTTTGTTTCGACATCATCTAATAATTCAATAAGTTCATTTTGCATTAAAATAAATAAATTTTATAATAACAAATGCTAAACAAACATTAAATAGGACATGAAATAATGTATTATTTTGGAAAAATAATAACAAATTCAATTACTTTTCAAAAAAAAATATTTAACTTTACAATTCTATGTACCAGATTTGAAGCATCCAAGTGCTGAATGGTAATAAAATTTTTATCATAGCTTAGTAAAAGATCAGGATTAAAGAAAGCACTGACAGACATTTTAAAAATTTTCAATAAAATTATGGGAAATACTTCAGTTTCTAAATATACGCGATTCTCAATTATTGTTAAATACAAATCAAAATAGAAAGACGTAATAAATTCTTAATCTATAAAAACAGCCATTAAAGTCTATAAAGACAATATTAAAACGAAAGTACGATTCACTGGTGCAGCTTATAATCATATAAACAAGTGTGAGGAACTTCATACCGACACCGTACAGAGATCATGAAATCGCGTGTATGCATGTGAAGATCGATAAAATGCTGCAATGAATTCTTTTTATACAGTGATGCTTTCACATCGAAATGTTCATTGTTCTGAAGCATATAATAAGTATATTATGCTTTATAGACAGGTTGATAATCGGATTGGATGGCGAGTCACGAGTCATCTGTTAGGATGGATGACTTTAACAAGTTAACAACGCCATTTTAATCATGTCCTTCTGAAGTGAAAGACAAAGGAATACACTCGAAGACACGTCCATAAAATCTTCTGCGCAAATCACAGTAGAGATCTCACTAATTACCACTGGTGTCACATGTTGAGATCACTCTTCGATTCTGCTTGATTATAGTGGCAATATATCGATCTTAAGATACAGTCATAACCTTAGAGTGACCAGATACGAGACTTAGGATAATTATCGTGCCAGTTGGTAATTATTTCCATTATCGTGAAACGACAAAATGACAAACAATCAAGCAACATTCAATTGATTGTTCTAGTAAGTTCAGTTGTATGATAACTGTCAAAATCTTTTATGTATCTTATGTAAACAAGTTTGTTTTTTGAAAACAAATTATACCAAAGTTCAACGTCTTTTATCTACAACTGAATACAATTTCTGTAAACCAGTATATCATTAATTTCTAATTAAACAAGACTTTTTTCATATTTCTCGGCTCGAAACCATGATTGGTTGTTACATAAGATATTTATTAACTTCCATCTGTTTCAATAGAAATTAGCTTCTGTAATTCAAATTGGCTTATAAAAATTGGCATTAGACTGATTAACAACTGGAAATGAATATATTTAATTACTTCTCTAATCGTATAGCAAACAGGGGTATTTCAATTCTTTATATTTCTTCTATGGAATTTTTATATTTTTGCTGTTTATTCGTATCAAGTGAATTGATAATACATGTCAAACGAAATTTATCACATATTTAGATCTTTTTATTTGCGTTTCATTTACATGGATAAGTTTAATTAAAATTTATGAGGATATAATTTTCTATCTAATAGTTCTATTTTTTCCATAAAATTCCATTTTTCTCATTAGAGAGAGTAAATTAAAATTTATAATATAGAATTCATCTAAAAATTACAAAGTGTTAGTAACATTATTCTTTTATTTTGAACCCTTTGAGAAAATAATGCTCTTCTCTTTTATAATTTTCGTCATTTTAATTTCAATATTTCGTGATATTTTTAATGAATATTGTGTGTGTGTGACTTAAATGATTATATCTAAATTAATTTGTTACAAATTCGAATTGATTCAAATTTAAAATACATAAATAATAAAAGATTGAAAATAAAAAAACATTCCGCATCAAGGCATCTAAATTCTCTATTTGTCTTGGTGTATCTCACGTGTCTTTTTACAAGGTGGTGCAGAAACGTTTCTAAGAAAATTCGTGAGCAAGAGATATATATTTGAGAACTTGTTCATTAGAAAAGTTTATTTTATATACTGAGATGCAAAAAAGAAATATATTTCTTATAAAAATGTATAATAATAGAGCAGTATAAGACAATGAATTCTGAAGGGTGCAATTTTGTAGAAAAGATAACCTTTGCGACAGCCTCTGCTAGTTTTATATATCCTTATAGATGTAGAAATTCCTTCGGAAATGAAAGCAAAATCCCTGAATGCATTGTTCTCGAGGAAAGAAAGGGAAAAAGAGAAATCAATTTCGAAAGGCAGAGACAGGGTTGGATGGGGTAAACGAGAAGACATTAGAGAGGAACCAGCTGCTGCCACTGTCGTTAGGACCCCACTGATGACAACTCCACACATCGTTCTTCATCTGGGTTCGAGAGGTCGTTTACCAAGGCGACATTTGCCAAATCACATTTAGGGGACTTTCTCTTAGGTGATGTTAAAATGAGCTTTACGCACTCCAGTGCCGCAAATGAGAAACTTCGCGAATACAGATGACGTCATATCCATATCTTTCTATTAACACAGCACAGATACTAAAAAAATTTTTTTAAGAAAAGAATATGTAACCCAAGCTGACAAAGATCAAATTATCAATACTTCTGCGTTTCAAACGCTTGATTTTAGAGAAGTTTCAAGTGATATCAATATATTTTTTTCTGAATTTTAATTGCAGACAATTTGTCTAGATTTTTCTATTAACACAAAAAAATAGTAAAATTTTCATTACCTTAAACTGTTAAGGTTAGGTAGCTTTAGTACCTTATACATTTTAAATGTATGATTTTAAAGAAGTTCAAAGCAATCTCAACTAAACAATATCCACATATTATAAAAGAAATTATTTAAAGACAGCTTATTAAGAAAAACAGAAATTCTTAAATTTTCTCAGCTTTTCATTCATGTTTCAGCACACCGAATAGTATTATTCATTCAGATTTTGCAACAGATTGCTATTTTCTGCAAATATATATTTGTTGCAATAGATTACTATGCTCTGCAAATATAGATTTGATGCGATAGATTGCTATGCTTTGCAAAAATAGTGAAAAAATTATTTGTGTGACAATAAATTATTAGTTTCTATTTACAGATGTAGATTATCATAAGCATAACATCAAAATTTGATTATATTGATCTCTCATTAGGAGATATTTGTTTTTAGTATTAAATTTTCAGTCCCTTTATATATTTTTACTAAAGAAATATATCGGATGATAAGAGAGAGAGAGTTCATTGCGGTTTTTTGGCAGAACCGCACTCCTTAAAGTAAAAACTCTGAAAAGGGTAGGAATGTTGTTGACATCACATTTAATGTGCCTTGAGTTCAATACCAATCATAGCTGAACAAGAGGAAATAGATGCTGTGCTTCTAGTTTCTATATGCTTGTCTGATAAAAACCTTGAAAAATTACAAGTAAGCACTTGTAATTTTTCAAGGTTTTTATCTTGTAAACTTGTGAAAACGACCTAGTTTTTAAGAAAAATCGTTCTGGAAGGTAAAGACAAAAATGTTTCCGTCATTTGAAAAAAAAAAAAAAAACACCTTTGGCTTGTTAGGTTATCCGTTATTTGATATCAAATGATGAGAGAAGCATAACAAATCATTTGTGAAAAGCAAAAGTATATAGCTACATAATTCGTTCAACTTTATCATGAGGAAAAAACTACTTAGTAGAGAAATAACGTCAACAAAATGATAACAGGAGAAAAATACTTGTAAGATATAAACTGCAGCCTCCGTTGATATAATGAGTTCCTGAACTTCTGTGAAAACGAAATTCAAAAGAATTTTAATGAGTAATATACTGTCGTTTTTGATCCCACCTGGTGATGCGAGACCACCAACCTTCACAAAATCCAGAAACAGCATGGGACTCACAAGGAAATCCCCCTAGTAAATTCCAGACACAAAAAAAGGTATTGAGAACTAATCTAGTAGACATTGTTTTCATAACAGGTGAGACAGATTTTACGTTTAACGTCAAATTTAAGGCTACAATGATGGCCAGTAGAAAACCCAGACTATGTAATTTGTTCTGCTCTAGAACTATGAAAAGCATTGCAACCAACAGGATGAGTACCAATAATGAGCAAATGGAATGGTCTAGATACACTGGACACCACTTCCCCGAATAGAATGCAACCCAGTATAGATGAGGGCAGTATCAATTGGAGAAGAACTATTTCTTTATGTGAGTAATATAACTTGTAGAATAAATGATAAGTAAGGTGGCGATTATCATCGGCAAATGTTGCCTCTGACATTCTTAGTTGTTCTAAGGCGAAGATACGTACCATCTTAGGCTTCATCATTGGACACTATCATTTCAGGAGACATCTCCATACTATGGGACTCGCTCAAGACCCTAATTGTAGGAAATGTCTTAAGATGATGAGTCGGCGCATCACATCATTTTTGAGTGTGAGGCCCTAGTCCCTACTCGTTATAATACTTTAGGAATCATGAATACTGAAAAGAGTTATATCTTAGAGTAGAGCTCCATAAATTTGTCTGACTTTATAAATAAAGTGGGCTACCTAATTTATTGGAACTAAGAGTTCATGGGCTTGAGGCTATGGCACAAAATGCTATCGAGCAGAGGTGCCCAGTACCATCCAAGTCCATTAAAAAAAAAAGAAGAAAATGGCGAATATTATTTGACCTTATTGAAAAATGAATAAGATGAGAACTGCAACTACAAATCATCATTGATATTTGAAAATCTTGTGCGATAGAACTTCAAATGGAATGAAATGGTAAAAAACTTCGAATAGTCCTAGAACTTTTAGACAAAATAAATAAATCAATCAAACAATGAATGCTGAATTAAAAAAATACCTGCATACTAGGAACTGTCATCCGCAACTCGTCATTGAAATTTGAATACCTTGTGATATAGAAATCAAATTGCACGAAATATACACAAAAGAACTTCTACCAATAACAGAACTTCTAAAATAAAAGATAACTAAGAGGACGAATGTTATTAGATGATGTTAGGAAATAGAACTTTAACTTACAAATCGGCATATCATATGAAAATGGGCTGTCTTCAGTTGAAACGAAGTAAAAAATAATTTCAGTTAAAACATTCCTTACAGGCGGCGGTTGTGATATGTAATATTGCATGTTATCAAAAACAGACTTTTTTCATAGCCAGATATAATAGAAATATTTTTTAAGAACTTAAAACTATAAATTACCATTCATTTGCTTTAAGCCGGACCGACTCTTTACTAAGAAATTCGTATCCGATATTCTGCGTAACTATTATCTGGAATGTAACACATAGCAAGAAAAAAAAATTGTCGTTTTGGTGTAATATGAACTATTATCAAAAACAGATTTTACAAATCGGGTATTTATAAAAACACCTTCAGAAACTAAAGTTATATTTCAGCCGCTTTCAGACGAAAAAAAGTGTGAATGACTTATCACAGGTTCTACCAAAATAACTTCCCAATATCATTCAGCATGCTCCGTTCTCAGATTATATTTTGATTTCAAATTTATATTAGTCACGTGATCTCCGTTTTGAACGGTTAACGCAGTGTAACTAGACATTATCAACTATTTCGTCATTATAAGGGGGTAATGTAACAGTAACAAAAGTACTTTTTCACGGCCATATATATAATGTAAAAGCTTTTGAAACTTAAAAATCTATATTACCATTTGTTTGCCTTGAATACAAATGTCGCGAGCACGTATGTGTGTGTATGTGATTATATCGAATTTATAATTAAAATAACCTGACATTATGTATTTTAAACTGTTAATTCGACGATTGTAACACTTTCTTTGCTTATTGTCACAGTTTTCCAATTTTATTGTCAGTTCAAAAGCTTTATTTATTAAAGCATATGATAATTTGATATGGAGAGACATCGTTCGTAAGGTAGTGAGT
The DNA here is from genome assembly GCA_030067965.1 of Latrodectus elegans. Lineage (NCBI taxonomy): Eukaryota > Metazoa > Arthropoda > Arachnida > Araneae > Theridiidae > Latrodectus > Latrodectus elegans. The sequence goes on along the minus strand of CM057816.1, from coordinate 48,454,319 downwards.
CCGATGCATGATTTCATCAAAGACCACTGCACTAAGACAGTATAGGTAAGCTAAATTTTCGTAAAATCTGGTGCAGTGATTATTTGTCATACAATTTAGATGTCAATTTCATCACAATCTATTATAACTATGGTTAAAAATGATTGGAGATGATTTGTCTCTCTAAAGTGACTTTTTGCTCAGAAAAGTTAATTCAAGGATCTATAGTTTAAAGTATATTCTGAACAATACTCGAAGTGGGAATCGAACGCAGGAAGTAATTGAACTGAAGACAAGAGCGTTAACCATTCAGATATTACTTATATTCTTCGTTTGGCAGAAACAGGTACCATGAGGCACATCAAAATAAATTTAAAAAATAAATAATTTGATGTTGTATTTATTATTGATCTTTAAGATATTCAGAAGCTGCAAAAATGAATTTAAAAAAAGATTCCTAAAAATTAAGTATTTTCTCCAGCTTAAATTTATTATCAAATACTTGGGAGATTATATATACACAGAAAATGTTAAAACAATAACTATATATTCAGCTTCTTCTTACAAAACAGGAATAAAACCAAAATTTCACCAAAAACTGAGCAATAGGGAAAAAAGGGAAAAATAAATTTCCTTTACTTTCTCTCTCCGGAAATCTTGGAGGCAGAAAGGGAAATCCCTACCGTTGCTCCCATGTTCGTAAATCTAGCTATCGGGTACGATTCGCTGCCGAAATGGACAGGGACGGAGAGGATTCGGAAGAAAGGAAGAAGAGCAAACCGCAGCGGGACGCCGATTCCATCAGGATGGGATAAAGATCTCCGGAAATGAAGGAAAACCTCAAAATCCCTCTGCCCCATGAGCGGGCGAAATGCGGAAATAAAATAAAGTAAAGCGGAAATGGGAGCAGAACCACACCTTCTCACATTTTTTGATGCTTTTTCTGGCTTTAGATGGAAAGTGGTATGTCGATAGTTAGACCCAGAGTCCATCATAAAAAAATAAATAAAACAAAGATAAAATAAAAATGTTTTATTATTTTTTTTAAAGCTGAAGAGTCATTTTTATACAACCTATCCGAAACAAGGCGCTCTTTATAATTTAAAAGTATATACTTCACACAACGATCCGCAGTATACATATATATGCACTTATATATGTGCATAAATGTATAATATATGCATGTCTATAAGTACCTGTTCACTATTTATTCTATATAATATGGATATATATCTTTTAATTCATACGTGTATAAATTTTCTCATTAATCTTTCAATTTAAAACATGTATAAGTTGTAAATTTATCGTATATAATATATACGGGTCTATATGAGTTATTTACTATTTACGGCACATAAATATGCAGGTATTTTTCTTAAATTTAACTATTTTTATTTTTTTTTTTCGGATAATTTTATTTAATAAAACCTGAAATGATTTCTTAAGTATATGGAAAATAAATCAGTTGTTATTAACTTGTTTATCTTGCATTTCAGAAGATATTATCAGTTAAGAAACATGTCTCTGAAATTATTTTCAATTACATTTTAGTACTTGGTCCCTATGTTACCAAATTTCGTTTGTGGTAATAATCTGAAAAATAAAGGATAAACATTCATGTGTGTTATCAAAAATTGTTTTGTAACTAGTGTGACAGTAAGAAATCTAAGTTTATAATTTTTTTAAAATGAATATAACTAACAATTAATCCCAATAAAAAATTGGGTAAGATCGACGCTAAATTAAACCGTTACTTATTTTCAAATAATATTATGTTTTCAGCATAAAAACTAACGTAATATTATTTGCTTTTTATTAAAAAATAAAGTTATATTCAGAGAACACAGTTTAAAAAATGAAAATAAAATATTAAGTTGTCAAATTATACTCTTTCACACGCACATGAATGTCAAACATTTTCATCGTTTCTTCATTCTTGACGAGGTTACTAAAATTAAATATAGAATTATCAAAATACAATATTATTTAGAGAAATGTTTAAAATTATATAACTTTATTTTTTGATGATCACATGGAATTAATATTTCATGTGCTGAGTATAAAAAAGTAAGTTAAGAGTTTTACTTCTCAAATAAAGCGTTATATCACGCGGTTACCAAACGTCAAAATACTCTGTTCTCAAAACGTTCGATATTAGTTAGCTCTATATATATAATTAATATTTAAAGTATCCATCGAATTTTTGTCGAAATATAATTAGAGAACGACTGCATAATATGCAATGAAACTTATAGCTGGATGTCTGTCTCTGACTAATTTAAAACGACACTTCGAAATACTGATGACAACGATTATAATTAATTTAAATTATAACTGACGTTGATATGAAATCAATGTAAATCTGCTTATGCCGTAATGCGCACCACTTAAGAATTCTGCTTGAATTAAGAATAAACTTTAGAAACGCGTAACCGCTAGGGGTTGAGGAAAATGCTTACAGTATTAAATCAAGCATTCTTCTTATATTTTCGTCGAATATTTGTTAAAAAAAAAAAAAAAGAAAAGAAAAAAAAAAGAAAGAAAATCCACATCATATTTTCTGAAAGTCGAAATTTATTATTTTCACTCATCGCAGAAAGCGTGTTTTCTGTTTTTACAACGTGACGCCGATTGGAGTGCATGGGAACACGAAAATAAAAGTAGAGAGAGTCCCGACTTTAATATTTAATATAATTCTAACTAAGTGAATTTCTCAAGCGTTATCACACATTTTACTGATTTGTTTTAACTGGTTTGGGCATGGATGTTCCATTCTCTCTGTGTCTGTGTTTCTTTATCTCTTTACTTTCGGGGCGAATATGGCACACCCACTGTTTTTTTTCCCTATGCCCGGCTATGTTAATTCTATAAAATTGCCTTCAATGTATGCAATGTATTTAATGTCATAACTATTCTACAAACCATTAATTGTCTCTTCATTAACTGTAAATTGTTTCTTAATTGATTGTTAAATGTGTCATCATGTCAAATTTTGTTTTTAACCCAGAGAAAATATTCAATGCTATTGTCTGATGCTTAACTGGGTTTAAGGCCTCTTAAAATGTATTGTGGCTACTTGCTACCTATTTGTAAACACAACTTGATTACCTTTATAAAAGCCGCGATGGTGGTGCCCTCAGGGACGTCGTAGGGGTGGGAAGGCACTAGGTGTTGGGGAGACGGCACCTGTTAACCTTAAGGTACAGTCTGGGGTCTCCCCACATAGTTATGTACATATAACAATGAATCAATTAATGCAATTGTTATGCCATAAAATTGCTTATTATAAGAAATTATTTTGTGACTAAAATGAGCCAACTTTAAATGATCTGCATGTTTATAACTATAGGAAATTATCGATAATTTATTAAAATTTAATAAAATTAATTTAAATTTCGTATTACAAAAAATAGTTTTTATTTATTTATTTATTTATTTTTATTATTATTATTTTATTTATTTATTATTTATTATTATTTTTTTTTGCAGGATTGTATTTTTGCGAACATAGGCAATATTAATTTTCGTCTGTACAAAAGTTTTAAAATTAATTATTGAATCTTAATTCGATGAAAAATAACAATGAAATCGATTTAAATCAAATAAAATTTATATTTGACAAGCGTGTTAAATACCAAAATAAAAATGAAATTTACATTTGAAGTCTGATATGCCAATAACTGAATTCCTTTACTAGCTAAATTCAAATATGTATATGTAATGTGTTATATCAAGGCAAAATTGTTTCCTAGAACAGGATAAGGGAAAAATGCTGTAAATAATATAGATAAATCTATATAAATAAAAAAACTTATTCTTTTTATATGCACTAAAATTTTGTAGGGATTGATTGGAGAATGGGTGCACGTACGGGAGTGAATTTCATATATTAAGCTGTTGGTTTCTGCCTACTTAAATTAAAAATTAAGTTTTCCTTTTTAAAGGCTTTACCGATTTGAATTTTAACCAGATTAAAATTATGAAATAGAGCTAAAACATAGTAAATAGTTTAAAAACTACAATTTATGGTACTGCATTTAGTATTCCCCCACGTATAGAGAACCGAGAAGATATTTTATTAGTAATAAATCATATTCACATAACGCAAAGGGAGGATATAGGAAAACTTCCTGCATCCATTCCGACAGCAGAGCAAGCGAAAACCGAAGCCGATTTTGTTTAACAGTTGCTGGATTCAAATATAGGATCTACCATTTTACCAGTGTGTCAAGTTTCAAGTTGGTGTGGAGAATCCTGGGCTGTACCATCTGGTTAACAGGATAAAAATGGTGCCATGATTAGGTACCTGTGAGTGTTATAGTAAGTATACTAATAGTATCAAATATGACATCATATAATGGGTGGCCGGTAGATTAAACCTATCATAAAGCTTTCGTTGATGACCACAGTGTGACGGCTGAAATGAAGACTCTTCACAGATAATGGTCAACATACAAATATAGTATCAAATATGATAAAAATAATAGTATCAAATATGACATCATATAATGGGTGGCCGGTAGATTAAACCTATCATAAAGCTTTCGTTGATGACCACAGTGTGACGGCTGAAATGAAGACTCTTCACAGATAATGGTAAACATACAAATATAGTATCAAATATGATAAAAATAATAGTATCAAATATGACATCATATAATGGGTGGCCGGTAGATTAAACCTATCATAAAGCTTTCGTTGATGACAACAGTGTGACGGCTGAAATGAAGACTCTTCACAGATAATGGTAAACATACAAATATAGTATCAAATATGATAAAAATAATAGTATCAAATATGACATCATATAATGAGTGGCCGGTAGATTAAACCTATCATAAAGATTTCGTTGATGACCACAGTGTGACGGCTGAAATGAAGACTCTTCCAGATAATGGTAAACATACAAATATAGTATCAAATATGATAAAAATAATAGTATCAAATATAACATCATATAATGGGTGGCCGGTAGATTAAACCTATCATAAAGCTTTCGTTGATGACCACAGTGTGACGGCTGAAATGAAGACTCTTCACAGATAATGGTAAACATACAAATATAGTATCAAATATGATAAAAATAATAGTATGAAATATGACATCATATAATGGGTGGCCGGTAGATTAAACCTATCATAAAGCTTTCGTTGATGACCACAGTGTGACGGCTGAAATGAAGACTCTTCACAGATAATGGTAAACATACAAATATAGTATCAAATATGATAAAAATAATAGTATCAAATATGACATCATATAATGGGTGGCCGGTAGATTAAACCTATCATAATGCTTTCGTTGATGACCACAGTGTGACGGCTGAAATGAAGACTCTTCACAGATAATGGTCAACATACACATGGATGCAAGGTTGTAAGTCTAAAAAAACTCTTAAACATACACTGGGATGGACGAGCAAGCAGAAAATATTTCATTACTCAACATATCTGGATCCAAATCTAGGATCTTCCATTCTAAAAACATATAAATTCATTACCAGACCTCAAGTAAGCTTACAGAACCAAATATCCAAACAAGAGCAATTTGAGAAAGATAACTTAGCGAACAAACATCAGGAAATAATTGGTAAGATTGTTCTTCACAAACAATAGAATATTGACTTCTCAACTTTTGGCAACATAAAATATAGTACGGGCTTAAAGTCTAGGAAAGGGAAGAAAATTTCGAAGAAATCTATTACAGTTATTTTTACTAGAGTAGAAAGAATCAATTGAATGCGATTTTATTGAACTTTCAAATGTTGTTCAGTTAATGGCACTCTATATAGTCGAACGATTGATTACAGCTGACTTCCTGTTTGTACAATTTCCTACTTGTGCTTATCTTCCAGTATTTCTAAAGCTATATTGACGTAATGTTTTAGAAGCAAGATGATAAAGAATCGTGGTGTCCTAAATCCTATAAATAATCACTATACAAGTTTGCTAAAATAGGTTTTCAGAAAATGAATACTGATATTCTTCCAGCAGCGTATATAACAATTTTCCCCTAGTAAAAACAAAATAAATTTTACAAAAATATGGATACAAAACAAAACACGGTAGAAGTTTTATGCAATCTTTTAATGTGAAACAAATTTTAAAACGAAGAACACTTGCCTTTTACAGGCGAAAGATGTAGGAAGTACTATATCGTACTTTAAATAATATTATAATACATATTAAACATTTTGTACTTGAAATAAATGAAATGCTACGAAACTGTTTGGCGTTAAAAAAAAACTACTTTTGATGAATTGTTATAGAAAGTGCAAACATAGAACTTTATATTGTATAAACGGACGTTACACAGTACTTTGCTGAACAAATGAGTCCATAAAAAACAAATACGTGTTAAGAAAAAGTTGAAAAATTAATGAAATAAAAATCAGTATAATATTTTAAATAGTATTATAATACAGAATACAGGATTTTAAAGGAACGTTAAATGGAGTCCCTACAAAAACTGGCGGGCGTTTAAAAATACAACCACTGACAATAAAGTTCGGTTAATCGTCCTTCAACACTAATGTAGATGAAATGTTAACTAAAGCTACTTTACTGCCCTTAGAAATAGTCACCTTTCATATCTATGCACAGTTGAGATTTCCTGCACATGTCCTGGAAGCTTTGCAACAAGTCTTCTTTTGGGATTGAGTTCAAAAGCCTCGTCATGTTTCGTTGGATGTGCCAGGAATATCGTCAAATCTCTTTTCTTTCAAAGCTAGTTTGAGTCGTGGGAACCGGAAGTCTGGAAGCTTGAGATCTGGCAAGTAAATTGCATGTTCAATTTGCTTCACCCCCTTTTTTGCCAGGAAATGTTTGATGATATAGCCGTGTGAGGGCAAGCACTGTTGTGAAAAAAACCCCACAAATCTTGTTGTGGATTACTGGAGTGATATCCACGTAGACGTTTCCTGAAACTAGTCAAAATCTCAATTTGCCTTGAAGCATTCGTCGTTGTTCTCTCAGGTAGAAATTCGTTGTGGATAATGCCTTGACTATTAAAAAAAAGTGATAAGCATCGTTTTAATGCATTTTAAATCAACATTTTTGAAACTGTTGGTCGCGATCCTAATTAGAGTTGTGAGATCTAAATCAGGGATTGCTAAAATTTTTAAGCAAAATTGTGATATATTACTAACCTATTATAACGATTTCAAACAATTTTTGAAATTGTCATAAACTTTCTTTACTTTTCTACAGGTTTCTGTGACACAGCATTTTTGTTCTTCGTTATTAAAAAATCAAAGTGTAGATGCGATTAAAAAAATCGTTTCGTCCTTTATTGTCACCTTTTTGCATAGCTCTGATAATGTAATTAAAAATAAATACACACTTCCCATTAAAAAATTAATACTCTCATATGCGCAGTTAGAATTAAATGAGTTTCCCTGTAGGGATCATAAATAGTTTTTATGTACAAACTATAGTTAATGTATCAGTGTACCTAAGTAGTTGAATAAATTATCATTTTATTAAATCTTTAATTTTGTTACTTATTTAAAGTTTTCACATTGTTCCAGGTATCAAAATTAAAGGTTAATGACATCAAACTGCATTACATTATTACAGTACAAATGAAGAAACTGACAGTGTCAATCAATCGCGTATGGGTCTAATTTGAACAATGATTATGGAGTCACACAAAATCTACGTAAATATCATGGGGCTTTCATAACAAAACGTTTACAAAACCCTGCTTTAGAGGAAGATAATCTATCGACTGAGTGTTTAAAAAATAAAACGATAGAAAAATTGACTTAAAAAAGCATCAATACAGTACTTACAGTACATAATACAGCATTTTGCAGTTGCATTACATAAAATCTCAACAGAACGAGTAAGAGCGTTTATAAAGTGTATGGGCTGATGAATATAGATATCGCCACAACTCCCAACAAATAAGAACAGTTGTGTTATAAAATTCAGTGACTTGGATCACTGTATCTAGACCGCGAAAGAAAACTGGTCAGAGAGGGAGGCGGAAAAAAAGATTCCCTGTATAAAGTAAGGATTTGCGTTGCCGTGGTAACAGGACAAGGCCGCATCAGAAGCAGGGAGAGGGTGGTGGTCAATAAATTTTCGTGGCTCTTCCGCATGCCACTCGGGAATTAGTCCGGGACCCTTACTACAGGCACCAAATGGCGGTACTAAACGGAAATTGGTACAGGTTCCCAGCTTCTGATTTTGAGAAGAGCAATGACAAGAGTTTTGTGGACAGGAAAGATGTGGGGAAAAAAAAAAAAAAAAAAAAGGCTAAGATAATATTCTTAATGTTAGAGATTCGAAAAATAACTTATCTGTCTTTACTTCTTGAGACAGAGTGATTTTATAACAGAGTAACAGAGGAAAACTCTTTTTGGTAAAATAACTGACCCATTCGGAGAAAATAATTTTCCAAAAGAAATTTATCAAAATATTAGTAAACAAAATTTGCAATCATTGATGCTTTTTTTAAATAGGTTCATATGAGTTTGCTTATATTGTATGAATGTGAAATAGCCCTCAGCATCCATCTCCGAAAAAGTTATTTATAAGATTATTATTAATGAATCATTCGAATTTTGAAATACAGTTTAAATTAATGAAAATATAAGTTAATCATTACAAATTTCTAATGTGATTTCTGTAAGAAATGTAATTAGTAAGCACCAATTTGTGCGTCAAATATTTCTATCCAAGGTAAACTCATCATTTCAGCTCTCTGAAATCGTTAAAAATGAAAGACAAATAGACTTTAAATACTTGAAGTACAAGGTTAAATTCATCATTTAACGAGAGAATATATGCCCCGACGAAGACCATTGCATATGGCGGATAGGGAGGGGGAACACATGCCTTGATCTGCGATTACCTAATTTTATATTTCTTATCTTCTTTGTCACCCAAAACATGTGCAATGGCAAGGTTTGCATTGTCATCAACAAATAATTATAAAAACATTGAGTTAGTATCACCAAATGTTAATCAATTCCATCTATTTAATGGTAATAAATGAACGGTGAAATGAATATTTACCACAAGATAAATTTCTGGCAGTAAGACACATATCAATAAAATATTTAACATGCAGGAAAATGTTTCAAAACTTTGAAGTCTGGAAATTATAGAGAACAAGAGAACAGGTTAATTGTTGATGTAGCAATTGCCAGCACAATAATGTGTGAATAATCCTTGTTAAAATAAACCTTTAGAAATGTATTTGTGTTGATTATAAAAATAATTTTTTAAAATATATATGCTACCACAATTGTGTGTGTAACCATAACAAATTCCAATTCAATGGATATTTAATTCCCACAAAAAGTTTATATCAGAAGTTAAATCCATTTGTCAACAAAGAGCGCATTATTTTATGATTGTTTAAATAATAAATTTCTGTTGCTGTAGATTTATTCCATCAAGGTTCAGGAGCCCAAAGATAATCATAAGCCAGAAGAGGACTGAGAAATATCCTCCCAGTCAAGACCCACACAGTTCATCAAATGTGGTTCAGTTAAATAATAAATATATATATATATATATATATATATATATATATATATATATAATTCATCATTTTTCTTAAACTTCATATTATTTATCACAATTAATTCGATTGTACAAGAATTCTACTCTAGTTTGTGACATTTGTTTCATTAATAAATTAATTTTATTCTGTTACAAACTTTAGCATTGAAAAAAGTAAAATAAAATATTATTTATATTCTAAATCTATTCTATGATTTAATTTATTTATATCAGTTATTATAAAATTTGTTTTGGGGTGGATGAGATGGCAGTAATAAAACTAATAAATATTTAAAATGATAAAATTATGTAGTAATGAGATGGCAATAATAAAACTAATAAATATTTAAAATGATACAATTATGTAATTTCAATGATTTTAATGGGGATGCAAATTACACGAGGAAACAATTTCTACAATTCTTCATACTAAGTATCTCAAAATATTACTGTTAACTTCACAATTTCAACAGTAATTAATATGAAAAATGTTTGCATAGAAATGTACTTTTTAAAATGAATTTTTATCGGTACAAAATTGTTTTCGCTTTTAAATGGAATTGAATTTTTTACAACAAAATAAAACTATAGAAATCCAATATACAGAGAGTATTTTGGCTTTTATAATATGATTTTGAAGATATCCAATTAAAGCTATCGGCGATAATTTTGATTTCATAGATCACCAAAAAATAGTATTTTGAATTTTTTAGAACTGTGAAACCTTTGAATAATTTTTATTTATTTAAAATGTTCTCAATAAACGCATTTTTTATTTATCATGCAGCCAGCCATCGAATGCAGAGTTTTCTTCTCATGTCTCAATTTCGAAGTCACTACATTTACTTACAAGCTAATTTTCAGCTTTAAAAATTATTCCAATGCATTGATTAAACATTTGGGGTAATATGTTATTTCTTCTTATCTACCCAATGAAATATTTAAGAAGTTTTTGTTTGCTATAAATATGTACTATTTTTGTGCTATTTATTTTAGACTTTTTTATCTTTAGTTGTGTGGCCATCTAATCTTACTTTAACACATTTTTCAAAAGTACTATCATATTGCATCATAGCTTACAACAATATATAAATGCAAATTGCAAAAATTTTCAGTCAGGTTTCAATTGGGCATGATAATAGGCCAGTTATTTATTACAGTTGTGTACCCTTTTCCTACATAGATTGTGTATCCCTTCTGTAAGAAATCCAATTAATGTGGCTTTAAAAAAAGGATATCATAGTACCTACAAAGTACAGTATCAAAATTTAATTAAAATTTTAAATGTGTGTGTCAATATATTATTTCTCAATTTTTATATCTATATTGACTGGCTACTGGTGTTAAAGAAAGCAAACTTTGCAATGAAGTTATATTTCAATTTTGATTTACAGTCCAGTAAGAAAAAATATTAAGAAATATATAGCGATTTATACCTATTATGATAGCGACTTATACCTATTATGATAGCGACTTATACCTATTATGATAGCGACTTATACCTATTATGATAGCGACTTATACCTATTACGAAATATATGCGACTTATAGCTACATTTTAGACTTAAAAAAATCCTTAGTAGAGCTGGAAGCTGAGTGATTATTTTGCTTTTCAGCTAAGCTATTTGTGAGTCCCGATTCCAGTACGAATGATGTAAATGATTGAGAAACAAATTCATCTTGATCGAATCGTCTGCAAAAATGAATCGTAGAATGACTGATAAACCAAATTAGGGTTTTGTATGTGTATACAAATAGAATTCTTATTCCTATGCGGAATTTTTGTCCGAAATTCCATTGAGAACAGCTTCATGGAATTAATATTTAAGTCAAAATGCTATTCGCTGATTAACTTAAAACATTAGCTATGTTTCATTGCGTAATTGCGATTGCAGAATTTGTAATTAATTTTAACCGTGATAAATGCTGACATAAACTCGCTGTAAAGTTGCTTGTGCAGCACCGAATAGCCGTTCCAAAACTTTACTCGAACGAAACTTACTCGCTTCAACATAAGTACACGTGGTTCACCAACCTCCTTTTAAAGTTGAAAATTATGCATAAATGAAAACTACATGTCGCAGATCTTATATTCTCTACATTACCACTGCATAAATTTTCTTCAAAAAAATTAATGGTATTTACACAGTTTGATTTTTTAAAAAGATATATCTTTGATTATTGTATCGTATGTGTTTTTGATCTTTCAATTCACAGCCGATCGAAATGCTTTGGAACGCGGATGAACGAAGCCTCCACGCTGCTGCTTTATAACTTCGATAAAGGGAATTTTAAAGCATTCCACAACGCGTTTGGGTTGTTCTCAGTTAATCTATACGTCAGATCTCGTTTTAAGGTGCCAAATAACGCTAGGAACAAAACTAAATAAATAGTAAATATTATTAAAAAATATCGTTATTTTTCCAAATTACAATTTATTTCATATTTTTTTGGAAGATACATATTGGATAGGTATGCATATTTCTTTGGAAGACACGCCCAACGAAAGTTGATAGTGATTAAAAGACTCATACATAGAGTGATATATTTGTTTTTAACATATATACACAGATATTTTTTGTCATATATGCAGAGACAAGGTATATATATTTTTGTATATAAACCTCGTCTATGTATGTATATATATATCTCATGTAAATATTTTTAATCCAGTTGCTTGTTACATCTGTTAATTTTTTATCAACAATTTTTCCTTGGTAGATTTATAATGAGTATTTTAAATAAGAGAACTAAACAAAACATTGAAACGAATAGTACAAATTTCTAATTAATATAAACATCTCTCAATTAGAAATTTAATATATATATATTTTTTAAAAATAAATAAATTTGATTTTTGTGATTTTAATTTTACAAGTAATACTGTAATACTAGAAATTATATCATATATTTGAAAATAATTCTATAATTATTTCAGTTTAAATAACAAAACTATAAAAAATATATAAATATGTATTCTTTCAGTTCTCATTATTAGTTCTGAATAATTCTTCATATTAATTTTTCCTTTACGTTATAATAAAAAAGTAGGAAAGTTAAGCGATAAAAATTTCATGTTTGATTAGTGATACAGAATCATGATCATTTCTTATCATGGTGAATTTGGCGAGAAGAAAGGGATAAAAGAGGGAAAAAATACAGCACTCAATCTTTACTTTCCCTAACAAATTTCTTTTCTGACTCACAGCACCCGTCAGAACCCGAAACCACTACCACACTGTTTTTGCTGGATATCAAACTTGGCAGAATTGGCGAGACAGAGAAAGGTTTTTTTTATTTCCTTTTCACGTATTCGGCCGAAAGGGGGGAGGGATGGAAGGGAGAAACGTTCTTTTTCTTTCACAAAGTGAATTGATGGTTTTAAAAGCCACACTGTTGTTAATCGTGGTCATAAAAAGAAGAATTATTCGTTTACACACAAATGAATCGAAGAACGCAGTTGGTAGAGGGGGAAAAAAATCCTAAAAAGTTGAGGAAAATTTCGCTCCCGATTGTGGAATTTATTTTAGCTCTGCAGAAACTGAATGGTAGTAAAGGGAAAAATAAAGGATTAAAAAGACATTACGAAAGAAACGAGGGAAAAAAAAAGTTAATGAATTGATAAGATTTTAGAATGCAATTTAAGTAAGGTGACATTTTAGGGAAAATAAATCAGTTCTAGGTGAAGGGAACTTAAAAGAAACGCGGTTCTGCGTAGGTGGATGTATACATACACACAAAATGAAAATTCCACCCATTATTTCCCATCTCCACTTTTTATATTTTATTTGATTATGCATTACAAATGCTTTTTATATAAATAATAAGCAAACATTATGATATTTTGTTGTGTATATATATATTAAGAAAGAGATTGATTGATTGATTGATTAAATTTTATGTTTATGAAGTTCGTTGATGATGTCCGAATGCTTAACAACAGCAGGTCAATAGGGAGCTGAGCAATGTCAATATGAAGCTTTAGTAAAAACATATACAACATAGCTAGACATTACGAACTAGACTAGAGATACGACATGGGCCCTACTATCTATCACACTAAATATCTATTAGGTCACAGTGGTCTAGTTAATTAGGGCGTCATTCTCATTAAAGGAAGCTAGTGAATTCGAATCTCGGCTTAACCGAAGATCCGTCGTGTTCACTAAAGGCGGCAGAGGCACGTTAAATAGGTGGTGGTGGTCGCAATATCTTCCAGGTAAAATGATACCCCGGGAAGCAGGACAAGTATTGGGGGTTTTCTGTTTGCTCCCTGTTTAAAAATTACGAAGACTCCATCCAGCTGCTTCTAACTTGTAGAGCCCAACTAGGGGCAGGGAGGCATGCTGGTGCAACAACACTAAACATCTACATATACAATTTACGTATGTTTAACTTCAGACACTTTCACGTGTACTTTATTAGTATTTTTTTTTACAGTAATTTTCAATAATGCTGGGTAAAAATTAGGGAAAGTGCTAAATTAATCTATTCAGAATTGGATTATTTTCACTGTTTTTATGTATTTGCATAGAATTAAAGTTATACAATTAACTTCTAATAATAGTTTGAAATTAACTGTATAGTTCGACAGCAATTTTAATGCATTTGACACAAGAAGAACAACGAATGTATGTAAAAGGGGTAGAAAACAACATTTTTTAAATAACTGCTCCTAAAGACGTCCACTTTGGGGAGTAAGATATTTTCTTGACTACCTAACTGAAACGATCCGCAATACTAATCGAATTATGTACTGTAATATTCGTAATCCTGACCGATCAGTTGTACAACGTGTGATCTGAAAAATCAATGCGGGTGGTTAAAAACAGATTTTCTTTGAAATTCAAAACCAAACTAATGGTTACAAAAATTAAATGTTACTCACTTTGCTGGGTGCAACACTTCGTATAATATAATATTATTACCTAATAAATAATATAATCAAAATAGATATTTATGACTTTTTAGCTCCAGCAATAAACTTTATTGAATAGAAATACACACAATTAACTTTAATGTACCGGTTTCACTATATACATTCCATTAAAATTAATTTAAATCTGGTTCAATCAATATATATACAGTAAGCAAAATGATTATTTGTACACTACTTTTTTTTTAAAGTTTAAAAACATATAAGCAGCTATTTTATTCCTTGCGATGTGTGAGCGTGTGTTGGCTGTTTATTTTTAGGTAAATGAAAAAAAATATTTTAAAATAATTGATAATAAAATATAAATCTTACAAACTTCGAAAATTTCTTGTAAAAAGTATATTTGTACACCTATATCTCCGGTAAGTATTACTATCATTTCAAATGTAATTTTTCACATGATATTTTATTTTTTTTGGATAATTTGTATTTTATAAACTTTGAAGGTTATCTTTTTTTAACAGTAAAGGTCACTCGCAGAGAAAATTTGAGAAATGGCCACGAAATCAAAAGAAGTCTCTTTAGACATGAGAACTCATATTGTTAACCTTAATAAAAAGTGGAAAATCTTATCGCGAAATTCAAAAGATAGTTAAGTTACCTTTTATAAAACTATTGGTTTCATCATATGAAAATATAAAAATACTGAACGCGTTGAAAATGAGCGCAGGCCAGATAACCCGAGTAAATTAATTTCAAGAAATATAAACGAAGTATTGTTAAAGCAGCTTTTAGAAAACCAAAAATTTCTGCTCAGAAAATTGCAGATGACCTTCTCGCATCTTCTAACATTAGAGTGGCCGCTCAAACAATAAGAAATGTGGTACATAGTGTTGGTTTAAAGGGCAGAATTCAGCGTCTAGAATTTGCTATGAAATACAAAGACAAACCGATGGACTTCTGGAAAAAGGTGCTTTTTACAGGTGAGAGTAAGTTTGAAATTTTTCCAAGCTCTAGTATCTGAAAAATCCGGCGAAAAAATAAAACAGCCCTTGATAGTATAAATGTACTTCACACCCTAAAATATGGTGGTGGAAATGTGATGGTTTGGGGCTGTTTAGCTCATGGCGGGGTTGGAAAATTACACTTTATAGACACAAAAATTATAGCTTTAGGTTACATTGGTGTGCTGCGGCATAACTTATTAGACAGTGCTTGAAAATTGGTATCGGAAACACTTTCTTATTCCAACAAGATAACGATCCGTGCGATAGTTACTAAAACATGGTTGCTTTATAATGCGCCAAGAAGCCTTGAAACTTTACCAGAATCCCCGGATATAAATCCAATTGAACATTTGTAGATGCTTTGGGATGCTCAAGTCCGGAAAAAAAGAAAAAAAATTACAAGTAAAAATAGTTTGAAAGAAGCTCTCTCTCTCTCTCTGATGGAAGCTTGGGAAGAAATAGATCAAGAAACCACCAAACATTTAATAGAATCAATACCAAGACGTGTTGAAGCAATTGTAAAAGCCAATGGAATGCGTACAAAGTATTAAATTTCTATAAAATAATTATAATTATGTTTAAAATTTGTCACTAATTAAGCGTACAAATACTCTTTTTGTATAGTTTTTATAAAATTTTACTCATTAATCAACTAAAGTTTATGTGATTGTTTTTTTTTGTTTTGTTTTTTGATATTTTATTATTATTTTACCTCTCACTAGAATATATATCTACAATTTAAATTTAGTTATACCGTATTTTATTTTGCTATAAAATTCAAAAATTGAAGTGTACAAATAAACATTTTGTCAACTGTAGTTTACATCTAGCTTAATCAGTATATAGTTGATACCTGATTCATCTGCCGGCCAACTTGTCAAGTGGTCAGCGTGCCTGACTACGGATAGGGAGGTCCTGGGTTCGAATCCCGGCTCAGGCATGGATGTACTTTCTCTCTCTTTCTATCCTGTCTTGGCCCTTTTCTTGTGTGGGAATGGGGTGTGAATGGTTGCCTACCCTATAAACGGGTCCCTATGGTATGTGTGTGTACTGAAGAAGTCGAACTTCACACCAAATACGGTTCAGTTGGAAAAGTGGAACGGCGCACCCCAATTTGCCAGCCTAGCTGGCGCACGAGAACAACAACCTGATTTATCTTATACTTACTTCATTTAGATTTTACAAACGAAAAATGCCTGTCGAGATTTTCATAAATCCTCCCCCCCCCCCTGAAATTGTTTATTATTATTATTTTTTTTTCTGGTAAAATCAATTTACATGTGATTTTTTTTTTGTTCAACATACTAAAGTAAGAAAAAAATGCAAAGAATTACAAAAAAAAAAAAAAAATTGACTTAAGTTCTGGTTTAAACGTAAAAACGCGTTCTACTATTTAACACATAAAATAACACATTACAAAACATGTTTAATCTATAATATCTGCATAACTTTAATGAAATAAGTTTTAATCTATTTTTATAAGTTGAAAAGGAAAACATTAAATTAAAATAAACAGAAACATATTTACATTTAAGTATTATATATAGCACATACAGAAATAAGCAAAAATCCAAAGAGAATTTTAAAAAAATCTTTTCTGACTAATTTCGACTTAAACGCGAATTTCTACAGCTTAACCGTATGAAGCATATCTACACTTTAGAAAATAAATTAATATACGGGGTTTTATATGAAAAGATATATACTCTACGAAATGAAGTAGCACATGTAGCTTGACTAAAATTGATTCGAAGAATTTCCTATAGTTACTAAGTTAAAATATATATATATATATATTGTAATCACAATCGCTGTAGAGATCAAGAAAAATATTTTTTAAAAATGGAAAAAAAAAATATCACTAATATTACTTTTAACAAATTTATGTGGGAATGTAAAAACGAGGATCCAATGACATAAACTACAATTTTTTCTTAGAATTGGTGATAATGCATAAATAAAAAATTTAAAAGAAGAATAAAAAACGTTTCTTTCTGGAAGCGAGAAGAGTAGCGAAAAGTTACATTTTAAAATTAATTACATTGCAGCCTAAGCAAATTTTTAAAGTTCATATCAGCCTCAATTATTTCAAATTAATTACAAATGTTTAAATCAAAATTTCAAAATGAGATCTGAGTTAATCAGTTACCGATATTCTGAGAGAGAGAACTTTTATTTCATTCTGTGCAACCATTCAAACCTTAACAAAAAGAATAAGAATTTTATTTGTAAAAAAGCATATTGCATTTAATCCCGAATAACTTACATTTTGCTTCTGAAAACTATCCTGCCCTTAAATTCAACAACTTAGTATAGTATATGTAATCTCATATTATTAAAAAAAAAAAAGAAATTTGAATATAATTAAAAAAAAATTTAAAACAGAGATGTATAATAAATCTTTTCTCTTTAAAAGAGAGAATATATTTTCCAGTGGAAGACATTAATTTCATTTCTCCATGAACATTTCAATTTAATGAACATTTCTATTTAAAATTCGTTAAATAAAAATTTTCGAACAAACTTTTCTAATGAAATCTTTTGACTCCTTGGGAAGAATAGTAATTTCAAATCCCTTATATTAGAGTGTTAAGGAATTTTTGGGATTTGTTAGTTTTTTTATTACCCTCTCCACTTAATTTTATGCCTACAACAGCCACATTGCACCAACTCGGCAAATTGCTGGTAAAGATTCAGAGCACTATTATTTTCTTTTCCGAAGAATACGAAATAGAAATCAGTATCACCTGCTAATCATTTATAATCGGTTGCAGTTATAAGCAAGCAACATTGTTTGGCGCTGAGTCACATTAACAATCAAATCACGTTGTCTGTTTTAGTTAAATTTGGATAACCATCCGTCATAAAATTACGGGCTAAGCATTTTCTACGAGATTTACTATCAATAATTTTTCATTTTTATTTTCCTGAATGTCTACATTTTTTTAAAAAAAAATTGATATTAAGTGAACAATTTTCAAATCATAATTTATTAAATTAGAAGAGTCGTATTTAAATAATTATACAGTGATTACGTCATGTAAGTGCAGTTTCAATTGACATTATAATTCTTCAGTTGGATTCGTCCAGTGCTCTTTCACTTAAAAAAAATATTCTAGTTTCAGATAATAATAAATAACCAGTTCTACAAACATGTATTCGAAATTCTATCGAACTCGGGAAATTTTCTGTTTTCACTCGATGTTCAATAATCGATTTTTCCCTTTTAGTGCAGAAAAAGGGAATATTTTCCCCTCTCCCCTCAACGTTAATGAAGGGAAAGAGGAGTTTTGTTTCGTTGCATTTCTTCTCCGCGCTGATTTTATCCTCGCATCGATCAAGATGCTTGCGGTTATGACGTACCCCCACCCCCACTCACGTTTATTCCGTTTTTAAGAAAAATTTTTGAGGCATGCCATCGGTTCGATAACCTAATAATCTGGGACATATGAGTGTCCTTCCCCTTTAAGGCTTTCTTGCAGAATATTAGTTTAGAAAAGATGGAACTTTAACTTTCCTTTATTGCCGTTCTTAATCGATTATTCATGATGGAACAGTTGCGGTGGTGAACGAGGCCGGAATTGGGTACGCGTGTTTCCTCTAAAGTAAAACTTAGAAAAGTAAATTTCTGCAGACAAAAAAAATCAGGCAAGGGCAAGAAATATGAATAAAATATTGAATGAATAAAATTAAAAGTAATGTTTAGGTAAATAAGTCATTATTTACCTAAACATTACTTCGCTAGCTTTGTATAGAGTTATGTTTCTTGAAAGTTCACGAAGAAATTTTAAAAAACTCGGCAAAGCTAGTTATTAAAATATATCTAATGTATTTTCAGTACAATTATTATCTGAAAATACATTAGATATATTTTAAGCGTCAACATTGATGATTTATATTCGTCAACATTGATGATGCATTGCCTGCGCATCATCAATGTTGACGAATATTTCAACCGACTTTTTACATAAATAAAATCTTGTTAGAAATCACGTGACATTATTTACCTAAAAGTCAAATTTCTGACATTCTATTAAGAGGCCGAGCTTACAACCGACTGGTTACGCAGCTCAGGCTTTCGGCACAACAACTTGTAGGGTTTGATTTCTACCTTGGCCTTGAATGTTTGTAATAGTTCAAAAATCAACTTAAATTGCAAGCCTAAGCCTTCATACGCAAAAGAATAGTAACAGCGTAACAAACAAATCATGCCTTGCTATAGCAAGTACTTTGAATCATGTGCGCCAGCCGAAATGAAATTATTTTAAATATTTCCCTAAATAATTTTATATTAATTTTAAATTAGATCTCATTTCTCTGTTTATACCAAGAAAAAGAAATAGTAACAAAACTCTTCGATAAATAAATATGAAAAACGTGTTAGACGTATATCAACCGAACACATATATACATAGCGGTGCAGTCGGGGTATCGTGACGTGCGCGATAACATAAATACCAGGGTTACCAAAATAGAAATTTCTGTATAATTCTTATAGCTATCCATATATATGAAGTAATAAAAACGAGGTTGCCAGATACGTAAGAAAATCTTGCAAAAAATCGCCAATCTCAGAATTTGGCATCTTGGATTATATTTTACCTGAGCCGCAACCTCTTGGACAGATGTGTATTCAGGAAGCAGAAACACAATGTCCTTCTTCCACAGTGCATCAGTGGTTAAGATCGAACCTAGGATTTCCCACAATAAACACCAGGCCACCACGAGCCCATTAGCAAAAGTGTATGTATAAAACTAAATACCCATCTTCGAATCTAGGATCTCGCACTAAAAATAATTCTAACAGGCGAATTACGGTGATATCATTATGTGAAAGATTTTTTTTTAAAATAACGTCTGGCACTTGAGTGACTAACCCTTCGCTCCAACAAGGCCGGAAACTGATACTCATTTGTTGCTACCCAACGGTCACATGTGAACAAGTTCACGGAGGTGAGGATGATTATTCCTACCATACCACCACAAACCGTTTATATGGTGGGCCTCATTCATTCATCATCTCAGAAAAAAAAAGACAGAGAAAAAGAAACACCCATGCCTGAACCTGGATTCGAACCCGGGACCGACAGCTCAAGAGTTAGGAACGCTAGCCACTCAGCCATCGATCGGCATTATATGAAAGATGTAAGCAGGGACATGTTATTCAGTTTCTTATAAATAAATAAAAAAAATTATCTTGCTTTATACTTCTTTTAAAAAAAAAAAAAAACGCAGTTAATGAAACTTTTTATTGAAAAATTGAGTAAGCCGGCCAACTTGTCTAGTGGTCAGCATGCCTGACTACGGATAGGGAGGTCCTGGGTTCGAATCCCAGTTCAGGCATGGATGTACTTTCTCTCTCTCTCTCTATCCTGTCTTTGTCCTTTCCTTATGTGTGTGAATGAAGTATGAATGATGCCTACCCTATAAACGGGTCCCTATGGCGTATGTGAGGGTGGGATGGTAGCCCACCACCTGTGGTGCACCCAGGGCAACGTCTCGGCGGCTAAGAGGCCACTGTTTCTGGCCGGTTTCTTGGGTATCAGGGAACAATAGATTAATTAGACTCGCTTGCAGTTGTAAATATCTACAATCTGCCGTTGGAAAAAAAAATTGAGTAATGAAAAAGATAACTTTTTAATTCACATGTATATTCTTAAACTGAACAATAATTAAGTACAACAATCTTTAGTTTTACTGATCACAAACGCATTATTAAACCTAAGAATTCTATTGTTTGAATGAAAATTTCTAACAATAGTTTACAATATAATAGAATTTTATATGTGTTATTTGCACACACATGCTACTCTGTAAATTTTCATAATTAATGAACTGTGATATCTGATACAAATTTAATTCTCAAATCTAATTGCTTGTAAATACTATTGCTCCTTTCACTATACTTATAAACAATAAAACTTTTTTGAAAGGTAAAAAAAAAAAAATACAATTAGAACAAAATATAGTTTAATTAAAGCGCGAAAATCATAATGGATTTTAAAAACAGAATTTAGTTCTATGTTGACTATCAAGAACTTTCTTTAAAGAAGCCAAGAATTACAAAAAAATTCTTTAACGAGAAAAATTGAAAACATTTTATTATTTTCAAAGGTAAAACAGCGTGAATCAAACTCATTATTTAAGTTTATTAACAGTATTTAAATGGTTTGATATTCAAAAGCGAATGCATTATTTGTTTTTTATAATTTGTCAACTTATATAACATATTGGATCCATTGCAAATACCGTTGTCATGTCAACTGATTCACCTTACGTTGTTTTTCTATGTTTATTTATAACTCTCTTAAGAACTTCAACAAAATCAAAAGACAGCATTTTCTACTTTTGTATAACATTATATTCAATAGTAAAACCACGCCTCTTTTAAAACAAAAGCTTCATTTAATTCCTTTTTCAACACATTTTTTAACTATGTTTTCTGAAAAGATAATTTTTTTACCCTCTGTACTGTTTTTGCGATTAAAAGTTGTTGACAGAAACAATGGCAGACAATTACCACTGTCCAAATTTCTTAATCACCTTCGGTAACTCTTTAGAGAATCCCTCAAGTTACGGTTGTGGTTTTCACAGTTAATTCTTCCAGTTAAGCATTATTTTTATCAAAAACGCTTAGAAAAGAAAGCAGTTTGAAAAAAAAAAAATTAACAAGGAAAACGTGTTAAAAGCACAATTAACTTTGGTGTAATCCTTTTGTTTTAGGATCACCAACTTTTTTTTTCTTATGTCACAAAGGAACTTTTTTATTTTTTTAATTCGCATTTATTTTAATGCTGCTCATTAACCCCTGCTTTTGAGAAAAGAGGAATTTAGGTTCTTTGAGCTATTGTGAGCTTATTTTTTTTTCGTTTTCTTCAAACTCAAAAGTTTCAACATTTATCTCTTAGTTCTTTTTTTTTTTTCTGTTTGAAATCCTTTCTTCTGAGACAAAAATAAGATCCGGAAACGGGATTATCCTTTAGAAATCGGGAAAGTAGCGGTTTTTCATGGCAAAACAAAACCGTAAACGGAGTTTTTCTCAAAAAAAAAGGAAAGAAATCAAGAAAAGAAAAAAAATAAGCACGGAAAACCTAATTATTTGCGCAAATTTCACTAAACTTTTGTTTTTTATTTTTAAAGTTCTTCAACGTAAATAGTGCGATTTGAAAATGCTTAGATAATTAATTACTAAAAAGAAACTAATTTTTCTACCAACATAATCTATGGCATTTTTTACCACCAATTTTCATAATAAGACAAAACATCAAAAATTAATGAACACGAAGAACAAAAGACGTAAACCAAAAGAGTATACAAATCATTGCCGAATCTTAAAGGGGTTATTTAATATGTAATAAATACCATATCAAGTTATCAGTTACACTATGATGTTATTTTTTCTATATTAAAAATTAAGATACTGTTATTAAAGTACATAAAAATACATTTTTTATTTCACTTAATAAAAATGATAAAATATTTTAAAATTTTAGTGTTTCCATAAACATATACATTAATAAATATAGTGTACGCTGGTTTTTATGAACTCGTAAGGACCGGTAAAACAGATTCTAAAAAAGAAAGTTCTTAAAATTGAAAAATAAAATATTAAATCTGACTTTTTTTTTTTACCAAACTAATTTTTCTTTATAAATAAAATACTATTTGAAAGAATTATTTGAAATGCACTTTAAGAAATTTGCAAAATAACATTCATACTTACATAGACAACACTACTTTGCTATTATTTCCTTTTTCAGATTTTTTCCGAGTTTTTAAAACTGTCGATAGGTTTTAATAATTTTTCGTCTATGATTTCAGACTTTTTTTTTTATCTCAACTGTTAAATGCATTTGTTTCTTCAACTGCGACGGCTCAATTTTTCTCGACAAAAGAAACTTCATTCTCAATTAATGAAACACTTACTTTTATGCGTACGGCTTGATTCGACTGACACGATAAGTTTAAAATTGAGCCTCTGTCATTAGAAACTTGAATCTACAAACTGATTGATGCACTAAAGATGAAGGTGAAAACCATCCAATTACGAATTCGGTATCCTTGCTCTTTTAATAATTATCTATATTATTAAAGGAGCAAGGATGAGGGATTTGTAATTTAAATTAAATAAAAAAAGAAAAGGTGAGCAATTTATAAATTTAATAATAATGTCTTCCACTGGGTTCCTGGAGCTCCATGGGTTGGGGACGTGTCCACGTTACTCTGTGAAGTCCAAAATCTTTCCCCTGGTATGGCTTGAAGGTCAAGTGAAAGATACCATATTAAGTGTGATCTCAACAGTAGAGCATAGTATAAAACTGCGAGACGCTTGGGAATGGGTGTATATTTCGAACTCGTTAACCTAGTCTAGGGCTTGCCTGCACCTCAACAGTCTAAGGCTTGCCTGCACCTCAACAGTCTAGGGCTTGCCTGCACCTCAACAGTCTAGAGATTGCTTGCACCTCAACAGTCTAGGGCTTGCCTGCACCTCAACAGTCTAGAGATTGCCTGCACTTCAACAGTCTAGGGCTTGCCTGCACCTCAACAGTCTAGGGCTTGCCTGCACCTCAACAGTCTAGGCTTGCCTGCACCTCAACAGTCTAGGGCTTGCCTGCACCTCAACAGTCTAGGGCTTGCCTGCACCTCAACAGTCTAGGGCTTGCCTGCACCTCAACAGTCTAGGGCTTGCCTGCACCTCAACGTTTGCATATACTAATGGTAACAAGTGGCATTATGTAAAGTAACTCGTATTCATAACAACTTTATATTAATATGCTTTATAGTAATATATAAATGCTGCCAGTTAACGTACAATATTTCCGTATATTTCATTAAAATATTTTTCAGCAGGATAGAATGTACTTGAGTCGGCTGTTTCTCGTCCTAATATGTATTGCTGACGTGTAATAAGCCATCTACAATTGAACAAACATTGTCTCATCATTTGATTTGTCTTTCAACGAGCAAGTTTGGGAACATAATCAGTGGACACGTGTAAAGAAATACGAGTTCCTAATCTTGAAGAATTACGAGTTAAAAGAGTTTGCTACATAGAATAATATTCGCTGGAAAAATATTAAGACTTATAAATCGCAACATGTGGTCACATTTCAAATAGAATAAATTGAATCAATCTTAATAACTTGTTTTCCAGTTTCATTATTTGTATAATTTATCTTTCAACATTAGAAAATCCTTTAATTAATTTTTTTAACTAACTAAAAAAACTATTATATCTATTATAAATGAAATAATTTATATTTATTCTTCAATTATGAATTTCAATTCAATATTATAATATTTTTCTAAAACCTTGTTTAATTTTGTGTTCAAAATGTCTATTTTTAAATATTTTAATATCTTTTTTTATATTCTAACTGCTTTTATTAATTATTTTATTAATCGTATTGTAAATTTTTCCGGAAAAATTAATTTAGAAAATGCCTAAGAGGAAAAACAAATGTTTATATTATTTCTTATTCTAAATGTTCCATTCTTAATATTTTATACTTTAAAAAAAAAAAATTCGTTAATTATTATGTTTATCTAATTCCAAAGATTTGCCAAAAACATTTTTAAAGTTAGTTTTCAAATTTAAATATATTTAAAATAGGTTGGTTCCAACTCTAAAAAACATTTTAGAATAAAAGCACACACATACACTAAGAAAGAAAACTTAAAAATTTAGGAAATACCGAAAGAGAAACATAACATTTTTTCTAAATGTTGTATTTTAAATACTTCTTGTTTCTTTTTCTTAACAAGCATTTTATTGCTTAATTTGTTATATTCTAAAACTTATAAGAAGCGTTTTTTTTTTTTTTTTTTTTTTTTTTTTTTTTAAGATTTATTTAGAATTGAAGCATTATGGTAATCTTATATTAAGAGTATCTAAATTTTAAAACCTTAAAAAAAATTAAAGTTTAAGCAATTTAGAAAATACCTAGATGAAACTAATTTTTTAAATTTTAAATACTGCTTTAAATGTACTTTAACTATTTTAATTTTAATAACTGTTAATTATTTTGTTGAGATCGTATGTAAGTGATTTTTAAAAATTGAGGGCGAATCTTTAAAACAAGAAACGTTTTTAAGATTTACCCTCATATGAGAAAAAATTTAAGAAAGGTTCTTAAGAAAATACTCTCTTCTGTTTCTTTTCCTCCAACGTAAACAGTTTTCTTCCGTGAAACCGGTCGAAAATTTAAGAAATTATTATTAGCTCTGGAAAAAGGAAAAATATCTGGAGCACTTTCGCAACCCCCTCCCTCCCTCCAATTCTTCAATCCCCCGAAGATCCCTGAGAACATATCAAAGAAAACGACTCCCACGAAGAAATTGCAGAAGTAGCTGTCAGATCCCGTTCTAACTGCGACTCCAGCCACATCAAAACCGAAGCAACCCCCCTTTCTCGTTACTGTCCTTACCTACGCCCCCGCCACACAAAAAGAAAACAAAAACCTTAGAAGCGTCCAAAAAGGCTCGGGCTGAATAGTGGAAAAAGATGAAAGCACGGATCTTAATGGGCACACACACACATAAGAAATTGGGTGGGAGTGAAACTCTTTTTACTCTCCATGTTCCCTTCATCCCATTTATATAATAGGTCCGAAGAAAAGGCAGCGGTTACAGTTTGGGTAGGACGAGGGATCAGCCCTTAATGAAGACCGGCCGCACATTTGACAGCTCATTATAGTCAGAAAGATGCTCCTCCGCCACGGCAGCGTCCTCGGAAATGCGGAGTCTTTAATGAGCGCATAATGCGCCAAGAAACACTTCCACGCAAAATGGTGCACGTCAACCCGCCCGGGAGAGATTTTCCCGCGCACTTTTTTCATATACAGAGCTTCGTTTCCCACCAGTTTTCCCAGTGCTTCTGCAGACTTGAAAATTGCAACTTGAGAAAGCAGAAACTATCGATTCATGTGAGAATTTCATGTGTTTTATAAACCAGAGACAACATAGTTGTATCGAATACAAATGCCAATGAATCTTTTTTTTTTTTTTTTTATTTTTTTTTTTATTAATTCACTTCATGCCATATGAGATTTGCTTCAAAAATCACTAATGAACATCGATTACTGATTTATAACAGATATTATATACAATTAGAGGTTTTATTATAGCTAATATGTGATGTGGCTCATCCTCTTTAAAGATCTGACATTTGTCAGATCAACTTTAATGAATTGTTGACAGTGAGAAAGTCGATGACTAACAAGGGATCTGAAGATAAATCCTCCCGGGAAAGTCCGACGCAATCTAGAATATGTTTCGGTGAGGCTGGATAATCACAGTATTTTTTACAAGTGGGATGATTTTTAGTACCAAGTTCAAACGATAAACATTTTAGATGTCTACTTGAGAATCTAACTAAAGCAGTCAAAGATTTTTGGCCACATTTTATTTACAGAAGAATTTAAGGAGATGTTCACTGGTGAGTGGGTGGAATTTGGCAGATTGAATTTAGTCTAGATTTTTCATTAAAATTCCTGGTGTGTAAGTGATGAACCACTTGGCATATCTTCCTCACTGCCCTCTTTGGCCAGTCTATCTGCAGTCTCATTACCACTAATATTTACAAGGGATATAATCCATTGGAATGTGTGGTTTTGGGAGTATATAATATATATTAATTAGCTATCTAATTATGAACATTAAGAATAGGAGTTACTCATCAATTTTTACCACACCTATTAATGAAGATACATGAATTACGTTAATTAAGATAAGAATTACTGATTCATGTTCCAGAATTTTATTTGTTTTATGAAACAGATATTTGAGACACGCTGTACCTGAATCAGAAAAAAAAATACGAATTAGATAAATCTCCACTGTTTTACTCACGTTATACCATTTGAGATTGGAATTAGCTCTGTCTAATTATAAACATTAAGAACAAAAATTAGTTACTGTTTAATTTTCGCTAGTCTAATAATTATAAACTTTCAATTCATGTCCAAGAATTCCATTTTTATTTAGAAGCAGAGATTCTAGAGGTAACATGATTTTGAAATCGGAAATAAATATGAATGTGAGCCCAATGAAACCATGTACTAATATATTCATGTTTTATCATTAAAGCTAAGAAATAGCTAATGAACATTAGAAATAGAAATCAGCTTCAACATTACGTTAGCACGCATAACAACTACAAATTCGATTAATGTAAAAGAATTGATACAGTGAGACATTAGAAACAACACGATTATCAAATCGAATGTAAGTTGATGAATCCATGTACTTATTTATTCACATCTAGCCATTATGATATATTATTCGCTAATAAACATTATAGGAACACATATTAATTTCAATATTTGTGGTATCTTACATTTAAAAATTACCAATTCATGTCAAATGTAATATTTGAAATCCGAGATTACCAAATCAGAAGCAAGCAAATGTGAATCGACGAATCTGTGTACTTTACCTATTCATTGTATTGTTAAAAATTAGGATTAACTAATAAACATTAGGGATTGAAAACTCTTGCTTATTTAATATCATACCCTTGTATTAGCACATGAGCAGCAACAAGCTATCGATTCACTTAAAGAATTTTATTTGCAAAGGAAACCACAAAATGTAAGAAATAAGATGATTATGAAATCGGAAATAGTACGAATGTGTGTTAAAATAAATCCATGTATATATTTATATAAGCAGATATAATAGCTGATTGTATACAAACATGCAATTCCTATTACCAAGGTACCTAGATACCTTGAAGTATATTAATGATTATTGATTGATACTTATATTATGACTAGGGATTACAAATAAGTACTCTTCGATAAACATCTACAACAGAAATTAACATTTACGTTAGCCCATCAAGCAGGACCATTCCTTCTTTGAACTGTAGTTCAATTTTTGTAAATAACAGTTTTCATGTAATTAGTTTTTCCATGCAAAGAATTTTATGATGATTAAGGTAGCTGCACATCTGTTTCGGTTATTATCTTTCGAATAAAAAAAAACTGGGTTATTATGTTCTCTTTAAATTTTAGATAGTTTATATTTTAAAAGTACTTATATTCAAAACTTAAATTGATCAAAAGAAAATATCTTTTTCATTATATTAAAAATCCTTTTATTATCTATATAATTTCTAGTTGGTGAGTCGGCCAATAATGCGTTCCTTTTTATATAATCCTCATTTAAATGAGTTTGTGGCAATCAACCTAACAGTCTACTAACGAAATTTTCAGCAGCTTGTTCTTAAAAGTAGCAAGATTCATAAAATGACCAAGTGTCTAACGAAATTTTTTAAAGTTAATATTTCAGTTACATTGCAGAATTTACCACAACAAATAAAACTATTATTTTCGACATTGATATATAAATTTTACCACACATATATTTAAGTTGCGCCTGCGCTACATCAGTAGGAATATATTTCATATTTAAATGGCTATAAATGCCACAGGAAGTGTAGATTTTCTTGGTTAATTGGCAAAAAAATCAGAGTTTAGTTTCATGTATTAATTTGCTTTCATAGTTACGTTTGTCTATTCCTTTGCGATTACTTTTTGCATACGAGTGTCTATTCAACTGTGGCTATTATTTGAGGTAGATTTGGAACCTATCCAATTATTCCCGCCAAGCAAATTAAATTTATGACTTGTTGAACTAAAAGCTACAACACTAATCAATCAATTGCTAACTCAGAACATCTAACGTTAGAACTCGATGTTAAAAGATAATAATTGATCTGTGTAGAAATTCAAGATATTTTTTTATATTTATTTTATATTAAAAAGTATACACACACTTTCTTTAATATTTGTAACATATTTTGCTGTCTTAAATTAAATTAGTAAGATTTTTTGTTTGATCAAAAATTAAATTCATTTAAACTAAGTTGGATACACAAACAAGACACACTTAACTTATTTCAAAAGCCATCAATTATAATATAATTCATGATAAATATCCAATTCTTTATTTAAACATTTTTTCCCTTAAAAAATATTTTAAAAAAGAATTGAGTTGAATATATAAAAGAATAAGTAAAATAATTGAAATGTTTTAAAAAAAGATTGAAGAAATAAAGGTATAAAATTTGGGAAAAGGATCATATTTTTATATTTTATATAGGTATAAATAAATATCACGGGTTTTAGGTGCAAACATCTGGGGAATAACTATTGATAAGTTCAAATCTGTAAGATTATCTATTTTTTGGAGCATAGATTTAATTCGATTACTATATAGGATATACTTTTTAAGCTTTAATTTATTATTATATTAAATAATGACAATTGACAAACATAATCAGACTTGCAAGACATTCATAATTAACAGTAAAAATTAGTAAATAACAATATCAGCAGCAATAATAGCAGAAATATTTAAAATGCAGAATAATATAACTTTTTAAGTGGGTGGTTTGATTTCACTTTCTAAAATAAGATGACACTCATTATGGACAATTCGATGGAGACATTTGATTTAAATTACGCATCTTTAGAAACATTCATGTACTCAACATAAGAATCAAACTCGGGAAATACTGAATTCAAAACCAGAGTGATAACAGTTAAGCCACGCCTGTCCAAAGAGTGTGTCTCAGCTATTCCTAAATAATAACCTATGATAAAATCATAGTTGTGAAATTATTGTAATAATAAAACCATTGTAGTATAAAGACATATATAAATAAAACCCTTATTCTGTATGTTGTACACCGAATTTTCTTTCAGATATTAAATGAAAATGGCAGCACAGAATGGAATGCAACTCATGTTAGGGTGCAGGTCTTTGGATAACTTGAAACACTGATTCCGTATTATTTTGAAATTTTATATACAGCGTTAATAATTTGTTTAACCCGTAATTAACGATGATTTAAATTCATTATAAAGTAGCGTATGCAACAATGTACATTTTTCCGGAACTCTGCTTGCTTAAAGAAAGGAGGGGGGGGAGAGTAATAGTTTATCCCCTTTTAAAACTGTCATCTATCTTCAATTACTGGGGGTAGAGAAAAATATGCAAGGCATCAGATCATTTATTTTTTCTTCATTTCTACAATGCAATTAATAATAATAATATTTACTATGTTTTTCGATTTTTTTGCTCAATGCAGCAAACGTGCTTACGTTTTCCCCTATACGTCATCAATCATAAATGTACTACAAGGCAGATGAAAGAATCACGTAATAAAAGAGAATATTTTCAAATGTTCCACAGCTCATCTAATCTAAAAGAAAAAAAAAAAAAAAAAAAGATTGAGATTTCATTTGGCGGTGCAAAACAACATTTCGAAAAAAAGTTAAGTAAAAATTATCTTTAAAAAATAATAAACATATATCGTTATTTTTCTAAATTGGAATTTTCCTCAAAATGATGTACATGTTTTCCGATGAAAGCAACAAGCCTCAAAAACTGGCCTGTTTGTATAACATCTAGTTTTCCTTTTAAAGCGATAGCAGGCTTCATTTGATTCACGGCTAACATGTAATATATTATTGATTATCAAAAATTTGTAGTAGATATTCATACGAACTTATATGTTTACGATGGTTTATCTTAAGATGGCAAAGCCATCTTTCACATTTTTTATGGCGGATATCCATGTTATCCATCTTGTTTATATTCCATGACACCCACTGAACACCATATAATGGTCAGTCTAACAACCGAACGAAATTACGGAGCATTTTAGCACTGCGTATTATTGATCTCCAAGCGGGATTTTAATACATAATGAACCTATTCCAAATCCTGCAAGAAAGAAAATTTGTAAACTCCCAAGCACATTTACACCAATAGAAGTGTGCCGAGCTGGCTGCCAAATTGTTAAAGTTTTGACATTGAGTTCAATATTTCATGGGCACGATTCCCACCTCGAACATGGATGCTTGTAGTGATTCAAAATTTACTTTAATCTACAAGAAAAAACCGATGAGACACAAGCAAACTAAATTGACAGATGTAAATTAAGAAAGTATAGATACTGATCCCAAGTATTGAAAAACTTTTTAAAGCAAAAATCTTATTTATATTTGTGTGTGTGTATTTACAATTCTCTCAATAAAATCACAGATAATGTAATGTACTGAAATTGCTACATCATCATAGACAAATGAGGAACACAAAGCAGAACTTTCATTTCCGAAATTCAACATTCCAATGATATCGATGCATTGGCCTTGCCATAATCTTGTTGGTAATAATTCATTCTTCAGAGTGGAAGGTCCCACTTAACGATTTCAGCCACTGTTAAGCATGGAGTGATGGATATTGCGATATCACTTTTTACATACATGCTGATCAGGATGAATGCTTTGGCGTATTTCGGATTTTCCTCCTAGCCACTTGTGAATTTAACTCACTATGAAAAGATATTTCACAAAGTAAAGGCGACAATATGCTCAAATGCTCTACACAAACTTTGACTGTTGGGTGATGCATTATGCCATATCAAACAGAAATCAAATAGTTTCAGCATTCGTTAGAATAGGTTGTGCCAAGTAGTGTTTAATGAAAGATGAGTTTAATCTTTTTTCTTTTTGCTTACACATCTATTGGAGGAAATGTATCTGTTGGGATTTTTTAAAGTTCTTTCCTTGTGATGCATAAATACAGAGTACAATCTATAAAAAAAGTCATCCAGGAAAACAAAAAGCTATGCAGCACATTTCAACAGTTGCACGGCTCCAAATTAAGTGACATAAAGTCCCACCTTTTCATTTATATCCATACAGGTAAATTAATTTTGACAAAGAAGCATCGGTCCTAATTTCTTTATGGATTTTTACCTACCAAGTAACGATAAGGCTTATGAATCAGAAATAAGACCCATTTTTCTATGAAGTATTCCTTGCAGAAAAACGGCATGAGCTGTGGATAGAAAAAAAAAACCTTTCAATAGTTTAAAGCAGCCGAAATTATAATCTGTCAGCTTTATTAATGACATGTGATGACAAGAAATAACACTTTATGGTTGTTGTAAAATGGCTAATAAATACAAAACTTTAACGCTTTTAGTTTTTAGAGTATTTATTATGCAATCTCATATGGTACAATTCAATTGTATAACATTTAAAAAATATGATGCGTAAGATTTTTCACACACTTCTATCATACACAATCAATATTGCGTTTATAACAAATACAATCACAATATCTCTACACTTTTCTGCATTTCAATGAGTTCTTGGCTCTGTCTAGTTTTCACTGTAAAAGATTCAGACTGTTCAAAAAGAGGCCAGATCAGTCGCTAAGTTCTTATGATAGTAAGACCTGCAGCAAATCTTGAGTATCAAAATACTTTTACTGTTTTGGATGCATTCGATTTCTGTTTCACGGGTAAGTATTTGACTAGTAACTCTCGATCAAAAAAATAAGTACATAGCTGCCAATTCTACTAAATTTTATCGGGAAACTCCTGATTTTTCATTTCTCCTGATTTCCCGATAATGAATGAAAATCTACTGATTTTTTGGCAGTTTCACTGAAAAACTTATAAACACCCGAAATTTTACCGGAAAAGTCTATCGAGTTTATATATATATATATATATATATATGTATATATATATATATATATATATATATATATATATATATATATATATATTTTTTTTTTAAAAGATTTTCCTCTAAGTTTCTAGTGCACAGTGGGAGGTTGGCACTGTAACCACTTGGTCGCCCAGACTCCTACGTGTGGGCAATCATCTAATTAACATTCAGACTAGGTGTCTGTTTACATAAGCAGTTCAATTGGGAGGAATAATGCTAGTTATTAGTAATTTAATTTGGAAAATATTTCCTCCAAACAAAGTATTTGTAACTGAATCAAATTAATTTTTCTTTTTATGTTTTTATTTTTATTTTTCTACAAATTATAACACTTATAAATTGCATTAGTATAGTAAAAGTTGCTCAATAAAATAGATATTGGGTCATAAACGTTGATGCTTATTTTTTTTATATGTAGTATATTGTTTTATATTTCATAGTTTCTTTATAATGTTGATGAATATTTTATGAAAAAATTAAGATAAAGACACAAAATATTTTTAACATAAATCATTCTCAGAATGTACAATCTAATGAGCAAATTGTGTCTTCTTGCGGTACTACCGTTTTAAGTATTCTGTTTCAAGCAAAAATGTCGCTAGTAGTGTCTCCTGGATTTTTTTTTTTTTTTTTCAAAATCAGTAGAATTTATTTATTTTTTTCCTCCAAGTTTGACAGGTATGTAAGTATTATAACATTAAAAGGAAAATTATGTCACACCCATTATATCGAAAAAGATCTTTCAATTTTAAGCAAATTATCGGCAACTTCAGACTATTTTACTTAGTTGTGTGGTGAAAATAAACACAAAAATATTAATACTCCACAGAATAAATACAAAAATTTAGTCATGACCAAATCAATATTTTATACGGAAATCTTTATTCATCTGTATTTTATATACGGGTGTATTTTTTTTTTTTTAATAAAGTCTAGTTTAAAACCAAAATTTAAATTTTTCACAGATCAAAACAGAAATACGGATTAGTCTGCATAGAAATCTGTAATTTTTATGATGCTTAGTTTTGATTCATAAATGCCATATTTTTTATTTGTGTACCAAGATATTATGCAAGATAGAGATACCACTGTTGGTTCATGTTATTTTCATAAATTTTGTTCAAAAAGATAGCCATATATAAAAATAATTAGCATGTTATTAATAAAATATCAGAAGTTCATCTCATATTGATTTCTCCCAAATTAATGAAAAAGCAACTTGTGAAATTATCAATTTATGGCAATATTTTCCTGACAAGTGATTTTATAAAAAAAACTTAATTTTTTATTTCATATTCAAAAATGCTGTATGTATAATCTTAATAAAAGAATATTCCTTAGAAGTTCAATAAGCAATTTAGAATTATAATAACTTATATTAAATATTAAATTCTCTTTTCTAAGTCTGAATATTGATCTAATTTACAGATCTTAATTATTTTCTACCATTATTTCCCAGAAAATGAAATTGTCGCAATTAAATGAAATCTTAGTACGCAAGTCAGATTATTTCAAATTCTGGTTTATGTATCAAAATTTTGTATTCCAAATACCAGCAATATTATTTTTATTATTATATAAATGAATGGATGATTTCTAAATTTTAGTTTTTGTTCCAAAATTTGAATTTTAAATTTATATTACGTATTCTCCACAAATCAAAACAAAATTTGGTTTATATGCGCAATAATTTTCTACTTAATTTAATCTACTAATTATTTCAGTTTAACAGAAAGATTAAATTAAACTGTAAATATTATATATATATATATATATATATATATATATTCAACTATATTACTTTCAATTTAATTTAATTAATAAAACACATGTTGGGAAATAATTTGCAGTTTAGTTTCTATTACGTTTGTGTTGTTGTTGATGTCGTGTTACAAGTGCAAAAAGAAAATGTTAAAAAAAAAAAAAAAAAGACAAGTCATAAGGGACCATAAGCATGGAGCACTGCCCTGGCCACATCTTCAGCTTTTTCCGTATGAAGGGTGTCATGGCAGCAGTTGGGGGTCGATGCTGAAGAGGGTCGAGACAACAGATAGACAGTTGAAGAGATGCCTCAGATGTAAGCGGAACTCCCTTGCATTACCTGCATTCTGCGTATGTTCTAGATCCGTCGAGCATGATTTTCATACACCTCATGTGCCCAGTCCACAATCTGCTGATGGTAGAGGTGATACCATTGTCAGGATTAAGCTCCGGTAGGCACCATTTTTTCTGTAGTCCCCCGTAAACCTGATACCTTGCGACGGCGTTTGCATCGAAACAAGTGGTAGTCGTGGAAGGGGAATTGATATTCCTAGCCTCCTTGGCGAGGGAGTCCGCCTGTTCATTTCCCTCGATGTTAACATGTGCATTGGATGGTGCAGGTTTTCTCCCTTGCAACTATGGTGTACAAAAGCGCATTGATGTCTTGGATAAGTGTCGTTTTACCTCCTTTTATGGCCTCCAGAGCAGATTTAGGCAGAGAATATGTTGATGCCTTTTACGTTTGGGTTTATTTTAAATTTTTGGCTTATATTCCAAAATGTGATTTTGAATTTCTGTACAAATCAAACCAAATTTTGATTTGGTCTCATCACAAAAATCATCAATACAATTTGCATATCTTCATTATATATGTGAATATAATATTTTTTCTAACTTTTCAACATTATGTATAAAAAAAAAAAAAAATCAAGCATAAGAAAAAAAATAGTCACTATATCTGGATATTTTTTTCTTCCAAAAACATAAAAAAAATAGTCATCTTATTTAAATCAAAATTATCTTCTTCATTTTTTAAAAAATATTTACTTTTCAATAAAAGCATTCAAAACTTAACTTAGTTCACTTTGCCTCTAAAATCCACCTTTAAATGTGTTTAAAGAATGATGGGTCGTTGACGGGGGAGAAGCGAAAGAAACCGTTCAGTGAGAGGTTAAACACGAAAAACGCAACTCCGCTTAAAACAGAAACCCAGAGCGTCAAGCGCATTATTAACAAACGCGAAACCATTTTCCTCCCGCCCCACCATGACTCAATCAACATTTTCCCACTATGGCCGAGTAAAAAAAGAGACCCTGCATTATTTTCCGAACCCATTTTATTCAAATTACACGAAAAATGTCTTCTCCCAGGCAGCAGTATAATAAGGTACAACTTTCCCTCACTTAGGTATGTGGGCTGGCATTCTTACATTTTGATTCCTTTCCCCTCTCCTGAAGTTTAGAATTTTTTAAACTTCTAATCGTGGCGATATTGAAAGGTTAATGTTAAATTTTTCCGAGGAAAAAAGATTGAAAAAAAAATGATTTGACGTATTTATTTCTCATTATTATCGACATGTTTTCCATAAAGGATTTTTTTTCTTTCCTTCGAAAAAAGAAGAAGTTTGTTTTGTTTCCTGATGTAAAAAAATATGTTACGAGGAAAAAATGTGTTTTTGATAAATATTTTCGGTGTAACATAAGTTTTGTTTCGGTAACATCATGTTTTTAGAGACAATATGGAAAAAATTCTGAGCGGTTACTGAGAAAGACATTTGCATTAAAAACAAAATAGCCAAAATATCGGTGAAAATGCCATTACATAACTATTAAAAAGCCATTACAACATCGGGAAGTATTTTCAGGATAAATTTATGGGTTATTTATGTTTTGAGTAAAACAATTGTATAGATTTTTTGTTATGGATAAAATTTTAGATTTAACTGTATTTGCGATATTTTTGCGAAAGAAATTAATTTACACCATAGGATCCAGACTTCTTTTCCAGTCTAAATGTTATGAGGCTATCAATAACTGTAGTTTTGAGGATAAATTTTGTACTTTTAATGACTCTATTTGCTTGGAGAGCCTAATTTCTAAGAGCTTCAAAATGTCATGATTTCTTCCGGAAAGATAGCTATTCCTCTCAAGCATTATGATAAAAGAAATGTTCTTTGGTGGACACCTAAAAAAGCATGGATGCGTAAAAAATTAATTGCTACTAGGCTTCGCTTTCAACGAGCCAAAAACCCGATAGTCAAGGAAATTCTTAAAACCAATTACCTTCACGTTAAAGACGTGTATAAGAACTTGATTAATATTTCAAAATTAAATTCCTGACTCAAATTTAAATTGAATATTTTCTTTCTGATGTTACCCTTACAAATGTATGGAAGAAGATCTATGAAGGCATGAAGAGAAACTTCAGTGAAAATATCGAGATTTCTGGCATTGAAACTACTTCAGGTCACTTCACATCTTCTTTTGAAGACTCTCTGAGTACCATCTCAAATTTTTTATCATTAGATGACAATACTTCAAGCGATTATTCCTTTCAGCAAAATATTCGAGAACAATCTAACAAAGCCTATTCTATAGAAGATGATGTACCTTTCACAGTCAATGAGATTAATGCTGTTATTCACGGTTTGGCCCCTGGAAAATCTTCTGATCTGGATTCCTTTTCCAATGAAATGATTAAATACTTTCACCAGTGTTTTCCTTCTGTATTCAATTTATGCTTAAAATTTTCTCTCTTCCCTACTCTTTGGAAAATTGCTAAAGTTGTCTTAATTCAAACGTGTTTGAACTCAAAGCGGTTGCACCTTAAGAATATTAGATGTATTAGCCTATTACCTTACATTAGAAAATGCCTTGAAAAACTTCTAACACTAACAGACTAAGATGGCATCTTAACAATCATAATTATATTGATGAAGATCAATATGGATTTACACCGCAGAGATCAACAGAGGACGCACTTCTATGACTTGATCACATTGTAAAGAAAGGGAAAAAGAAAAATTTGTTCACTATTCTCCTTTTATTGAACATAAAAGGAGCGTTTGATAATGCATGGCGGCCCTTTATCATTTTCTTAATGAAGGAGGCAAATACTCCTTCAAATATTCTCAATCTCTTCCGCAATTTCTTGAACAACAGCACAGCTGTTCTCACTCTTGGCAATAAGTCGAAAGTCGTTAACATCCAAAAAGGATGTCCACAAGGCTCTAATTTTGGCCCATTTCTTTGGAACCTAATTACGAATGATTTACTAAAAAAACGGAAAGCATTTAAGTGCTGGAAAATTGCTTTCGCAGATGACTTATCTGTAATTGTTCAGAGCATGAATTTTCTCGATTTATGCAGTTCTGCTCAAGAAGTTCTTGATTTTATTCATAATTGGGTTCAACAGTACAAGCTGGAAGTCAATCATACGAAATGCAAAGTAATGATGATTCTAAAAAAGTTAACGCTGATGCCACTATCAGTCTTGTTATAAGTAACAATTTTCTGGAAGGTGTTGATAACATTAAATATCTCATTGTTGTCGATAATAA
The DNA here is from genome assembly GCA_030067965.1 of Latrodectus elegans. Taxonomy (NCBI): domain Eukaryota; kingdom Metazoa; phylum Arthropoda; class Arachnida; order Araneae; family Theridiidae; genus Latrodectus; species Latrodectus elegans. Next base: position 48,416,088 of record CM057816.1, on the reverse strand, counting down.
ACTTCATTGGAAGGAGCATGTGAAATACATTTTGTATGTTAACCTTAGCTAGGTTAACCTTCGTACAAATGCATTGTATAAAATTTGCAATTAACAATCACGGCCTTAAATTTGAAGTTTCAAAATTGATTTATAAACAAGGCATTGTTCCCTTTATTCTTTATGCGTCCCGAATTTGAAGAGACAGTTTGAAGAAAAAAATAAACTGAAGACTTATCAGGAAAATAACAATGAGAACTGCTCTTGAGGATTGTCAGAGGATATAGAACAATCAGTTATGATGCTCTCTTCCTTCTCTCTCATCTTCCACCTCTTGATTGTTGTGATACTCCATCAAAATTATGCTTATCGTTAGGCTCAAGACTCTTTTTCTAATCATCTAAATGGCGATTTCAATGATTCTTCCCTACCCCATCCTTTGACAAGATCTCTTACTCCTCTTGCTGCATTTGATAGCATTAAAGAAGAAGACCATGATCTTACTTACTTTACAGATAGGAGTAAGGTTAACAAAAAGTAGGTCTTGCATACGTATATTTTCAGAATGGTTTTAAAGTGTGAGTCATCAGATATACCACATTAATGATTATTGCTCTATCTTCCAAGCGGTTTATTCTGCATTAATCTTGCTGTTAAAGACTCCATAAGAAAGCCTTTTAAATTTTTTTTTTACTTTGAAACGACTCGATGTCATCCTTACTGGCTGTGCAAGATTTAACAAGTTTTAAAAAACTCACTGTAGAACTCCAGACTTCAATTCCCATGTACAATATCAAAAATACTTTTTTCGGTTTCTCGCAGGTCAAGGGTTCTGTTCTGTAAATAAGTGCAGTGGAAAATGCATTTGTTCAAAGCTGAAATTAGAGGTAAATAAAGAAAAGCAAAGAAGTATACTTTATATTTTGGTTGAATATACCAGAATATAAGGAATTTATCATCACATTTTTTTTCCACCGTACGTTGAACACTGTATACTCCCAATAGCTCATGAATTCAAAATAACTAGGATTGCACGATAAATTCCATCTCCACATTCATTATCTGGTATAGGATAAGCTTCAGAGATTTGATTGGGAAACTCTTGAACATCCTCCGTAAAGACCGGAGTTTATCCTTTTGGGACTACATTTCTAATGGTCTGCAGAAAGACATTTGTGGACTCGGTTTCAATCGGACGAGAAAGTGCAAGAAAGAACCAAGCTGTAGACCTGACAGCAACCTCTCTCTATATACACTGCTGGTAACAGTCACGTCTACCACTGGGTTATTGACGCGTGTTGCAATAATTTTTGAGTAAAATAATCTCTATTTTCACTTCATAAAAAGCACTAAATTTCTTTTTCATAAATCTTTAAGCATGGTTTTTCTATTTTTTCTGATCATTTTAAAGAATAATTTTGATTTTCTTAAGTAAAAATTATGAAAAAATATGATTAACAAAACTATTTATATCTCAAGAATAAATTTTGTTTAAGAATCATTAAAAGAATTTATATGCTCCATAATTCCCCTTGCAGTTCGAGTATAATTTTATAGTTAGATTTCTTTAAAAAAAATTAAAGCATTTTTTAAAATTTAAATGATATTTCTCTTTATCGATTGTAGGGAAAAGAAAACCTATTTTGGGTTAAAGGCACAACAAAGAAAGGCATTTATATATTTTTATATCTAAATTCTTCTCGGAAAAACTTCTAGCTATGTTTTTGAATCAAAGGGAGAAATTGCAGCTAGTATTAAAATTTATTGATCTCATATTACATAATTTGAAGGTCAACAATAATAGATAAGATGTTTTATATATTTATGTAACATGGACATCAGTTTTATGTTGAAAATTATACAAAACGTATTACTAGAATTATCAAGGCATCAAATTATACATATACACATACATACACAAACAAATATATATATATATATATATATATATATATATATATATATACACTACTGGCCATTAAAATTGCTACACCAAGAAGGCGACATGCTACAGACGTGAAATTTATACGAAAGGAAGAAGGTGCTGTGATATGCAAATGATTAGCTTTTCAGCGCTTTCAGACAAAGCAGGCGCCAGTAGCGACACCTACATTGTGTTTAAATGAGGAAATTGTTCAATCGGTTCCTCATACACAAATTGCATTTGAACGTTGTTGCCTGGTGAAAAGTTGTTGTGATGTCTCGTGTAAGAAGGAGAAATGCGTACCAGCACGTTTATGACTTTGATAAAGGTCGAATTGTAACGTATCGGGATTGCGGTTTATCTTATCGCAGTATTGCTGCTCGCGTCGGTCGAGATCCAATGACTGTTAGCAGAATATGGAATCGATGGGTTCAGGACGGTAATACGGAACGCCATGCAGGATCTCAATGGCCACCTATCACTAGCAGCCGAGAAGATAGGCATATTATCCGCATGGCCGTAATGGATCGCGCAACCACGTCACGAGCCGTGAGTCAAGAAACGGGGTCGTTTGGAAGACAACAAGTGTTTGCACGAACAGTTCGACGACGTTTGCAACAGCATGGACTCTCAGCTCGGAGACCATGGCTGCGACTTCCCTTGACGCTGCGTCATAGACAAGAGTGCCTTCAATGGTGTGATCAACGACGAACCTAGGCAAACGAATGGCGAGACGTCATCTTTTCAGATGAATCCAGGTTCTGTGTACAGCATCATGATGGTCGCTACCGTGTTTGGCGGCATCGTGGTGAACGCACACTGGCAGCGTGCATTCGTCATTGTCATACTGGCCCATCACCTGGCGTGATGGTATGGGGTGCCATTGGATACACGTCTCGGTAACCTCTTGTTCGCATTGATGGTACTTTGAACAGTGCACGTTACATTTCTGGTGTGTTACGACCCGTGGCTCTACCCTTTATTCGAGCCCTGCGAAACTCTACGTTTCAGCAGGATAATGCCCGACCGCATGTTGCCGGTATTGTACGGACCTTCCTTGATACGGAATATGTCCGGTTATTGCCCTGGCCAGCACGTTCTCCAGTTCTTTCACCAACAGAAAACGTCTAGTCAATGGTTGCCGAGCGACTGGCTCGTTACCAAACACCAGTCACTACGGTTGATGAACTGTGGCATCGTGTTGAAGCTTCATGGGCATCTGTACCTGTACATGCAATCCAATCTCTGTTTGACTCAATGCCCAGGCGTATAACTGCTGTTATTATTTCCAGAGGTAGTTGTTCTGGGTACTGATTTCTCAGGATCTATATATATATATATATATATATCCATCCAAATTTTTTGAAAATTTAATCACTTGTTCTTTCTAGTATAATATATTTGTCCAATAAATATCATTTTGTTATCTGCATTTCTTCCTGGTGTAGCAATTTTAATGGCCAGTAAGTAGTGTATATATATATATATATATATATATATATATATATATATATATATATATTAGAAATCTTGAAACTCCCAAGCATTCACATCCGGCAGATCTATTAGCAGAAACCAGAAGCGCAACAACCTTCTCCCGTTGTAACGAGATCAAACCAGAAACCTTTCACTCGAAAGAAAACTTTTATATTACTAAGCCACGATGAGCTGTCAATACAAATTTAGAAGAAACATTTTTTGAAGTACTTACATCATGTATTGAATCTCCTTTGTAAAGCATGGAGGAGGCTTCCTTTTTGCAGGTGGTCGCCTTTTCTGAAAAATACATCAATATCAGTTTATATAAATATCAGAAATCAAGAAATTTATAGTGCGCAAAGTAAATTAAAACAGAATGCTCTAAAAGCAATGAGCAACTGCCTCGAGTTATTTTCGTTGACAGTTCGTATTCTCAACAAAAAAATCATCACCCCATCATTTTTATAAACGATAAGAAAGATTTATAAATTAAAGTAATGAATATGAAATATTCATCGTCCCACAAATCAACAAGTATGAACTTCATCGAGTACGGGTATTCCTGTGTGTTGGTGTGATTTGGACTAGTCTTCACACTCGGTGATGAATAGACGGGTGAAATTGTAAAACAGCAAATCACCAGTATCTCTCATTTCTTTTCAGTTCGCACGGATTCTCATACGGTTATATTTCCTTTTATTATTTATGTAGAAATAAATAATTACTGTTATACCTTTATCAGTAATATGTAAGATTAAAATGGCAGTATCTCAATGTTTAAGAAAAATATCAGCTTAAGTACACATTTCGATACTTATAATAATTTGGCATATTGTGCGCGTACCTATTAAATTGAATAGGATTTATGTGGAATATTAATATAATTATTATATATTAATATTCTTCATAAAAATTCTATTCTATTTTAATACCATCTTCGTAAGTAACACAAATTCAAGCAGAAGTGAGCCTCGAAATGAGTACTGTTACAATCAACATTTGTTCTCACGTTGACAAACGTCACCCAATGCATATATAAAATTTTAGTGAAGGTTAACACAGTATTTTATAATTAACTATTTCGGTTATCAAAAATGAAGAAAACATATCAAATAATATTCGCGAATAAATTACGAATAAATATTCATGAAACAATACAAATATTTTAACACAAAAATTATCCTGAGAATAACTCTTTTATATGACATTTCTTCTTCTTCTTTAATACGAATAAGTCTTCATGAAACAATACAAATATTTTAATACAAAAATTATCCTGAGAATAACTCTTTTTTATATGACATTTCTTCTTCTTTAATAGCATAACAACCTATTACAAGTCTTAGCTGCCTCTACAGCACGCTTTTTCCAGCCCAGTTATGTCCAGAGCAATACTTTGCCAGTTCCCAACTTTCAGGATCTTGAGGTCATTTTCAGCGTCAATGAGCCATCTTTTTTTTTTTTTTTTGTTGTTGTTTTCCTCGGGCACAGGATCCTTCGGGGTTCTTAAACATTGATGTTCTAGTGGGGTTGTTTTCCCGGCTTCTCCAGACATGGCCAAGCCATTTTAGCCTGTTGCTTCTGATAACATGGGTAATCTGGGGCTGGTTATACACCCTATACAATTCAAAATTATACCTAGTTCACCAGCAACCCTGCTCCACTACAGCCCCCCATAGATAGTTCTTAATACCTTTCTTTCAAAGGTTTCCAGGGTTAAATCAAAATTTAATGCCCACGTTTCACTTGCATTTAGCCGCACGGGTAGTATGAGTGTATTGTAAATTTTCAGTTTTGTTTGTCATCTGATAAGTTTAGATCTTAGTCACTTTTTCAGTCCAAATAAGCATTTATTAGCTACTTTGATTCTGATGGTGATTTCGGTTTTTAGTGTATGACACTTACTTACATTATATTCTTGTATAAGATTTCCAATTGGCTGTTTCAACCGATCGAAGCTGCTAATCACGGCCAAAACTTATAGTTGTAGAATATGGGCAAAAATAATGAGGACATCTAGACTGGTAATCTTTTCTTCAAAATTCTAAGAGGGAAGGGCATTAGATTTAACGAATGTTTAATGTGCTTATGCCTTTCCAATACACTGGTCTTTAAATAATTCAGATTTTTTTACAGAAAAGATATGAATTTATTTAATCTTTGCAAATCTAAGCTCAATGGGACTTGATGATAGGACCACACTCATTAAAATGAAAGTTTGCACATTCGATAACAGCCCCTTATCGAATCTAGGATAAGAATGAGACGCTCTGCTTTTTCTATGCCCATTAATTAGTGTAGTTAAGTTTTAAAAAATTCCTTTCTTCTTACATTTGAATACAGTCAACTATCTATGAAGGATTCGGACGGAAGGAAATATTTCAAAAGCCCACGCAGTATGCGATGTGAACAATCATTATTGTAAGGCAATTATATGCTCACATAACTTCGCGCGTTACATGGAATATAATCTAATTATATAATGGTATTATTCTTCATTTTAGTGTTTTTCAGACGGAAAAGCTGCATGGGGTTATATTTTGTATAAGCAACTATTATGAATTAGATTTTATGAAGTTAAAAATTATTATGTACATCAACATTTCACATAAGAGAGTTTGATAGTAATGAATAAATCTAATCCACGGAGATAAGAGTTACACTTTCTAAAATTTTGGTTGAACTAAATGTTTATTATATTAAGTTACATATTTTTAGATTCTCTTATAAAAAAATAAAAAAAAACATTTAAAATATATATATATATATATAATTTAGGTATTAAAATATTTTTAAAACATCTCAACATTGTGTGTGTTGGTTTGTTCTTTGTAAATCTTCCATTACATTTCCTACGCACATTATTCTAGTTGTGTAAAAACGCGCTTTGAGATGCATTTTCGTATATATATATATATATATATATATATATATATATATATATATATATATATATATATATATATATATATATATATATATATAAATCCTGATCACACACCAAACTATTATTACTTCTAGGGTTTTCTAGTAATATTTATTCCCTCCTATTTCAGATGACATATTTATATAAATATTGTTTATTTCTTCGAAAATCTCTGAGTTTTTTTTTCCTAGAAATACGGTTTGTTTGTAATTTATATATGATGGCGTATTAAATTTACATGTAAAGTTTATGCAAATCTACTACTATCAGTTCATAAGTTAGATATTATAAATTTTAATCTATAGATCACACACACACAGAAATAAATAATTACCATAAACGTTAGATTTATTGCGTCAGATTTATAAAAAAGTATTTTTAAAACTTTAGAGGTGTAAAGATGAACAAACCGATTTCATTTTGTATTTTGTTGCAATCAATTACTTTTATTCTTATTCGTTGTTAATAAATATTTTTTTTCAGAATCTAGAATATAAATCAGAATCTAATATAATTTAATATATCTAGAATATGAATCAGAATATAATATATGAATATCTTAATTTAATATTTCTATACGCACATACGGGATTTAAAATATTGTATTTTGATATGTATTTTGGTTATCATTACTTTAATTTTTTTATTCTTAATGTCAGAAACTTTTCCCGGTAACTAGGTCCAACGAAAGTTTAATATTAATAATTTATTTAACTAGTTTTTACAGATCAATATGGAGAATTTTCTTACTTAATTACACTACTGGCCATTAAAATTGCTACACCAGGAAGAAATGCAGATAACAAAATGATATTTATTGGACAAATATATTATACTAGAAATAACAAGTGATTAAATTTTCAAAAAAATTGGCTGGATAGGTCCTGAGAAATCAGTACCCAGAACAACCACCTCTGGCAGTAATAACAGCAGTTATACGTCTGGGCATTGAGTCAAACAGAAATTGGATTGCATGTACAGGTACAGATGCCCATGCAGCTTCAACACGATGCCACAGTTCATAAACCGTAGTGACTGGCGTTTGGTGACGATCCAGTCGCTCGGCAACCATTGACCAGAAGTTTTCTATTGGTGAAAGGTCTGGCGAACGTGCTGGCCAGGGCAACAGCCGAACATGTTTCGTATCAAAGAAGGTCCGTACAATACCGGCAACATGCGTTCGGGCATTATCCTGCTGAAACGTAGGGTTTCGCAGGGCTCGAATAAAGGGTAGAGCCACGGGTCGTAACACACCAGAAATGTAACGTGCTCTGTTCAAAGCACCGTCAATGCGAACAAGAGGTGACCGAGACGTGTATACAATGGACACTATATCATCACGCCAGGTGATGGGCCAGAATGACGATGACGAATGCACGCTGCCAGTGTGCGTTCACCACAATGCCGCCAAACACGGATGCGACCATCATGATTCTGTACACAGAACCTGGATTCATCTGAAAAGATGACGTCTCGCCATTCGTGCGCCCAGGTTCGTCGTTGATCACACCATTGAAGGCGCTCTTGTCTATGACGCAGCGTTAAGGGAAGCCGCAGCCATGGTCTCCGAGCTGAGAGTCCATGCTGCTGCAAACATCGTCGAACTGTTCGTGCAGACACTTGTTGTCTTCCAAACGACCCCGTTTCTTGACTCACGGCTCGTGACGTGGTTGCACGATCCATTACGGCCATGCGGATAATATGCCTGTCTTCTCGGCTGCTAGTGATAGGTGGCCGTTGAGATCCCGCATAGCGTTCCGTATTACCGTCCTGAACCCATCGATTCCATATTCTGTTAACAGTCATTGGATCTCGACCGACGCGAGCAGCAATACTGCGATAAGATAAACCGCAATCCCGGTACGCTACAATTCGACCTTTATCAAAGTCAGAAACGTGCTGGTACGCATTTCTCCTTCTTACACGAGACATCACAACAACTTTTTACCAGGTAACAACGTTCAAATGCAATTTGTGTATGAGGAACCGGCTGAACAATTTCCTCATTTAAACACAATATAGGTGTCGCTACTGGCGCCTGCTTTGTCTGAATGCGCTGAAAAGCTAATCATTTGCATATCACAGCACCTTCTTCCTTTCGTATAAATTTCACGTCTGTAGCATGTCGCCTTCTTGGTGTAGCAATTTTAATGGCCAGTAGTGTACTTAGATTTTTGTGTCATTAAGTTTATCAGAATTTAACTTCATAACGCAATCAGTAAAAGGACTTCCAAAAACAATATATTTTCATAGAAAAATTACTAAAAACATTTTTTTACTATTTTGAGACACTACAGTAATTGCGTACATTAACAAACTTGGATTATCATAAAATAATATAAACAGAAAATAACAATCGCGACATAGAAAAGTAAAATCGTATGGTGCTGAAAAATCAAGACATTTATAAGCTTGAGTTTTTCATTTTATTATCTGAATTAATATTTCATAAACTATACTTCATTCAAAATCGCATATTTTTGGAGAAGTACAAAATGTCGTATATTTTTGTAAATTGTTCAAATATTTTTAAAAATTGAGTTAAAATAACTGTTTTTTCACTAAGACAAAATTTAATTTTTGTTGATAAAAAGTGTTTCACGCCAACACATCCCAAAATTCCTTACAGAAACAAGATTCTGATAACTGGATCCCTGAGAAAAAAAGCCTTATTCTTTTAAAATTTTACTCCACACAAATGAAGTAACATTAGATCCCTACAAAGTCTTAAATTTCATAAATATCATCGTATTCACGTATAGGCTTCAAGATCACACACGATTTTCCATACACGAGAAATATTTCGCTATTAAATTACACATGCAGCTTTTTTATACCTATAAACACCTCAAACGCCACTATTTTGATCTATATTAGCACTTCTATAAACTATTTTATTCTCTTTTAAACTACTTATTAAGTAATCCGTGTAAGGATGCATTATAGATGGATTAAAAAAGATATTTTAAAAGTAGTCAAAAAAAGAATGATATTTTTTTTTTTAAGCATATAATGTACCTACATTTTTGAGCCACATCAGAGTACTATTTTAAGCAAGAAATATTTCATTTATCTATAGAAAAAAATTTGCTTTTTCTGTTATTGGCTTAAACATCATAATATACTTCAAGTAATGAAACGAGTTGACAATATCTCAAATAGGATTGTAAAATCATACAACAAACGATTAAGAATGAGGGATTGAAAATAAAAAGTCACTTTTCAGTGAAAATTTAAATTAAGATAACTTGTAATTAGAGGTATCATTAGACCAAATTTTGCATCATCTTATTTCTGCAGTTTAATCAGCTAAATAAATGAAATATCTTATTATAGATGAAAACTAAAAATATTCCCAAATGCATAACATTTCCACGATTAATAACACAGAAACCTTCAACTATGGTGTGGTGTTATCGACATTTTTGGTTAAATAAAATTCTTAACCATATAAAATTCTCATCACTATCTTATATATAATAAAATCAGGATAAGATTTTAGATTTTTAAGCTTTGTTGTGAAAAAAAAATGGCTATAGAGTACGCTTCATAATTAAAAAATACTTGTCTTTTTTTATATATATAGTCGATATAAAGGACCTATGACGTTCCAAGTTGTCAAGTGTAATATCTTTTGTAGCTGTAATGTGGATTTTATACAGAAAATATTATGTATATTAAAATAGTACTTATTTGTTGCTATAATTTTATTTGTTATTTATTAACGAATTCTTATTTTTTAATATAGTTATTCATATTAGGATTTTCTGTATGTTCTCCTGATCAATCATGAAATAAAATTAGTACAATTGATGAAATGAGACCATAAAGTCTGAATTTATTAAAAGAGAACTTAGTTTTAAAATTATACGTTATACATAGAACCAGCGGAGCTTAAGATCACAGCATGAAAGAAAATTTTCAATATTCTACTTAACCATCAAGACGGGAAGAAACTGGGGAGGATAGTAAATTATCTTTCTCTCCCACTTTATTTATTTCATTTTATTTTTTTTAATTTGTAACAAATTTTGAAATAACCAAAAACAAATTTCTGCTACATTGTTTAAAATTTTCTAAATAAAAATAATTTATCTTAAACTGAAAAAGTAAAGACATTTATTTTCACAATGAAAACTTTTCCAGCAGTTATATCATATTATACTTACTTTATAAAAGCATTCTCCGTTTATATTTCTTTTAAATTATATTCAATTTTAATTTGAACACAGAAATCAAATTTAGACTTTTCATTTTTAACACTAGATAATGCATGTACATTCACCATAGACATTGTAATCATTTGTAGTATCATTCTACGTTTTTCTTTCTTTCTTTTTTTTTTCTGAATTAATTTTAAAAGTTATTTAAAATTTACTTAAGACTTCCAGATATTGATTTAAAAATCTACAAAGCTATGAAGTAAAAACAAATTTGTTCCTTTTCCCATACCAATTTATTGAAATTTTCAGGAACTAAATAATCGGAAAATATAGAGTACACTTAGCAACATCCTTTCTTTAGAAGCGGGGTACCTAATTGTCGTTGTCAAACGGTGGTTGGGATTGAGCCTAGAACATTTCATATCAAAGATCACCATTTTAAGCCATGGTGAGTCCAAAATGCGCAACGAATTTCGAAAAGTATCACAACTGATTGAAACACGGCAGTACACCCTACTATCTGTTGAAGGAAATTCACAAATATCATAGCCAGAAATGTCAAATTAGTCGAATCGGATATATTATGGGCGATTTCAACCCAATATTGTAATTGCAATTTATAATTTTATCAGTAGAGTCGGAAAATTAAGACTAGATATTTATTTTTTAAACAAATGCGAAAATATTAAATAAATATAATTTTATTCATAAACTTTCATACTACAACAATTATAAACTTACAAAAATACAAATTAAATTAGCAAAATTCTTAAAATATAAAAATCCGCAATCAAGAAGAAAAAGCGATTGCTTTGTAATGTATAACCAAAAGATATACTCTAAGTTATTATTAATTATACTGCATTACTAATTTATATAATTATTAATTTATTTTACCGTTACAATTGAAAAAAATATTTTTATAAATTTGCTTTGATAAGAATGATAGGATTATGTTAGTATAAACTAGCGTTGAATTCTGATTTCCGAAAAGAAGTCTTGTATCTATATGACAGTTTAGAACAAACTGCCAGTAACCAACATCTATGAGAGGTCAGGGAGTGTAATCCAACGCTATAACTACCTGGGGAATGAAAGGCTTTGGAGGGGGAGTAGTTCCAGAGAAGCTGCCAATTAATTGCAGAGCCATTTTTCTACCATTTGTCGCCGACAGAGAAGGGCATGCTCTCGCTTTTTAATTGCAGTTGCGGTGCCCTTGTACCAGGGAGGTGGTTAGCGTTTGAAATGCAATCTGCCCTCCATCCTTCTTGGAGAGCGGCGATTAGAACGTTCCTTTTTCTCAAAAACTTTTCCACCACCACCATAAGAGGACCCACTCGAACAAGGAATTTGAAGTGAAGTAATCATTCTTTTCCGCTTTTGTGGAAAAGCGGTAACCACTTCAAGAAACTTGTGTCCCTTTCGCTACCCTCTTCTCAAAATCGACTTTCTGAAGTGGCGCCCTGTTATTGCGAAAGAAACAGGAGATTGCAATTTACAGCGTTTCAGCAGAAGATGAAGACGTTTGTTGGATAACTTTTAAGAGAAGGAGAAGAAGAAAAAAATTTTTAAAGGAGGAGGAGGAGACAATACTACTCAACCCGGACTTCAAACACATAAGAGTAGTGCTTTATAAACTTCAGAAGATCTATCATCTCTCCCCAACTGAAGAGGAGTCGAGTTAGAGCGGCTCTTCAAGAGTTAAAGAGAGAGAGAGAACGACTTCAACACGGGTCTTCAAAATTATCTTTTTAAATGCGATATTAAACGTGATTACTTTTTGGAAAAATTTGGAAAAGTTTATTGGAAAAAATCGCTACACTTGTATTAATCACACAAGTAATAATGATTAGAAATATATTTGATTTGAAGGATATAATGTGACCGCTTACAATAAAAGCAATAGTATTTTTTTTTTTTTCTTGTGCCAGCTTAGGTTGACAATATAGGGTGCGTTGCTCCACTTTTCCATACTGAACCATATTTGGTGTAGAGTCCGTTTATAGGGTAGGCAACCATTCACACCTCATTAATACATAGAAAGGACAAAGACAAGATAGATAGAGAGAGAAAGTACATCCATGCCCAAACCGGGATTCGAACCCAGGACTTCTCTATCCGTAGTCAGGCACGCTGACCATTAGGCAGGACGGTCGGTCCCAAGTTCTTTCGATTTATTCTTATCTTCTCTCTTAAAAGATTTGCAAGATTCGGTTACTTTTTGAGATTGATGTTTTGCTATTTTTACTATCAAATTTAAAAACAGGGAATTTATCATATTGTTCATTATTTATCTGATTTAATTATCATACCTTCGGCTATTAATGTTCACTTATTAAAATTATTATTCTAAAAAAGAATTCTTATTATTGTTCCTATTTGACACTAAATTATATGTCAATTACACTCTTCGAATATTAAGTAGGATTTTATTAATTATCTGAAAAAAGGTGCATTGGAATGTCAGATTTTTAGAAATGTCATGAATTCTTGTTTAGTCTTGAACAGGAATTAGTCAAAAACAAAAATTTATTTTTACACCAAGTAGCAAACAGCCTTATGTGCTAAGACATTTCATATTCGGCGCGTAAATTGTCTTTAGGAAAAACCAAACTCAAAAAGCTCCAAAATAGCCACCCTAACTTTATGCAGAAGGCAGAAACACAACCTGTTGTTCAACAGTGGAGAGATCGAACCTATGGCATACCTCTCTGAACATAACATTATTTATAATAATTAAGTTATTACACATAAAATAAAAAATTATCAAAATTCATATTTTAATTCACATAATATTAGCTGAAATTTTTGATTAGCTATTATAGACATTAGCAGTATTCTTCTATTCTCGGAACCAGATTCAAACATCACAATATCTTCAGTATTTGACGAAAAATTAAATTCATAGGAATAACACCAAAATATTTGCGATTTCTATATCGATGATAAACATTTCAGACAAATTAACTTTCATTTTATTCTGATACATAAAAGTAATATCTGGTAGAGTCCAACTCCGAGCTAAATGCAGGGAAGCAGGCTGGTGCAACGAGAAAAAAAGAGATTAGGCCGCTATGGCCTGGTTGCTTAAGGCGTCGGTTTCATTATCAAAAAGTTCGAATCCAGCCTTAACAGAAGATCCATCGTGTCCGTTAAAGGTCGCAAGAGCACATTAAATAGGTCGTGGTTGCAATGTCCTCCAAGTGAAATGATGCCTCTGCCTTGGCAGGCCAAGTATTGGGGATCTTCTGCTTCAAAATCACTAAGACTCTCTTCGGCTACTTCTATCTAACTGGTAGAGCCCAAATCAGGACTAGTATAGAAAAGCATGTAGATGCAAGAGCAACAGAAAAGTGATAATTTTTTATATACCTCTGGGTGATCTTAGAAAAACTATTTAATCATATGTTTAGTCCTAATAAGAAAAAGAATCATATGAAAGCTTTTTTACAGTTGGCAGAAGTTCTCTTTATTTCAGTACTTCTTGTCATGGGAACAGAGTATCATAATTAGAGTACATTGTCACTATTTCGACCGGTAGTTGTACCACATTTTAGCCGGTGTTTTTTTTATTTTTTATTTATTTATTTATTTTTTTTTATTTAATTTTATTTAAGGTTAATTTAAGGTTAAAAGAAAAAAAAACATACACAATTTTTATCACAAATTTTATTATTTTGAATTTAATGTCGATTGTGGAACGAATTTTTTTATTTCCAGTTATTTTCTTATCTCATATATATATATATATATATATATATATATATATATATATATATATATATATATATATATATATATATATATAATTGGATAGAAAAAATAACTATCCTTTCGAGTATAATACAACATAATATTTTTTTTAATATTCATAACCCACAGATATCATGATAATACATGGTACTTAAACAATAGGCAGTTACTGATATTAAAAAACAAACCTAAAATTACCTGAAATATGTATTAAGAATTTTTTAAATTTTAACTAATAATATGTGTTATCTAATACACGTTACTATACCACACATATTTCTTCTTTCTTACATGCTATTATGCATTACATATTTCACATTATATTTTTACACATTTAACACATGACGTTTGAAAATAGACAATTATTTGTTATAAATATACCAAACACAGAGAGAGAGAGAGAGAGCAGAGCTAATAGTTTAAACTTAAAATAAAAATACTATTGAAATAGCTCCCTATAAACAAAAATTTGTTTACAAAATAATCTAAATAAACATTCTTTAGATATGAGTGATTTAGTTTTCAAACGCTGTCTTAGTTTGAATACAAGTTAGTAATTTTTTAATTATAGAAATACTTAAAATATAAAATCTTTTTTTTAAAAAAAAATGTTAAGTTTAAAAAGCAAATAAATTTAAAAATTCAAATATTTAAGTTAATTTATCAAACGTGATAAAAAAAAAGTATAGAAAGTCGTTGAATAAAATATATTTCTAATTCAAGCAACTTTATATAATTTCGATTTGATTTATTTATAGATGTCAATATGTCAATTTAAAAAAAAATAGATTTATAAATTTTTTACATAATTTTTACAATGTTATAAATTAGTCAGGAATGTGGGGTTGAAACTTCAATGTGATAAGGAAACATCTTTTCAACTTTAACGTGTTAAATATCCAATATATATATACATATAGCATTTATATATGGAATATATATATATATATATGTATATATATATACTATATATATATATAGTATATATACCTCCTCCTCTACTCCTAATTCACCGAGCTGGAAGCCGAATGGTTAACGCTCTTGCCTTCGGCTCAACAGCTCGTGGAATGTGGAATCAACAGTAGATTCGAATCTCACCTTGGGCATGGATGTTTGTAGTGGTTCGAAATCCACTTTAAACCGTAGGTCCCGGTCTAATTAGTCCTCGTGTGCAAAAAAATGACCGTTTAGAGACAAACAAACAATCTACTCCTAATTCTATGTATTGAACACTACACTTTTTTCCTCCTTTTCTTTTTTTAAAACAATTAGAACTTTTTATACCGATATCTCAGAAATCGAAAGAGTTGAAAATTGATGCTTAATCCAAATGGATGCAAAACCACAAGTCCAGTTATGATGTAAGGCATTTATTCTACAATTATTTTTTATTGCACCATTTATAAGGTTGTAGTTCTAAAATCACTTTTTGTAGACGATGGCTATTAAGACCTCTCGGGACCCCTATAGTTCAAATTGGATACCAAACCACTGTAAGCATTCTCACTTTAATTGGGAATCGAACCCACGAGCTGCTAAACTTAAAATAAAAGCACTGTCTGTTGGACGTAACTTAATTTTAGCGATGCACATATCATTCAAAATTAGAAAACAGGAAAATAAAGATAAATCGAAAGAAATGTTTCAATTTTTTTGGTTTTGAAAACAGCAGAAACACAAATTTGCGAAAATAAATAAAAAAAAAAAAATTAGAGAAAATACTGCAGTATAGTGCAATATTATGGCACGTATTCTTTATTATTTAAAGAAAGAAAAAAATATAGATAACATGCTCTTTCCAACATCGTTGACTTAATGTCCAATTTGGGTGTGAGATTAAAGAGGCTCCAAGGTTAGAAGTGATTCGTCAGGAACTCCACACTATGTTAATAGAGCTCTAATTACTGACACTACAATTGTAGTAAAATTTTTGTAGTTGCGAAGTTCACGACTCCACAGAGTCGAGAAAAAGAGAAGAACTTCTCAAAAATGGAACAAAGAGGAAAAAGAAGAGGAAAGAAAAATAGAAACCCAATCACCTGACATCACCTTCAATAGCCCGCGAGAAGAAAATAAAAAGCCGCAGCAGAAAAGAGAGGATTTGCTCCTTCGCATCCTCGGATTCAGATTCGAAAGGATGAGAAAGAGCAATCGCGCGAAGATCCCCACCGCTGCTAATGAGTTTCGTCTCGTAATTAGCCACGTGACCCAGCCAAGGTGCTGAAATTAACTGATAAAACCCCCGGAGCACAACCCACCGACCCCTCCACCTGCATTCGTTCTCATAAAATTCAACCTCCACCCACTACGTCGCCCCTTTTATCTGGCCGGTCACCGGAACGGGAAAAGAGTATCCCCATCTCATTAGCCTAATGAACATCACGACTTTAAGTAGATAAAAGCGACCCCCCGCGCGCATACACATGCATATTTCGCCAGCTGGCGCCCGCAATTATTAGATTTTGTCGCCATGTTCTTTATTTTCCGCCCCCCCCCCCTCCGCGTTTACCACGCGTCATTTGGAATAGGGTTGTGGGGGGGGGGAGATGATTCTTCTAACTGCGATCGCGAATAAGACGCCGCACCGGCACACACAGTGGGATAGTTGCGGTTATAGGAGAGTTATTTGTTCACGGGGATTCGGTGAGATGATGCCGAAAATCAAAATTCCAGATTCAGACTTCTGCAGAAATTAAGTTTAAGGAAGGATGTTGAAGGCTTTTAATTCTTTCCCTAAATAAATGGAACATTTTAGTAATGAATCAAAATGATCATGAAAAGATGACATTTTGTCAGTTTTAATGTAATTTCCTGCTTCTATAGCGGTGAAAAGTATCTAAATTTCAAGAAGTCATTTTCAATGTCTTTAGGATATAAGGATTTGATACATGCTGAGGCCTAACAATCGCATGTATCATTTGGACATCCGCCGCGTCATTGTCAATTCGAGAAGACTTTATCATAAATAGTGAGCCATACTCATGTGTCCCAAGGAAGAAAACTACCAAGCACTCACTACTTTAGACTCATCGTGATCAAGTAGTTGGACAGCAGTCTTCACAGCATAAGATCTCGTGTTCGATTCAAACCAATGTTCAACAACAAAAGATGGATGTTGCGCATCCGCCTTCTACATCCACATCTGCTTGAGTGGGTGCTTGGGATTTTTTTCAGTTCCTTCCCTTTCAATATGGATGTACGGCTAGCTATCAGTAAAAAGTCCTTTCGGAAGGTAATTTATGTAACATTACGCGGTGACCAAGCATCCACTTTAACAGATGTGCAAGCAGGGAGCAGGAGCTCAACATTCATCTCCCATTGTTCTGCAAAGGTTGGAATCAAACCCGTAAACTTTCCTTCCCAAGTCATGGTCAACCACAAAATCATGATAAACTCTTAATGAATGATGATAATCAAAATAATCTCTACATAACCAAGTAAAGAAATAGTATCAAAATTATATTATGATAGAAAATTTTAAAAAATATATACGCAAATAATACATTAATTTATGAAACAAACCGTTTTTCAATAATTTTTATTTTTTCTATCACACTCGCTTTTTTCTCGTGCCAATGTGTGAGTCATGTTAAAAATATATATTCCTATTTACTAATGAAGACTGTAGCCTTCCTCTCCGTCAAAATCCTTCCAGTGAATAAGGAGATGCAATCAGAGTTGAGTAACTTCAACCTGCTGATGCCTATTTACTTTAAATAATTACAGCGATCGAAGTGGGTGCTGCGGAGTTTTCCTAAACTTTCTCTCTAGAGATAAATACAACATAAAAACCCATGAAGAAAAAGCTCTTCCGAAAGGCAAAACACGATGGATGTAGAATTTTTACATCAGACTAGAGTTGTTAGGCTACTTTCTATGCGGTGGCAAATAAAAATGAGATTAAAAATATTTAGATACATCCCAACTCAACAGCTTAACTACAACAATATAGTTTTAGGTTTCATTTTTTTGAATTCAAAATACAGTTTTTACTACGTACAGTAGTTTGTTTATGTACCTTGGCTCAACTTAGATATAATTTTATTTAATTCGAACGACATGAATCCCTTTTTAGCCCGGATTAACAAGGTTCTACAGTATTATCAATTTTTACGCTATTGTACTAAAGTAAATGGTTTAGTAAATTTTTCAATGTCTAAAAATTATTCTGCAAATAAATATGTTAACACCAGTATTGAAATTCCCAAGAATATCGCAAGCAGTTCGGTGATACATTGAGGCGAATTTGCTCCGATGTATCAAACATGTATCGGAGTTAAAACATGTTCACTACAGAGTGGGTATAAGCACGGTATATTTTAAGAAATCGAAAAACATTGAGTATCATTTTTGAAAAAATATGGAAATGTAGAAAAAAGGGGGTTCGATAACGCGCATATTTACCTAACAATTTTAAAAGGAATAAAACTACAAAAACTTTGTTTTTGAAGAATAGATTTTCAAAATGGCGTGTATCGCGGCATAAGCAACTTTACACTCATATATTTGCATCTATATGTAAAAATTCATCAAACACAAAATTTAATAAAATAAAGAAATTAAAACTTGCTGAATTTATATTTGTGTTAGCTAGAAGTTTGTAAATTCATCTATTTCACATGAGCATTTGTATGGGTTCCTCAACTAAAATACGGATCTCTTTTGTTTACATTTTTAATTTTTGTGAATCACATACACGCACACAATCTGAAAATCTTCTTTTAATTTAAAGAGCAACTGAATTTGCTTTAAATAATCTTATTGAATATATGGAATTATTTTATTTCCTATTCAGAGAAGTTAATAAATATTTAAACAGTATTGAATTTTAGATTAAAACAATGATTGCATTCTATTCAACAATGTTTTTTTTTCCTCATCAATATTTTGTTTGATTCATTTAAATGCCTGTATCTTTAATTAAAATTACGAACGAGAATTGTTTTAAGTGAGTTTCGAACCACATTACAACATATACGGCTGTGGTGATAATCAAACATGCGACCTGTTATTGTTTCGCACACTTTATAGTTAAAATCAAAACCACTATAGTTCACAGTTTACATTCCTTCATTTAGAATTATGCGAAAACGTTTTTAAAATACTTCAATTATTCAAAACACTTCTTAATGTAGTAATTAATAAATCGAAATTTCTAAATTGTTTTTAATATTCATTATTTAAAATATTTCGAATTACTTTTAGAGTTAAACTTTAGATACATTTCTTAAAATTAGCTCTATAAAAATTTTGTATAGTATAACTAGTTTATACATTTTTATCATCACGATGTTTAACTTTGATCTTTTTAAAGACTTAGAATTCCAGAGTCTATTTTCCGCTTTTGCATTCTCTGAAAAGGAACGAGTAAAAAGAATGATTTTTTAACTATCTCTCTGTTTCTGTGTAAAAAAAAAATTGTATTACATGCTCTATCAAATTTTTGTCAGGGAATGAATTGAAAACCGGAATTGGGATGAAACTATCAAGATGTATTTTTCTGGCGAACTTATAGAACTATGTTTTCATTCTAAAAACTTCAATCACAGCATTTTTAAATAATTAAATCCTTAATTTACACTGATTTGAAATCGCTTTTATAGTGAGTTTGCGGCATAAGCAAATTAAATAGTAGTGCCTTAAAACTCGGCTCGCTTTAAGAATGAGTGTGTAAGGTTTTTCCTTCCCCTTTTAAACTGCCATCTGTGCGTAACTATTGGAAGTAGAGAAAAATACGTATAGTATCGGATATCCTTACTTTTTAAACCGCCACATTATATATATATATATTTAAAAGTATTGTTTAACTGCAAGGAACGGGTTTTTGATTTTCCCTATACTACGCTGATCGGAAAATCATTTAAATGCAAATGAAAAGAATTCCAATTTCAATAACTTCCTAACTAAAATAAGTAAGTGGTTCTGCGTATTATTTAATTTGCTTTTAACTGTTATCTATATATAAGGTCTCATACCAAGGAGCTAAAGTGTTAAAAAGCTAAGCGAAATAAATAGTATGGGAAAAAAACTGCAAATTGATGATTCTTCTAACTGCGATCGCGAATAAGACGCCGCACCGGCACACACAGTGGGATAGTTGCGGTTATAGGAGAGTTATTTGCTCACGGGGATTCGGTGAGATGATGCCGAAAATCAAAATTCTAGATTCACACTTCTGCAGAAATTAAGTTTAAGGAAGGATGTTGAAGGCTTTTAATTCTTTCCCTAAAAAAAATGGAACATTAGTAATGAATCAAAATGATCATGAAAAGATGACATTTTGTCAGTTTTAATGTAATTTCCTGCTTCTATAGCGGTGAAAAGTATATAAATTTCAAGAAGTCATTTTCAATGTCTTTAGGATATAAGGATTTGATACATGCTGAGGCCTAACAATCGCATGTATCATTCGGACATCCGCCGCGTCATTGCCCATTCGAGAAGACTTTATCATAAATAGTGAGCCATACTCATATGTCCCAAGGAAGAAAACTACCAAGCACTCACTACTTTAAACTCATCTTGATCAAGTAGTTGGACAGCAATCTTCACAGCATAAGATCTCGTGTTCGATTCAAACCAATGTTCAACAACAAAAGATGGATCTTGCGCATCCGCCTTCTACATCCACATCTGCTGGAGTGGGTGCTTGGGATTTTTTTCAGTTCCTTCCCTTTCAATATGGATGTATGGCTAGCTATCTGTAAAAAGTTCTTTCGGAAGGTAATTTATATAACATTACGCGGTGACCAAGCATCCACTTTAACAGATGTGCAAGCAGGGAGCAGGAGCTCTACATTCATCTCCTATTGTTCTGCAAAGGTTGGAATCAAACCTGTAACCTTCCTTCCCAAGTCATGGTCAACCACAAAATCATGATAAACTCTTAATGAATGATGATAATCAAAATAATCTCTACATAACCAAGTAAAGAAATAGTATCAAAATTATATTATGATAGAAAATTTTAAAAAATATATACGCAAATAATACATTAATTTATGAAACAAACTGTTTTTCAATAATTTTTTATTTTTTTCTATCACACTCCGCTTTTTTCTCGTGCCAATGTGTGAGTCATGTTAAAAATATATATTCCTATTTACTAATGAAGACTGTAGCCTTCCTCTCCGTCAAAATCCTTCCAGTGAATAAGGAGATGCAATCAGAGTTGAGTAACTTCAACCTGCTGCTGATGCCTATTTACTTTAAATAATTACAGCGATCGAAGTGGGTGCTGCGGAGTTTTCCTAAACTTTCTCTCTAGAGATAAATACAACATAAAAACCCATGAAGAAAAAGCTCTTCCGAAAGGCAAAACACGATGGATGTAGAATTTTTACATCAGACTAGAGTTGTTAGGCTACTTTCTATGCGGTGGCAAATAAAAATGAGATTAAAAATATTTAGATACATCCCAACTCAACAGCTTAACTACAACAATATAGTTTTAGGTTTCATTTTTTTGAATTCAAAATACAGTTTTTACTATGTACAGTAGTTTGTTTATGTACCTTGGCTCAACTTAGATATAATTTTGTTTAATTCGAACGACATGAATCCCTTTTTAGCCCGGATTAACAAGATTCTACAGTATTATCAATTTTTACGCTATTGTACTAAAGTTAAATGGTTTAGTAAGTTTTTCAATGTCTAAAAATTATTCTGCAAATAAATATGCTAACACTAGTATTGAAATTCCCAAGAAGAATATCGCAAACAGTTCGGTGATATATTGAGACGAATTTGATCCGATTTATCAAACATGTATCGGAGCGAAAACATATTCACTACAGAGTGGGTATAAGCACGGTATATTTTAAGAAATCGAAAAACATTGAGTATCATTTTTGAAAAAAATATGGAAATGTAGAAAAAAGTGGATTCGATACCACGCATATTTACCTAACAATTTTAAAAGGAATAAAACTACAAAAACTTTATTTTTGAAGAATAGATTTTCAAAATGGCGTGTATCGCCGCATAAGCAACTTTACACTCATATATTTGCATCTATATGTAAAAATTCATCAAACACAAAATTTAATAAAATAAAGAAATTAAAACTTGCTGAATTTATATTTGTGTTAGCTAGAAGTTTGTAAATTCATCTATTTCTCATGAGCATTTGTATGGGTTCCTCAACTAAAATACGGATCTCCAAATTTTGTTTACATTTTTAATTTTTGTGAATCACATACACGCACACAATCTGAAAATCTTCTTTTAATTTAAAGAGCAACTGAATTTGCTTTAAATAATCTTATTGAATATATGGAATTATTTCCAATTCAGAGAAGTTAATAAATATTTAAACATTATTGAATTTTAGATTAAAACAATGATTGCATTCTATTCAACAATGTTCTTTTTTCCTCATCAATATTTTGTTTGATTCATTTAAATGCCTGTATCTTTAATTAAAATTACGAACGAGAACAATTGTTTTAAGTGAGTTTCGAACCACATTACAACATATATGGCTGTGGTGATAATCAAACATGCGACTTGTTATTGTTTCGTACACTTTATAGTTAAAATCACTATAGAGTTCACAATTTACATTCCTTCTTTTAGAATTATGCGGAAACGTTTTTAAAATACTTCAATTATACAAAACACTTCTTAATGTAGTAATTAATAAATCGAAATTTCTAAATTGTTTTTAATATTTATTATTTAAAATATTTCGAATTACTTTTAGTTAAACTTTAGATACATTTCTTAAAATTAGCTCTATAAAAATTTTGTATAGTATAACTAGTTTATACATTTTTATCATCACGATGTTTAACTTTGATCTTTTTAAAGACTTAGAATTCCAGAGTCTATTTTCCGCTTTTGCATTCTCTGAAAAGGAACGTGTAAAAAAAATGATTTTTTAAACTCTCTGTCTGTTTCTGTGTAAAAAAAAATTTGTATTACATGCTCTATCAAATTTTTGTCAGGGAATGAATTGAAAACCGGAATCGGAATGAAACTGTCAAGATGTATCTTTCTGGCGAACTTATAGAACTGTGTTTTCATTCTAAAAACTTCAATCACAGCATTTTTAATTAATTAAATCCTTAATTTACACTGATTTGAAATCGCTTTTAAAGTGAGTTTGCGGCATAAGCAAATTAAATAGTAGTGCCTTAAAACTCGGCTCGCTTTAAGAATGAGTGCGTATGGTTTTTCCTTCCCCTTTTGAACTGCCATCTGTGCGTAACTATTGGAAGTAGAGAAAAATACGTATAGTATAGGATATCCTTACTTTTTAAACCGCCACATTATATACATATATAAGCATTGTTTAACTGCAAGGAACAGGTTTTTGATTTTCCCTATACTACGCTGATCGGAAAATCATTTAAATGCAAATGAAAATAATTCCAATTTCAAAAATAAGTTAGTGGTTCTGCGTATTATTTAATTTGCTTTTAACTGTTATCTATATATAAGGTCTCATACCAAGGAGCTAAAGTGTTAAAAAGCTAAACGAAATAAATAGTATGGGAAAAAAATTGCAAATATTTTTCCAGACTGTAATTTTTTCCTGACACACAACACGCTAACTTGTTGTCCACTAGAAGCAACGATTCCCAAAAAGTAACGTGCATCGCCAACTAGGGGTTAATAAATGGAGAGATGTCCTCTTTGCGGTTACGAACTCAAGTTCTCTCTTTATAAAGTGACAACAGGTGTGATTTAAAGATAACATGGTGTAGCGTACCGAGGTGGCAAGGCGATTGAAGACAATTTAATTTATTGATGAGGATAAATTTTAAGTATACATAATTTTTACTATATACATACATTTTAATACAACCTTCAACTTAATAATCATGACAATATCATTGGCGGACGCCACCACAAGCGCACCCCCAGTGCATTGTCTCTCTGAGAATACACTTTTCTAACTAAAATAAACAAAAACAATATAATCGGAAAGGAGGAAAGCGGCAGAATCTGCGCGCTGTACTGATCCTCGCCTTTTTAGCACGTTACAACTCCTTCCCCCTCCGGAAGGACTTTTACATGAGTAAAAGTCTTACAATTACTCAAATAACTAATAACAAAACATAATAAGCTCTTAACTACATAACTATAAAATAACACATAAGTCAAAATATTTTCATAGCAATTCACTTAAGATTCGAATCTGTTCTTTACTTAATCTCTCTTCTAAATTATTTTTTTGAATTAATTCAGAACAATTAAAAATATTTAGGCTGTTTTCAATAAATGGAAATTCAATTTCTAAATCTGGAGGATCTTTCATTTCATCTAACTCAACAAGATTTATAACATTGGATCTACTGTAATAAGGCTTTAGTAAATTCACATGATAAATTTGTGATTTCTCTTTCTTATTTGGCAAAGAGACAATGTAGTTATTATCAGAGATTTTAGATTCAATTGTTCCTGGGCCATGCCATTGAACAGCTAATTTATTTGCAGGAGAAGGTGCCAAAACAAGAACTTGACTTCTTTAAATTCTCGTTTAACACTGTTTCTATCATAATAAGTGTTTCACTTTTCTTGACATTCTTCCATTTTTTCCACAGCTAGATTTTGACATCATTTTAGTCGATTGATAAGATTTAAAACATATTCAACAACTGAATTTTGCTCTTCTTCAGGCTGTAACCAGTGTTCATAGAGTAAGGTTATTGGTGTTCTTAAGTTTTTTCCATAAACTAATTCTGCAGGGCTGAATCCGGTTGACGCGTGAGTTATAGTTCTTAAAGCAAACAAAGCTGCATGAATATGCGGCTCCTAATCATGGGGAAGATTCTAAACATAATACTCTAAGAATTCGTTTGATAGTTCTGTGGAATCTTTCTACAGGATTACTTTGTGGATGATACACCGAACTATGTATTATTTTTATTCCAAATAGTATATTTGGCTAAACATTTGAAGCAATGCATCAACAATTGATGTGGATGATATATCTTCTAAGGCAACAGCATCTAGATATTTGGATGCAAGACACACAGCCGTAAGAATATATTTTTTCCTGAAGGTGTGACAGGCAAAGGACCTACAGCATCTATATTTATCTTTCTAAAAACTTCAGATATTATTGGTACTACTTTCATAGGAGTTTTCTTTTTCTCTCCAATTTTTCCGACTTTTTGACAAGGATCACAGGACCTTACAAATTCTTTGTAACAATTTGGCCAGTAAAAATTTCAAACTAGTCTGTCTTTTGTTTTAGTAACTCCAATATGAGCAGATGTACCTTCATGACAAGCTATTTTTAGTTTTTCTCTGAACTCCTTAGGAACAACTAATAAAATTTTTTCATGTCCTAATTTATCTACTTTTCTTTTAAGTAACAGTTCACTTTTTATTACATAATTTGTTTCATTGACTTCTCCAAACTCGATATTCTCAGCCTGTTTAAACAATGGTTTGAGATCCTCACTTGTTCTTTGGCATTCTTTGAATTTTTCTTTATCAATTTTAAGTAAGGAAACTAAAGGATCATCCGACTGAGCTTCTGGTAAAACTGTTAATTCTTCCCTATCCACAACCTCTTCATTGGAATTTGTATTCAAACCTTCTTTTGTTTTGTTTGAGTTCATCTTCAACTCCTCTTCTATACGTTTCTGACTTCTAGTCTGCACATTATTTATCTCATCTGCCAAATTCTTATTTTCCTTCTTTTCTTCTATTAATGAGGCTGTTCGGTTTCCTGATAGGTATCTACCACGATCCAATATATTTGCAATAATAGCAGCGCCTTTGTAATAACATTTCCTAAATCATACTCCAACACAATTCGTGCAATTGATAAACATGTGGGATTCAAATCTAAGGGTTGTTGTATCCAAACATGTTCAGCAGTCATATCATTAGGCAACACATACTTCCTACTAACAATATCTATTGTGGCTCCAGTATCTCTCAAAATTTCACATTTAATTCCATTCACTTTCCCAATAATTGTATATGGTTTGAGTAATTTCTTAACCATTTCTTCTCCTACGTTATTTATAGAATTAGGGACGTGTCTTTTAATTAAAGGGCATTGTGGTCTCAAATGATCCGTAGAATTACATTCAAAACATTTCAATAGTCTTTTTTTCAAAACTTTTATCTTTAAATCCTTCTTGTCTGTCTTAAAATTTTCATTCCTATGATTATTATCACGTTTCATTAACCTGTGAGAATCTTTGATTTTGATGTTGAATAGTTTTCTTAATGTCCTCAAATTCTTCTAATTTCTCTGCCAAATGAAGTGGATTGTTTATACTACCCCATTCAACTAAATAGAATTCTTTAAATTCTTGTGGCGCTCTCTTTTTAATCTGATCCCTTAGGATTAAATCACTTAACTTTTCAAAAGTATCAACTTTAAGTCCATTGATCCATCCATAAAAATAATTATAAAGTTCATGATAATAATCTATCCAAGTAACATCATTTTCCTTTTGATGTTTTACAAACAATTGTCTAAACTTCTCTGGGGTCAATTTAAATCTTTTAAATAAAACTTCCTTAACATAATCATAACTCTGTGCCTCTTCTTCTGGCTCATGTGTAATTATTTGAGTCATTTAATACGGCAGCAAGCCTAACAAATATGAAACTCACGATTCTTTAGATATTTGGGCACGACGTGCCTGGCGTTCAAAAAGAATTAAATATAGACTAATATCTTATTTTACATCATATCTATGGATCATTCCTTGAAGATCTTTACGAAAATGTTGCGCATCTTCAATGGGGGATCCATTTGTAAGTTTCAATTGAGCTTCTAATCTCAGCTTTTCTAATTCATGTTTTTATTCTGCTTTTCTTCTCCGTTCTTCAGTTTCTATTTCAGCTTTTCTTCTCCGTTCTTCAGTTTCTATTTGAATTCTTTCTTTCTCAATTTGTTCTTGCTTTTTTCTTTCATTGATTATAGAAAGGAACAATTCTTTCACAAAATCCTCTTCATAATTAGGGCTCTTAATAATAGCTTGTTTAATAGATATACTAGATAAGTTTGAGTCAACATCTACCTCGAGCTCCGAAGCTAAAACTAACAAGTCCTGCTTTTTACCTTTTCCCAAGAATGACACAGTTAATGGTTAATCTAAGCCTAATTTAACACGTTTCTAACAAAATCCAAATACTTAACTAACAATATTGATTGTTTCAACTTCACATGAAATTATAATATTTCATAAATTAATTTTTATTTTCAGTTGGAAAACAAAAGTAATCTACCATTATTATGCACACAAAATATATATATATATAAATATTTCAAAAACAATGAAATAATATCTAACTTAAAATATTTCTTTTATATTATATTCAAACTTAAGATAAAATTCTATACTTAATATAATAATATTTTTTCACTTTTGGAAACAGAATTGGGTTAAAAACATATCATATACCTTAAAAATCAATTTTTTTCTCTTTGCAAAATTTAATTCTATAAAAATTCGTACAAACTTGTATTGTTGTCTATGATACACTTAGCACATGACCTAGACTACAAAACTTGTATACAAGAATAATAACAATTTAAATATACGAGTTTCTAGAAATAAACAAATTCGGTATCAAAATTTAACAGTAATAGTATGCAAATATATGACATATATACCAACTATTATATTTACTCAAACTTGTATGCCAATAAAATGAAAATACTTTTAAGAGAGATTTTCATTTATAACATCACAAATCAAAACTAAGTAGGATAGGGTACCCAATAAGAAAATAATTCTAATAAAATATTTCTGCAAATGTGCAAGAAATTTTAATTAACAATATATAAAATTAATGAAATTATATATCACTTACACAATTTTATTATACAAAACACTAATGTAAATATAAGAATGTTTGCACTAATCCTTCAAAACGAAACTTCTTAAAAAATAACAAACACACTTTCTCGGTGTTTTTTTGAACCCAAAAATAATTCTTATCAAATTACATCAACATTTAAAGTGAAATATATTTAAATATATATTTTTTCACACACACACACACTTATTTTCGATTTTGAATTCGATTTCAAACTTTCACTTTCTTTTTTCCGAGATTTCACCGAAAAAAGCACACGTGCACAACACTTCTTGTTTATCACACTTTTCTTGTTTCCAGGAACAGGAATTTTCAATACACAATTCAGAAGCGGTATACTTGAACAGGATGGATTCGAAAATCAGAAGTAGCGCAATATTTCTTAGATTCCCAACACAAAATTTCGGATTGAATTAAATCACAAACAGAAAGCTATTTTCGTTTTGTTCCAAGGGCCGGAATCAAAACAGCATATTTCTATTCCATTGAATGGAATAAAGCATAACAGGAAACACATCAAAATAGCAGGGTGCTATGGATTGAATTAATACTTCAAGCTGGATGCTTCTTTTTCCAAGGGTTGGAACTAACCGTTTTTCTTCTATTCAAAGGGTGGGAATTTAACTGGGAATCCTTTTTTCTTTCCTCTCCAAAATAGTGGGATGCTAGATCTTCTGATTCCAAGGGTTGGAATCGAAACCTCGAAATCAAACTCAGCAAATATCAATAGCAGGTTGCTATCAATTTTTCTTCTGCTGTCGGGATGACAACACTTCTCAGAAATATCTTTTACCCAGAATCACTCCTTAATTCTTCAGAATTATTCGGAACAGTTCCATTCGCATCGATGGCACCATTTAAAGCTGTAGCGTACCGAGGTGGCAAGGCAATTGAAGACAATTTCAATTTAATTTATTGATGAGGATAAATTTTAAGTATACATAATTTTTACTATTTACATAAATTTTAATAGAACCTTCAACTTAATAATCGTGACAATATCATTAGCGGACGCCACCACAAACGCACCCCCAGTGCGTTGTTTCTCTGAGAATACACTTTTCTAATTAAAGTAAACAAAAACAATATAATCGGAAAGGTGGAAAGCGGCAGAATCTGCGCGCACGCGCTGTACTGATCCTCGCCTTTTTAGCACGTTGCAATGGAACACAATGTTACTCAAAGATCCATGATAGATTCATACAATAGTCCAGTAACCGTAATTAATCCTGATTAAATTCAAATCGGAATTACGATTTGAATTAAAGTTGAAAGATTTGAATTAAGGCTGTAATCAAAATTATATATATACAATTCAATATAAAAAATATAGTCAGGTAATTCCTTAAGTTATAGCTACAGAAAATATACAGATAGTATGCGTTTCATTTCAAACCATGCAGCTGTTCTCAATTCAAATCCACACGATAAAATAATGGACACAGAGAATAAAAGTTTCAGTTACAGATTTGATAAACTAACACGCTAACTTTTTATCAATAGAAAATCTCATTTACACTGAAAAAAATTCACTTTTAACATTGTTCAGAAATTGTAGCATTAATTTTAGATATTTATGCTTTTCAATGATAGTTCTTGAAGTAAAATTTTATTTCGACTAATTTAAGTTTTTTTTTTTAAATTTCATTCTAAAAAAATCTTAAAATTAAAAGCAGATTTATATAACCATCAACCAATAAATATAGATATATTGACTTTTATGTATTTATTTTATATTCAAAAGGCAACATTTTTCATAGATATATATTTATTTTATAGGGCAACATTTACTACCCAAATGCAATTTATAAATATTAAACTTACAAAATTACATAAAATACACTACTAAATAAATGTAATTCAACCACAAATACTTCGAAGAATATAGAAATTATAAAATACTTTGTCCATAAAAAACATAATACATTTCAAATTCTAGTAACTCATGGCAGTTTATTTTTTCATACGTAGAATTTTTTATAAATGAAATGGTGAACAATTGTTGAAAACATTTTTTCCCCCATTTTCAGTATATTTAAGCTGTTTTGAGATTTTGTTTAAGCTACTAAAAACAACTCAATAAGACTTTTTTCCAACAAAATTTCGGCTGCGTTTATAAGTTTTTCACTGAAATTTTCAAAAATCAGTAGATTTTCATACATTATCAGGAAATCGGGAGATACGATGAAAAATCTGGAGTTTCCCGATAAAATTAGCTGGCAGCTATGTATTTATATATAGTACAACTAATAAATAATAAATATATGTAACTGTTTTGCACACGCTACAGGACAACATACACACAGAAATGCCGACGCGAGAAAGTTATTAAGACAAACATAATTAAAACATTGATTTTTGAAAGTTATTTTTCCTTGAAAAAGATTTTTAAAAGTTATTGTTTTTATTTATTTATCATTCTGAGGTCATTTTTTGCACATGAAGAATAAATAATTCGTTCGAAACCAATATTTTAAAATTAATTCTGAACTAGAACTATCATTACCGAAGGTGACAATTGAATCGGTGAATAGTTGAGCTGTAGACTGGAGAACTAAATATTCAACCTTTAGAGTGGCCGTTCTATTAGCAGTGGAGCCACAGTCTTTGTTATTTTGATTTTAAATAAATACATTTATTTTAGTAATTTTTGTTTGTGTACAAGGTTTCAAAATCTGCACTGTGTTTTACTTTAAAACTAAAAAAGAAAAAGAAAAAAAAAAAACATGAATTTATGTGACATTTATATTAATTTTAATTTCACTTCAAATAAAATGTTATTAATTTCAAAATTTAAAATATTAACATTATTTCAAATATAGTAAGTCAACATATGTAAATTTGTGGATGTTTGCCCCTTGAAAATGTAAATAGACACTGTTTTGTATTTAAATAAAAATATATAAAATAAAAAAAGTTAAGGAATTAAAATTTTATAAAAAAATACACAATTTTTTTTTGTTTAATATAAATAGCTAACTCTATAATAAAAAAGATAAGAAATATTAAATCCGCAACTTCATTTTCATTTGTCCCCTACCCCATAAACACTCTTATGCTAATCAAAACCTATGCGCAAGAAATGTTCTCTAACACTGTTATGCCTCGTTACACAAGAAAAAAAATTTTTTTTACACCAAATAATTTCTGAAATGTCCAAGTTAAGTGTCATTGAAAATCACCATTTTTCTTAAAATATTAAAAAGCGTTCAGTTACCAGGTACACTTTTAGTCGCACGACAAACTTTCGAATTTATTTTGTAACCATTAATTCTATTTCAACATGCATACGAGAATATTCAATTTTAAGTAGTATAAAAAAATTCCATCTTGAAAGGAATACACCAATCTTCAACTAACAATTTTAGCATAATAAAATTAATATTACAATACTAATTTTTATGTAGACAGAAAAAAAAATTCAAATAACAAGTTTAATTCAACAATGATAGTTTAACAAGGCGGATAAAGAAATTTCTTAATCAAAGCATAAAAGTGCTCTGTGTATTTCGTTTTTCTTACTTATGCAGGAAAAGAATAAATCTCTCAAACTTCATATTACAATTAAAATTATTTTTCATAAACTTCCCCATTCTTCTTCAAATCATAAAAATCTTGCAACGTTATTTTTTTTTTCTTTTTTTTCCATTTTGCATCAATTTTTTCTTTTAAAAAATCCACAATTTGATCAAAAAAGTAAAAGATTAATAAACTATACACAATATTAATCCTTGCTGTATCAGATATCATCCATCAAATTGTAACTATTTCTTTTTTAAAAAAATTGACACATACAATAAAAGTTATCTTTGACAGTGAAATACGTATTACTTTCTATTTAAAAAAATTCAAATTTTTTGCAATATAATTCCAATTTAATAAAATATCCACTGTAATTTATAATACAAGCAATTGAAATGTGAAAAGTTAAAAAAGTAATAGTTTTTTACTGTTAAAAATTCTTTACAAGTATTATCTATATAAATAAAATATTTGTTCTTTTTTGTCAAATGAATTGTAAATGACTAAACAGATTGCATATTAATTTGAACTCTGTAAAGTTGCTTATGCCACACATCAGTCAGGAACCCTGCTCACTTCAAATAGTGAGGAGCACGGTTTCTTTCGCTTTTTAAAATTGTCATTAAACTTCTGAAAAGAGCAGATTTAAATATTGGATAACTTTGTAAACTAAAAGGAATTGTCAAGTACTCTAAAACTCATTTGATTTCTTGATAGCTAATTCTACATAAAAGGAATCATTTTGTGGTACAAAACAACATTTTGAACAAAGCTAAACAAATACTTAAGTTTTTTTACCAATCAGTTTTTTTCCAAAAATCAAATAAATGTTTTCCAATGGAAACTACAGCTGAATGACATGCTTAATGACGTTTTTCACACAAAAAACATATTTTAATAAAGAAATAAATTTTATAATAAATAATTATAATATATGTGAATTTATCATAATACTTAAACTTATGCCTTCGAAAAACAATAAATTTTTAATAAAAAACCTTTATCATTCATTACAAAAAAACTAGATGACACAAAATATGCATATAATTACAAAAAAAAAAAACTTTGACTTATGTATTTTAAATCAAAAGTAATCAGTATTTTAAGATTATCATAAGTCAATATTTAAATAAGCTATTAAATCAAAATACATTATGTGCCATTAAATCAATGAATTATTTTAAGTGAAAATTTATCGTAGTAAAGATTTAAAATTATCAAATGTACTAAAGCACTAAAGCAACAGCAAATGATCAAAATTATTTCTCTCTGGAGCAAATAAAAATTTTCCCAATTTGAATTATGTTACATTGTAATTGGTATTTTTCACAAATTATTTATTGCCATATCATTAACGTATAAAGCAAATAAAAAGTACTTGGTTTTAAATTATAATTATCTAATAATATATTGTAAGAACCTTGTGGACATTTGACGTGTTCATTTTTCCCTTCCTAATAATTGCATTTCTATGATTTGTCAAAGTAAGCGAATCATAACATTCTACAAATTACAGGTTGTAAAATCAAAAACTAGAAAAAATACTGTAAAATGAATAGGACACATGCTATTCTTATATGGTTAGTACATATCTATTACAAAATAATAACTAATGAATTTCTTTTATATCTGTGATACACATCTCGCTATTTAACAATTGTACTTTTTTTATTTTAACTAAAATTTAACCAAACATGTATTTTTAAAAAGAACACAAGAGTTTTTATTTTGTTCTGACAGCATTTTTGCAACATTTGATAAATTTAAAGATGTCTCAAAATAAAACACTATCAACTTCACTTGTTGATATGAATATTTTCTTTGTGGCCTGTTGGAGCTTGAGATATTGATAATCGACTACAATCAAACATATCAGTATAAAATGAAATTCAGAAAAAGTGTGCTTATTTTATTGTCTTAATTTTATTTATTTACAATAAAATATTTACAGAGATTTTTAACAAACATACAATTTCAAACAAAATAGACAAAAGCGTCATTATACAATTCATGAAAATTTCTTGAGGTATAAAATTGTGTTTAAAAACATTTAATAACATTTTTCCCAAGAAAATTATAGATAAAACCATACTAAAGATAGCAATGATATCAGTTAAAAACTACAAACATACCAGCATATTAAATACAGATATAAGAGAAAAAATACCAAGCCTGAAACATTTACGGGTACTTACGTATTATCGCAAACATATTGGCAGCATTATGACCGAGCCAATTCTAAAAATGGAATACATTGACGGGACATGGAGCGCGTAGTTGAAAAGTACAATCTGATAGAAACAGTATGAAAGAAAATAAATATGAAGAAAAAAATAAAAAGTTATTTTTATATCTGTATAATTTCTACCTTTATTTGACAATATATCAATTACGTTTTTGTGGAAAATATTGCAAAATGGTTTTTAGAATAGATTAAAAAAAATTTTTTTTTTATCCTTTTCTTGGTCTTGTTGCCATATGAATTCTGTCAAGTAAGACTCAATATGGTGTCTTGCTGTACTGCCTAGTCTCTTGTTCTTCCATTTTGCGGAACACCACATTCTTTCGATGAAACAATGAAAAAACTTTCGAATGTACAATAGTTTCAGGGTCGACAAAATTATATTTGTTATTTACTCTTAAATGATTAAACCCAGCGATTGCCGATTGATCGGTCTGATATGCTCTCCAAATATCCGTATAAAGTGTACTCTCTTCCTCAATGTTTTCAACAATTTTCTGGAAAAGCATGATTGCAGTTCTATCAGGAATGGTTGTTAAAAATGCTTGTTTGGTCTCTCAATAGATGCCACCAAAAATCCATTGCTGTGGCAATATTCGACCCAAATTATTTTCCCTTTTCGTGAACAAGCTTCTACCTATTTCCACAATGCGGCCAGGTCCACATATTTCCATTCTTTTTCCATGTGGAGAACACAAATCTCTCTCACATAATTATTCCAGCTTATGACTGTTTTGTGAGATAAATTAAGCTTTTCGTCACAAAATTTGACCGTTGTTAATTCTTTGCACCAGCAATACATGAATTTTATTGCTGTTAATAATGAGATACTGCTTCCCTCAATCCGATTACCACTTCTTATTCCCATGTGTTGATTACTGGTTGCAATGCTGCTCTTCTAAAAATCTATTTTCCAAATTAAAGCTTCATTGGGTGAGAGTTGGAAATGTACCAACTCTGTCTGGTAAAATGTTATATTTCTATAAAAGTGTTCAGCATCTTTTTCAGAATTCAGTAAATCCCAGATTCACATTTTAATATTCGAGCTTGCCATTTTCAACATATGGTTAGTCTGAGAAAGGTGGCAAGCGGGGAAATTTGAAGCACAGGGTTGCCAATTCAGCACCTTAGATGCACGACATTGGGGCTGCCAATTTTGCAAGTTATCCCGGAAGTTGGAATGGTTGTGATAATACGAAAGTACCTATTTATGTATCAATTTCACAAATTCTATTCAAATTCTAAAGGCGTATTAAGAATATACAACCAAATAAATGGTCACACAAAAGAGGAATGCCAATTTTTCTATATAGTTTCAAAGTTCTATCTAGGTTACATAAATCTTTTTTCGGTAAAAATATGAGAATTCAGGATCAAGTTGACCAACTGACATAGTTAATTAATTGAATATTTTTTAATAGTTATCGATTAGAAGTTATTTTGTAGGTAAGCTTAAAACAAAGCTGTGTTAATTGGGAAAATGTTATTTTTTTTTTAAATAAAATTAAGAAACTTAAGCAAATATATATAGATATGCACGCATTAGTTTCTGCTTAAAACTAAAGCAGAAATAAAAATAAGTAAATAAAAAATAACCTTAAATTCGTAACATACTTAACACATAATTATGTATATTTAAGTGGCAAGTAAAAATATTTGTTCAATGTTATTTTTGAAAAAAAAAAAAAAAAGAAAAGAAAAGAAACCTTCTTAAACTTTATAAAAAAAAAATAATGGCATAAAAAATAGCAAATAAGCGTTTACAGCGCAAAGTAAATGAAGCCAGTATTACTTCAATCAGGAGGATGTAGTGCTGATTTTTCGAGACATGTATCTTCAGGGCAAGGATCCATTTGATCATTGCATGAATCACCCCTATTAAAAATTAAAAAATGATTAATGCCCATTTTAAGCCCAGAAAGTCTAACGAGTTTGTATAGAAAAATATTAAATTATTTTTTCCAAATGACTTATTACCATACATTATGACCTCAAATGCACATGCCTATACATTTTTAAAAATATTTAACTAAAATTAAGAGACAAAACAATTACTTTTCAATAGTATAAGCCCAATTTAAGAAGGCTTACATTTTTAGTCTCTAAAAATAGGTATATATTTAAATAAAAAAAAAAGTCTGCTGAGTTAACATTTATCTGAACAATTTTTCAATGTTTTTAAAAGCGGTTAAAGTTTTTAAGGCATTTTAACGAAAATCAGTGAATGAAGTAGTTATTGCAAAATTAACATGAAAACAAAATACTGAAATGAAATTAGTAAAAAAAAACATCAGATAAAAAACTGAACCATTGGATGAATAACTTTCCTCTAATATGAAGTCAAAAGAAGTTTTCAAATTAAATAAATCATTTTCTTTGAAGTAATCTTAATGAAAGGAAAGAGAATTCTAAAAATTTAAAGTTGTGCATAAAATTGTAAATAATTAAAGTGCATTTTAAAGAAATTTCACACAGACTCTAAAAACATATAAATGAAATTTACACACACAATCAAACTTAACATTTTTCACCAATTAACATATCCTAAAAAAAATCTGAAAATTATATCTTATTTGACATAAATAAAAATTGTTTTCAATAAAATTAATTTGCTTAAATTATATATCACTTTTTTATTTATTAGTTTACTATTCAAAAATATAATACAACTGAAAATAAATGACTGATTAACATTCCATTTTACTATACTATTAATTTATGAGATAAAAATAAAAAAAACTGTCAAGAAAAGAAATTTTAAGCAAAGGTAAATATATATAACATTTTGATTTAATTATGAACTATATTTGATATAAAATGGATAGCTAAGAAGTTCATGTACAATATTTAAAGGTACAATATTAAAGGTTCATGTACAATATTCAGATACTTTATTCCTTATGCAGAAAAACTGATTTATCCTTAATCAAAACCAGTTTAAATTCTAACTATTTTTAAAAGAGCACAATAAAATTTAAGTGAAATGGCAATGGAATTTGGAGATGTTCCCTTTTGTAATATTATGCTGTTCAAACCACTCATATACAACAATAAAAAAGAGAGTATAAAAACATTACAAAAGAATAATTTTGGTAAAAATTGGGAAAATAAAATTTAGTTATTTCCAAGGATGTTGTAACTTGTGCAGGATTCCCCATCTAATATATAGACAAAAGCAAAATTAAAATCATACCCCATTCAAAATAATGAAACTATTTTCATAATTCATTGTTATCAAGGTGCAATTAAAATATTTCTTCCATGCATTCAGCAAAAACCCAAATTCCACAAAGTTCACCATTTTCATAAACATGTGCCAAAGATCATTTCCCTTATGAGTTCTCTCAGGTCTTTAATAAAAGAATGGTGGATGAAACATCCACGATAGTAAATGATACTTTTTGTGTCACAGGCAATAGGTACACATTTCTGTTAAGTGATTTGATTGTCTATGCATGAAATTTAACTAATATTTTAGAGAAGAATTTTGATGTGCATTTATATATATAATCTCATGTATAATTCTAATTATGCATAAACTATTAAATTTGCATGATATTATAATACTAAGAACAGTAATCAAAATATAAGATAATGGAGATTTTCAACAAACCATAAAAAAATGGCTTTTTTCAGAAATGCTCAAATGAAAATATTTTAATTTAAATAAAATAAAAATGATATGAATATATTTTTAATACACATTTTTAGAACAATCATTAAGGATAAAAATCTAATATTTTAAGAACCAATTGTTTTACTTCAAAGAATTATTTATTTGTATAAAAGGTAGAAATGTGATTCATATGCTTGTATCAATACAGGATAACCTCATTTCATCTATCAATTTTTTCAACATTTAATTATTAAAAAAGGTATAACAATTAAAAAATTTTTCAGCAGAATGATAAAAATATTAATATATTTAAGATATTTTAAAATACAATTTAAAAAATTTACTAATCAATATCTAATACTTTATTATTTACAAAAAGTTCTTTGTAGCTTTTATTAAAACTTATTTTAAAAATTTATAGTTCCAATTTATTACATTTGGTCAAAATTTAAAATAATTTTACAAGTGGTAATAAATTTTTTATAGAAGTTAAAATATCATTTGAAAATGAAGAAAATCATTTAAATTTAAAATTGAATTTTATAAGGGAAATGAAAAAATTTTTTTATTAATAAATATTTCCCTTTCCCATTTACATGAATGTATTTTGTCTTTTCACTACATTTTACTTTTCTTTATTGGAAATTGATTTACACGAATTTAAAAAACTAAACACGTTTCACTTATTTGAAGAAACCTAGAAATTATTGAATCATTTTTGAAAATTTCATTCTTAACAGAAATAAAATTCTTCAATTATCATCTAAACTTTGTATACAGAGATGATTGAGTTTAATTGAATAGGTTAAAATATCTTTGGTTAGGAGATATTGTGAATACTGGTATATGTCATAATAATCTTGTAAGGAAACCAGGATCAGTTTTGAAAATTTTTATTTGCAAAATGAACAATTTAAAAAATGAATTGTATGCAAATTGTATTTGCATTTAATTTGTAAAGCTTTTAGACACATACAAACATTATAAACTTAACTAGACAAAAACATAAGCATTAACAATTCGATAAACTTTTATACAGACATTAAAACACTTCTTTATACAGTTAAAGAAATTCTAGGAAAATAAAAAAATTAGTGATAATAATAGCGATTAGAACTTTGTAAAAATAGAATAAACTATGAACACACTTCAGAATTGCCAATTTAATGTAGATAATAAATGCTTTCAAATAAAATCAATGGGAGAGTTAGAAAAAAAAAAACAGTAAGAATTAAAAGAAAACAAAGAATTTATATTAATTAGCAGAATATATTTTCTATTAAAAAATAGTTTTTTTATATTTGCCCCATTAAAAGTAGATTGTAATGGATTATTTACCATTCAAACATACATATTTTAAAACTTAATTACTTCTTTAAGTGACATTTAAATAGTACAATGTACAGTTAGATTAAATTTGCAATCTGATAAAAAAATCATGTCTGTATTATTTTTCTTTTTTAGGTTATTATCCCTATCAATACATATTTCAGTTAAAGATAAGATAGTTTGTAAAAAATTATTGACAGTGGTTTTATACAATGATTTTCTAGTTAAAAATAAAAGAAATGAAGTCATGATTTCATAATTTAATTTTGATACAGATTTATAAATACAATGCTAATTTCACTTTTCAATTAAATCCACATTGCAATTAATTTAAAAACAGGTTTGCTACAATTTTAAAATTTTATACTTTTTTCTATTAGTAATGATGCTAAGCAACTTTAATTAAAATTAATTAAACTATTAATTTACTCTTAATTCAAAGCACTAATTATATATATATATATGTGTGTGTTACAGAATTCTACAAATTACACCAAGAACAAAATAATATGAACCAAAAAACTTCAATTGCATAATATGTTGATCAAATAGTCTAATTATAAAATGATAAAATTTTATAATTGCAATATTTGATAAATTATGAAATCATGAATTATAAGATTTAAAATAATACTAATTGACAATATAATCATAAATTGTTGACCATTGACTAGTTGATTAATGAAATATGTCAGATAGTTTCATAAAAAAAATAATTCATGAAATAAAACATTTCTTGTACAATAATTTAATTTGCAAATTGTTCTCAACAAATTTCTTATCTTGAGAGAAAAGAAAATCGTAACACAGTTATATTATTATTCAAATTATACACAACTAGAGAATTAGATAGTTAAAATTACATAAACATTGAAAATTTGTTTTATCTCATATTAATGATTTTCAAGATCGATAGCAATTTTTTATGTTAGCTACCTAAAAGAGATTTGTATACAATACTCAATGTTTAGAAATTTTTAGGGAACAATAAACCTTTAAAATATGACCAGACTTCTAAAGTGAATTAAAGCTTTTATGACTATATGCACAGGAATAATTATCAAGAGATAAGTAGTAGAACATTACTGTGGCTAAAGAAAATTTAATACAGTTTTATACATTAAATGAATCTAGGCAATATAATTTCTGACTATTTATTAATGAAAAATCTTCATTGGCACAGTTGAAATTATAAAAAATGAAAATAAATGCAAAACAAAATAATAAAAGCAGTTTCTAAATATCTCACAAAATATACTTAAATTTTTAAATTTTTATTGTTCAACTCGCTTTTGATTTCGTGTTCTAATCTGAGGAGCTACTTTTTGAAGTTGTGCAGCTTGTACTTTATGCGTTTCTTCATGCTTTCGAAGTACGCTTTTTAAAGAAAACTTTTTATGACAAATTTTACATTCATGACTTTTATCACCAATATGCATATGTAAATGTTGTCGCAAGGTGGGTTTGGAAGAAAATGATTTCTTGCAAATTTGACAAGCATATGGTCGAGGTTTCTCATGCACTGACAAATGATCTTTAAAAGTTTTAGTGTCATTAAATACAGATGTGCGTGAATGACATTTAAATGGTGGGCCATTTCCCAATGAATTTTCTGTTGATTTATTTATAGATAAATTATCAGGAGGTTTATTTGTTGATATAATTGATGATTTACTTGAGGATTGTGGTGTTTTACTAAAAGTGGATACATTATTCGGAATTTTACTGGTTGGAACCTCCAGGGGTTTACTTGCAGAAAGTGCTGAAGTTTTATTTTGCAGATTTTCTGGAGGCTTACTTGATGTACTTACCAAACGAAAACTGTTTGACAGTCTAGGTGATTTCTGGTTTTTATTGCTTTCATCATCAGAATCATCACTGATTATTTCCCATACTTCAGGAGAAGAAGCTCGTTGTGATGCAGTTCTCTTAAGGGGCTGTTCTCTGCCAGAAGTGGTTTTTGTAGTTAACGGAGTACTATTAAGATTTGGATTTGAGCTTTTTGCAGCAGATTTTTTTTCCAACTCTTGAAGTCTTGTTTTGAAAAATTCATCATTTGCATGGTTTATTAAATGGCTAGTAAGTTCACTATCTGATGAGAATTCTTCATCACACACACAGCAAGACTCAGAAACATAAGCAATAGGTGATGATTCTTCAGCAGAATATGCCATAGTTCATTTTTCCCACTGCATTGTTATTCATAAATGAAAAATTGCTTGCAAAGTCAAACGAAAACCTAAAATAAAGTTTTAAGTATTACAAGTTACGTATATAAATAATAAAATGTCATAATTATATTAAAACTGATACAAAGATTGAAATCAAATATATTATAGTAAGACAATCATAAGTTGCATATTTATAATTTACTATATATATATATATATATATATATATATATATATATATATATATATATATATATATATATATATATATAATTCTCTTGGAGATATCAAATTTCCTAAACAGAGAGCTTAATCTGGAATTTAATATTTTTCTTTTATATTAATTAATTTTCTTGAATATTTTTATAATTATAAAATTCAAAATAATTTGTAATTATAAATCTGGAATTTTATATTTTTCTTTTAAATTAATTTTTTTGAATATTTTTGTACAGAAAAATAACATTAATCTACTTATTACTTTTAATATATTTTAATTTTATCAACAAATACTTCATAGTTTTTAAAGAACTATTAACATTAGCGAAGTATATCTTTTTACACCATAAACAAATCAATTGACAATGAACAATTAAAAACTAGTTTAAAAAATAAAATATATGATGTCAAAATGTAAACTGCAGAAACAAAGTACTCCTTAAAACTAAATGATAAATTGCCATTTGTGCTATTTTTTCTACTTTTCCTAATTTATCAATTCAAATGGTTGCCTTAAATGAATAACAAAATTTAAATGTCAGAATTAACTTCTACATTAAATTCAATACAATGACTTGGAAATACATACCTTTTTTAGAGACAATGTAGCTTGAGTGTATATCTCAGACTCGATAAGTTTTCCCAAATGTTTATTTATAAGCAATTTTACTTATGCAATTTCACTCGAAAAGTTAACTGCACTTTTATTGATGAATATCTGTAACACAATATTATGATGCAAGTCCCCATATAAGAAAAATAAGGAAATATCATCCTTCTTTTGATGAATTTTAGTTTACGACAAAAAAAGTTTCATTTGATTTCAAAAATATATGCTCTTAGAGAATAGAGAAAAAATGGAATGAAAACACCTGAACAAAGTTAGTCTGAAAGAAGGAATTTTGCCTTTACTTCTCAAAAGATAAATCAAGTAAATTAATTTCATTATTTAATCTATTGAGATCTGATAATATAATAGTCAATATTTAATGTTTCTTTAGATTATTTTTTTTTAAATATCAGATAAGAAATACAAAATTTTCCAAGTAAAAGGGCAAGTAACTTTAAGAATTACAAATTCCATTATTTTTTATTCGACTGCAAAATCTGTAAAGAAGGAGTCTCATTCTTCCATTTAAAACAGAAAAGTAAATAAATGAAAAAGGTTTGAGTACTTCTATTTAAAAGAAAGATTTTAAAACATTTTCTACATTTTAATTCAGTTAGTGTTAGAGGGAAAAAAAAGCAAACAAAAACTAGTTCCAGCGAAAGCATTGCGTAAATACTCTTAATGAATATGCAATTGAAAATGTAACAAATATTTAATAACATAAAAGCAATATCAAATACTTTTGGCTGATTGAATCAACCCGAGCTGAGGAACATAGTTCTTCTATGATTGTGAGCAAAAACAAATGTGCGACTAAAATTTTATAAGAAATATGAATTGCAATGAATACCTTCTAGCGCTCAGGCAGAACCAAGTAGATTACTGCAGATTTATCATTTCCACAGTGTTAAAAATATTAAAAGAATGCGCATTCTTATAAAAATATTTTGATAGTCCCAAAATGTGTGAGTGCCTTTTCTGAAGA
Source organism: Latrodectus elegans (assembly GCA_030067965.1). Classification (NCBI taxonomy): domain Eukaryota; kingdom Metazoa; phylum Arthropoda; class Arachnida; order Araneae; family Theridiidae; genus Latrodectus; species Latrodectus elegans. The sequence goes on along the minus strand of CM057816.1, from coordinate 48,373,370 downwards.
CAACTAAAATTTAAAACATTCTAAAAACATCTGAGTGTAGTAACTTTTGTAAAATGACAAAAAGATTTTTGTTTTTGTCCAGTTATTATTTTTTAAATAAACAAACCAAATTACTTACCCTTAGTGCATTTATGCATGTAACTTAGTTTGTAAACAATATTTTTATTCAAAAATATTTTAATTTTTACATAGAATAAATTGCAATAAAATAGGAAAAATGTATTTTAAAATTTTATGGATATCAACAGTTTAACCTATAATGAATGTTCGAATCTTGATAATTATTTCTTAATAACTAAACAATCAAGATTTGATTTTTTTTGTTGCTCCAAAATCCCTTTCAGGAAGAAATAAGAGCTAAAAAAAGGATATATATTATAATATCTTAACATTTTTTTACTGATTGGATAATCATAATTTTTATAAAATGGATTAAGCTAACTACTTGCTGTTAACTGAAATAGAATTTAAAAATTAATAATGTACAAATATAGAGACATTTAAAATCTCATTTAGCTATATCTATTAACTATGACAATGGCAAATATTTTTCAGATAGCAAATTCAATTTAGCATATTTATAAGTCTTGTTATCATATATTATTGCAATTATTTGTATAATTATTAAAAGAAGCAAATAATTTTCAATGTATAATCAAGCATTTTTTAATTAATTGTACAAAAGAATTATAAGAATAATTACTAAAAATAAATCTGTTTCAAAGAAATGGACTATAGCTTTCAAAAGAAAACCGATTCTTTGTTCAAAACACTATTTTCACTGTGAAATATGCATAAGTCACATAAAAACAAATCAAATGAGTGGAACACTTGAAAATCCCTTATATTTAAAAATTTTAATATTGAAAATTAAACTTTTTTCATACACAGTTCAATACACATCTCATTAATTGCATACAATGAAAATTGAAAATGTAACATTGAAATGGGGAGAAACAATACTCAATATCATTTTCTTAAAATACATCAGATAAAGTGAGGAAAAATTCAAAAGCGAAATATTACATCAATTGAATAAATTACAATATGGCATAAGCAACTTTTCAGGGAGTTCAAATCAAATAAATTTATCATAAATGCTTTAGTATTTAACTGATCAGAGACCATTAACTTGAAAGAAATTAGATTGGTTGTCATTATATAGTTATTCTTTTAACCAAATCATTTCTGTTAATTATACCAGAGCCTACAGTTTAAAGTGGATTCAAAACCACAACAAACACCCAAGAGCTAAATGGAAATTGCCTTCATTCTGAACAGAAGGCCAGAACACCAACCATTTGCTTTGACAACTTGGCGATCTTAATATAAGTTTAATTATATTTTGTGAACTTATTCTTAATTAACGCAATACAAAAATTCAGGTGATAAAAAGGAAATTTAATTTATACAATAAAATAGGATTAAAATTACAGAACCAGTCATATAAGCTAATAAAGAATTCTTTCTGCATAAACTGCACCGATAAATTCAAGCATGTCAAGTTATATATATTGTTCTACTGAAACATGTAGTAATAAATTTGAATAAAAGTTTATTTCATATGCAACAATTCTGAAGAAAAGCTATAGCTGAAAAAAGCAGATACAATGATAATAATATAACAATAAATGTCTTTAATTTGTTTATAAAGATATGAAGGAATAATATTAAGTTTTGAGATTGAATAAAAATGTCATACATACAAATATTAATTTTTTGTAATTAATACAGATTTTCAAAATAGGAAAATATTGCATTAATAAAGAAAGGTTTTGAAATATTTTGAATGATTATCACACCTAAGAGTCAAATCATGAATTATTACACTGAAAGATATAAAAAAAATTTTCACAGTTGCTTCCACAAAAGTACTAATAAAATAATGGATGGCATTTTAAAAAATTAAAGACTGAAAATTTCAAACTACAGTATTCATTAATGGTTACATACAATTTTATAATAACATTATATTTATATTATACATTAGTAATTTAAAAAGATTTTGCTTGAGAAAAATTAATTTCTATAGTATAACAATATTCTATAAATCAATATCTTAATTCAGGAATCACAGAAAGCAAGAATTAAGCTAAGCTTAATCATAGTATATGTAATATGGTGGATTTGACAAGATTGGCTACATTTATGAGAATAATAAAGTTTGCTACCCAGGTTTCATCCTACAAGTCATTACAGGTGCCTACAAGTCATTACAGGTCCTACAAATCATAGTATATGTAATATGGTGGATTTGACAAGATTGGCTACATTTATGAGAATAATAAAGTTTGCTACCCAGGCTTCATCCTACAAGTCATTACAGGTGCCAAACCTGTAGATTACTGCATCAGAATGGATTTATTGAGCGATTCTATGACATATTGCAACATGTAAGATTCGTTTACAGTTAAAGTAATCATGGAAGCTCATGAAGTGCCTTACTTTTTTATATTTATTTTTAAATGGTTGTACGTGTGAAATTTGACTATTTTCTCAGAATTTAAAAGTTAATTAGATATTATTTAGATTTCATACCTTGGTAAAATTTAATTTATAATTTGTATTTTTAAAATAATTTTTATTATTATTTCTTTTTTAAATATGGAGGACAAGGGAGGTTTATTAGACAAGTTCGTTTACTTTGCATTATTCTATTTAATTTTCTGTTTCATACAGTAAAATATGTATAATTATTAAGTACAGTTAGAATTATTTGAGATTGAAAACCGCATGAGAATGCAATATTCAAAATTGGAGACTGAGCACTATCAGAATTTTGAAAATTGTTAACAGTTGTTGACTTTGCAAGATTTGGAAGGTTATTACTTTTTAGATATTTTGCATTCGGAAATCTCATAGTTACCATGGGTGGCATTTTCGAAAATTACACCAAATGCATAATGTACACTAAAATTTTACCTGAAGTTAAATTTATATAAACCAATAAGCTTCTTGATTACATTCTGCATTAAGGATCTAACATAAAAATATATCTTACTATTTTTTTTATACTCCGATAAGTTTTAAGTCATTTCTTTATATGATGTTTAAAAATATTCCTAAATTTGAACCTAAAAAATTCTTTGCTAAAGAGTAGAGAACTGCACAGAGGCTAAAATGCGCCAAGCATGCGATAAAATGCGCGAAACTGGCTTATTGGCTTGGAATGTGTTTGTATGACAAGAATTTCATTCTATGACAAGCGCAAAATTCAATTTTTAATGCAACCCTTGCTTTTAATGAGTAATTTTATTTGTTTACAATTTAAGAATTTGCTAAGTTAATGTTCCCGTTTTTGGACTTCAAATTTTTTTTAACGTTATATTATCTTGGATTTTCAGTAGATTTTATAATAATTTTAAAATTATTGTTACAAACTTTTAAAATCTATATTGTTTGAATTTTTTTAAAGTTATATTATTTTGAAATTTTATTTAGTCAACCAATAAAAGATCTGTACAGGGTACTAATTATGTGCCTGGTCAGTTTAATTCATACACCACAGATTATGTATACCAGAGAAGCTACAAAGAAAATACTATAGAAAAATTTTTCAAAACAATCATTGTTTCTTGGCCAGGCCAGTTATTTTATTTTTCAATAAAATTTCCTTCAGAGGGATTATTAGTACCTCTAGTTTCAATAAAAATGTATATTTACATAAGCAAATACATCTTTAAGTAAGCTTTATTGAGTTTTTTATGTTAGTGTTAAATTGTGCAGTACTGAAATTTTTTGAGTTGGGTGTTACACAACCTGTTAGTCAAAATTCGAGTTTGCATAAAAAATGCAATTTGTTAATGTTAAAATTTCAGCTTTATTGCCTAGTTGTCACTGTACTAGGTAGAACTACACTGCAGTTTTTTTAAGGTGGGTGCAATTGCCTGGTCTATTAAAATTCAAGTTTAAATAAAAAATGAAATTTGTTAACCTTAGAAATTTAGCTTTATTGCCCTGGTTGTCATTGTAGTAAATAGTGCTCCACTGAAATTTTTTTAAGGTAAGCACAATTGCATGGTATATTAAAATTTGAGTATTAATAAATTTGCTTTTCTAGTTATTAGAATTATATATATATAATACTTCTATACTACTTAATTATAATGAAATATTTGAAATCTTGATATTCAGAATTTGAAAAAGCACACAAATTCAAAGATGAAATTTCAATGCGATCAGTATTACTAGCTGGATATTGCGGGTAGTGACATAATTTAGGTTGATGACAGAGCTGGGAAGCGCTTGCCTCGAAAATTGGAAATTGGGCCAAACCTGTACAGCTCCACCGTCTTTTACCCTTTTCTTTTTCTCACAGAAATTTTCTAAGGCTGTCAGTTTTATACTCATTTTTTTAATTTGAGGTTACATTTGAACAAACACAAAGCATTGCTTAGCATGAGAAAATATCAGTGAACAGAGAAAAGAGTGATACACATATCGTCTTCTCTAAAGATGTAACATTACTGTTGATTGCTACCATACAGCTCATGATATCACTTAAAATTAAAATATCAATTTATTTTACACATGTACAGGATTGATGTAGCTTTAGGTGATATCTCTCAGATCCTAGTTAACTTTGCACGCATTGAAAGTCACAATCCCAATAGAAATATACCACAGTAAATAAAATGAAAAGAATTTAATTTTCCTCAGGCAGCTCCGCACCATTTGCTTCCCAGATTGGTGCTGATACTAGACTAAGAGTTAGGAATACCAATATACAAATTTAACAGAAAGTTAATTTTTTATTGATAAAAAAAAAAACAGCATATCTATCCTAAATTGAACTTTTTTTTCTGTCCACAATGAATTTTTTGTATATGTACTTTATTTAGCCATCTTACTTATAAGTTCAGTATCCTTTTATGTGATTTCTCGCCAAATCTAGCGCCCTGTTTTGATCGTAATGTTGACGATTTCAGTTTTTGTTTTTACTGTAGTGTTGCCAAATTCAGTTTTTGTTACTATTCTTTTTTTTGTTGTTGTTGCCAGTATTCGTTTTTCTCGTGTTTTACATAATTTTTACGTTATATATGTGTTTTTTTCAGTGGCAACATTTATTTAAGTTTCACTTTGAGTTTCTTTGTTCTACCTTTCTATTGCAATTGGAAGCCATTTGTCTTTTGTTTGCTGTTGGTGCAATTAGGGGATTTTCCCTTAGTTGTGTTTCATTGTCGCCAGCGTCCAATCATCAAAATTTTTTCTTCTTTACAATTTCTTTTACATTATTTCTTTTCATTTGGTTTATTATATATTTATTTATTCATTTATTTTATTTAAATTCTATTGCTTACATGTATTTTTTATTGTATTCGTGTTTCATCTTTATTTACTTAAAAAGTGTATATATTTAGAAAATTATATTTTGCATGCTTTTTTTTAAATTTTATAAAATGTATATATTTACAAAAATATTTTTTTGCATGCCTTTTTTTATTTTTTTACTGAAATGTGACACTGGCGACAACGAACAAAATGTTGAAATAAATATACCAATCAGCATAACCTCATATCAAGTAAGTATCATTTATATTTATTTCCCTTTTTAAATTTTCTAAAATGCTTATTTTTCTATCGAACTTCAGGAAATTTCCCATGTTAATAAACATGCGCTAAACTTAGCTGCGAAAAAAATTCAATGTGCTCGCCAATATATGGAGATATTGAACTAGTTCCCATCTTTCTTTTTCAAATGATAATATTTAACATGGTCAACAACTGATAAATCACTTAAAATATGAAATTTTTCACACACATTAGTACGGGGCCACAGTAGCCTAGTTTGATAGGGCATTGTTAAAGTAAAAACAAGAAAAAAGTTACTGTCTAATGATACGTAATGCATGCAAATATTGCTCAATGTTTATTATTCATTAAAAGTGCTTCTTTTTACTTATTAAGCTACTAAATAATAAAATGTATGAAACAAAATATTTGAATCTATATGCTTGCATTATCATTAAGCCCTAGTTTAGGTTCCTAGCCAGTAATCATTCATTCATAGTACATAAACTGCTCTAAAAGTTAGCGATGGGTGAAATACGCCATTGGAATAAAATGACCGATATTCCGGTGTCCCAGTTGAACATTTCAGATACCTGCCAAGTCTATATATATATATATATTTCTTGTTCATATGTAACTCATTATGGTTGAAATGGGTGCTTCACTACAGCCTAGACCTCAATAATTTGGATCTTTGTCATTTTAACTATTATGTAATAAGTTTCACTATGCTTTCTTTTTTGACTATTTTAATACTTATACTTTCAAAATCATTTTTATAGCTATTAGAGATATTTATCAATCCAACCAACAATTTAAAATGGTTTAACCAACTAACACAACTGCAAAATTTATTTACTGATAATTACGCATTTGAATACAGTGCAGTTCTATCCAAAATTCACAAATTCTATAATTTTCTAAACGATGTACATTGCTATAGAATATGAATTTAACATACAAAGATATACTAATAAACAAGAAAAACATTAGTAAATCATAATAAACATAAGAAAATCATAAATTTCATAATATTAAAGATCGAAGTAATAATTTAAGGCTTACCTGTTCTAAAATAGAAACTTGATTTCGAGCAACATGTTGAACAAAATCAGCAAATTGTAGATACTCACTCGAATCCATAGAAGAGTTTATTTATAATGCTGCACACAAAAGGGATATAAGATATATTAACCATACTTGTTTGTATATATACATAGCATATTAGTATAAACACAACTTTTTTGAATCCAACTTCAAAGAAAATTATACTTATGGTTACAGTTACAGAATCCGATACTATTATTTTCAGGATAATTTTTATATAGCAAAATGTTAATCACATTGCCTTGGAGCTCAACATTTTGCTTTCGTATTTTGAAACTCTGTTCAAATACTGCTTGAAACATGTTAATATTTAATGTCCTTTCATAATTAATGCATGTTAATATTTAATTCCCTTTAATCACAGAATTTCATCTAAGTTCGTCAAAAATTGCAAATTTTATAGATCCCGTGGAAAATAATTGCACACACTAATTCAATCTGAAAAGTGCAATGTATATTCAAATTGAAGCAATTAAGATATCTGTAAAATGACAAAGACAGTCAAAACTTTTTATAGATTTATACATTTATTTGCAGTTAGATTTATTCAAAGATATAGTAATATAAGGAATAAAACACAATCGTCATTAGAAAAACACACCCATAAATGAATGGGATAAATGATCAAACGAGGTTATCAAATGAGTAATAGTTTCGTTTATCCTAGAGCTTGACTAATTATCAATTAGTTAACCTTATTTGGCAAGTCAATAGAGCTCAACACATTATTTGTAGTCCTCTAGAATCAATGATCTGTTACAAAAGTTTACGACGGTCTCCTCAAGTTCTAAGATATCTTACTCAAGTAGCAAAATGACTTTAAAAATATTGGCAATCTTGGCCAAGAAAATCCCAATAATGGAACAGAAATGATCGCCATGTTTTCTCCAATATATAGCATGATGAGATAAATCCAATAATGGACGCCGAGTTTACCCCAATATTGGGCCTGTCACGATAAGCCCAATTTTGGATTTGTCATGGTCGTCAATTTATCTTCAATATATTGTGCATGACAGGATAAGCAAAGATTGGTCTTATCGTGAAGGCCGAGATTTCCCTAATGTAGGGATTGCCAAGATAAGCTAATATTTAGTGTCAAGTTTTTCCTAATATACTATTATTGGTTTTAAAGTAGCAGCCAAATTGCTCCCAATATCGGGTACGCCAATGACCAAAGTAAGGAGTCAAGTTTTTGTCAAAATATAGTTTAGCAAGTCAAATCCGTTGTGGCTAATTATTCTCCCACTCAGTTTAATTGCTTTTTTCGTTTAGTAGGAATTTGCTTACTAATTAATATTCAATATTAATTCCGACATTTATATATATATATTTAAAATTCCTGAAGCATATATTAACTGTTGTATAAAGCTGTTGTCTTAAGCGTTCAATTTATTGTTGATCAGTGCTTGTGATTTCGAAACACTGATTTATTTTTCAGTTTGTTTTTCTAATATTTCCAATAATAGTATTTGGTTAACAAGAAAATTTGTCATCAATTTGAAATTAAAATTATATTCTAAATTATTAGTTTTATGTTTATAGAAATCTTGCGTTTCTTTATTCCTAAGCAATTTTCTGAACATTATAATGCACAGAAAATGTTCTTGACTTTATAAAATCGAGAATATTTTATATTCTTGACATTAACTATAAAATTCCTTCAAAATCAAATGATACTTATGTTACAATAAATACTAACTAATAAAATAATAACAAATAAATAAATATTTATTTGTACATTTACTTATTGACATTTAAATTTCATTAAAAATGATCTATTTAAAAATTATTAAAAAAGTTCTCATTCTCTCAGGATTTATTTGGCTTCAGAGTACTTTAGGTATAACACAAGAATTTGTTTTGGTTTTTTATTTAATATATTGCAATTATGTATGTAGTTTATCTCAACACTGTATTTTATAATGTCCTTATAATAATAGTTTCCTTTCGACATATTGATATACTTTAATAATATTTTTCATTTGTAATTTTGATTCGGGATTTTGTAGCAATAATTGCTGAGCTACTTATCGGTGAATTACTTATTATTTATTTTTGTAGAATAAATACATTTTTAAATCTAGACACCGATTGTTGCCAGTATATCAAAACAAACTTTAAATTTCTATCTTAAGTGTCACTATGTAGAGAATTTTATATTTAAATCAAACAATGTATCGAAGAATGTATTTAGCTCTAATAATGATTAGCTTACTAAACTTTTTCCTATAAAATATTGTACTAAAAATCATAGTGAATAAATCAGGGAAAACGAAATTTAAAAATCTTTATAATTCATTTGCATCGTAAATAAATTATAGATCATTTTAACTTTTTACGTTGTTGACTATTTTGCAGTTTTTATGCATTATTTTTTTCAAAAATTATGTTTAGTGAAATAAAAAATTTTCAACATATTTATATTAGCTATTAAACTATTCTTTAATTAAATGTTATTACATATGCATTAATTTATTTATATGTTGATTTCTACCATAAAAAATTATTTTATTCAAAAGGTAGGCTTGTTTGTCAATAATTTACCGAGTTTTGCTGTAATTTAAAATGGATGAAATATGAAAAATATAGTAAAAATATTCAAATTAAGACTTGTCATCATCTATGATTTTTGTTGTAACTTATCTCAGGTTGTCTAGCTAGGCTAGACAACCCCCATAAAACCAAAAATATCTATGATTGTATCTTTCACAATACATGTAGTGAAAATCCAAAGACAGATGCCAAACTAAAAGCAAGTGCAAATCTAAGGAAACTACAAGCCATATGTTAGTGGTTCTAGCTTGGCTATAATGATTACATAATTTATATTGCAGGTGCATGGAAATAAAGCAGTATCTTTTCTTCTGATGATTGTCCCGTAGCCTACATAAATATTTTATGCAATATTTACTAATGCACTTTATTTCTAGGAGGCTTGTGGCTTAGTGGGAGTGCTCCCAAGGCACAGGTCCGAATTTCGATCCTCGGTATGGGCAAGTTTGATTCAGCTTTTTACCCCTTCAGTGAGTTGATAAACTGAGTACTAAGAAGGCTTGGGAACTAAATATTGAGGGTTTCGTGTTAGGCTGACCATCTAACCAGGAAAATACTTCTAAGTCAGGAAGACAGATATGGGCATTATAGGCCTTGTCCGACATGGGCTGTCGTGCCACAGGTTTAGTTAATCTTTACTCTGACCCCAGCCAATTTGTTTAGTAATATTTTAATAATGTAATCAAGTGTAATATATTCAATGGAATTGAAAAACCTAATTTTTTAATTGAATACAAATAAAAAATTTATTAGTAGGTAAATGAGTTTAAAATTTACAAGATAAGCAAGAAAGTTCTTGCCGTTTTTAATGATCCAAAAAAACAAGACCTATAAAAAGTATAGCTTATTTTTAGTCATCGATGTAATCACCAGCTGCATAAAACACTTTCTACCAGTGTGTCTCCAGTTTTGTAATCCCCTTGCTGTGAAACTTATGGGATTTGGACGCAAAGAATGCCGTGAGTGCTTGGCTCAAGTCTGTTTCATCGGTGAAGGATTTTCCATGAACATAATTGCCCAGGAAATGGAAGAGGTCGTAATTTGATGGTGCAATGTCAGGTGAGTAAGGAAGAAAACACAGTGTCTCTCAACCAAATCACTACATAGATTCCTGGCCACCCGTTCGACATGCGGACTTGCGTTTTCGCCAATAACAATACACTTTTGTGATTAACCAATGTTGGTTCCTTCTGTTGCAATGACTGTTGCAGGTGTTCCAACTGCTGGAAGTATAGATCTGCAGTGATCGATTTGTTCATTGACAGCAGCTCATCGTGAACAACTTTACGAATTGTCTACCAGACACATGATCTTAAGTGGGTGATCTTACACTGTGCAGGCTAGTATCCTGGGTTGGCAATCAATGTTTGGAACACTTAGGAGTGCCATATAGGACACACTTTTCATCACTAGTCAGTACCTGATTGAATATGAATGCTAGGGCTGTGAGAAAGCAACGATAAATAGGTTGCCACTCGTTACTGCCTATGGATTTCCAACAACATGTAATGAAAAAACCTATACAGCCTATACGTCTTACCTATGCGGTGCAAATGAAAACTCACCGTTTCATTAGAAACGTTAAATTATCTGGTAAGTTCACTACGTGTTTGCCTACTGTTCTCCTTAATGGCTTCCTGCAGTGTTTTGTCTTCCAAGGCCTATGATCGTCCACTGCGAGCTTTGTCGCAGGGGGGACAAATCCCCTGACCTGAATTTGTGAAACCAATATTTTGTCGTCTGTTTATTCACAGCACTATCCCCAAATGCTTGACATATTTGATAATATAGTGCAGCCGCTAATAAACCCATTTTTAAATCGTAAAGCAAACAATTCCTAACGAACTCTTTTGACGTGGCCGTTTCTCTTTGATACTGTTACGATTGATGAACGAGTGAAGCGAACCTACTTTTATAATGTTTGATATTGCTTCTCTCAACTGGCTGGTGTCTCACCACGTCATACACTAATTTGCATACTTATTCTCACTTAATTCAATCTAAATGTAAAAACGCAAGAATTATTATTATTATTATTACCTTGTATTACTTTAAACGAAATAATAAAAAGGTAAATTTAACAAATATTTATCAAAACTATAAAATCGCTATAAAAAACTCTCCTAAAATCAAATGTTATTTACGTTTTCTATCCTCTTATTATTTATATTCCTTATAAATGTACTAAGTAATTGAATTAAATTACTACGTAATTCTTAGCATCCCAGAAGTTATATAATTGTTGCTCATTCTTTAACAAATGAATAATTTAAAATATAAATTATCACACATGACTTAGACAACATAAAAAGGAAAATTTTAGCTTTTTAATTATTTTTTATACATTTTTACAGTTTATTTTTTATTAAATAAGTCACATAAAACTTACATATTATGTCTTAATTCTTTCGTATAAATATTTTCATGGAAATAAAGAATTCAAATTGTCTGGCAAAAACACATTGCTTTAAAATTGTCAGGCTTAAAAAATTGCTTAGGTTCAAGCCAAGCTTATCCTCATAACCAAGTACTCGAATATTTATATTTAAAAGCTTTAATGATTGCATAGGAAATATTCTGTTTCACAGATCACAGCTAAAGTAATTTCCTACAAGGATATTTTCTTGGTATCCTATTTTACATTTTCAAAACAAATAAAATCAATCACATTTAATATAACATTGTTTGCATTTGTGTCAAGAGAGGAACATAGCTTTGTATCATAGTTTTATAATTATTGATTTCTTATGCATTTATTTATAGGTAAGCCTGTCACAAGAATTACATTAGTAGTATATGAAAAATATATCTGCTTTTATATCTGTAACGTAAGTTTTACTGTCCATTATTTCCATCTTATAATGACTAAAATAAAATTCTAAGTGTTAACGGAAACAGATTTTGGCTTGCAGGTATGAACTTCTCTTTAATAAAGAATAATAAATTAATACAACTTATACACACAGAGTTCAAACTGTTACTAATTTATCATTGCTATAGAAGTGTTATTTTGATTTATAAATTAATCTGAAATATTGAAAATAACTAAAAATCTCAAGTATCAGATATATTTTAATTGTTAATTCAATTGAAAATGCTTAACAAACATTGTAACGGCTTGATCTATGTTTTCAGCAGAAATTAGTAGCCAGTATAAAAATGATTCTATTTCTAATTTGTATGAAATATTTCTGATATAGTATAAATGTCTGAATTCTGTGCCTAAAAAAGGTATATAATTTAGTTAAAAATTTATGATTTCTTAACGATGTAATTAATGGTAATTTTGTATTTGCCTAATCATAACATCATAAAGTAATATCTTATCTAATGTTTCCTACTTGAAAATGCAAATTTTTATTTATTTATTTTATGTTAATGTCACAATAAATAAATACTGGTTCTAAAATTTATGAAGCTTAAGAAATGTTTACCTAGATCCTTCATGCTTAAAATTTATGCCAACTTTTCAGCAACAAACAAATCAAAAGATATTTAAAAAATTTTCTGAATAATCTATCAAGCATTTATATTGGGCATTAATTAGAGACCGTTTCCAGAATAGCCCTGTAATTGTTCAAAAATCTTCCTGATTGAGTTGTCACATTTTTTTTAATTGTTCATTACAGAACTTGTTTTTGGCAAAAAAAAACAGTATTGAAACGAACAATTATAATATAATTTAATATTTGTTTATGGTAAGATCAAATGCTTAATTGAAATAGTTAACAATTAAAGCTATATCCAAGATATAATTATAATATTTTGATTATAACCATATATTTTTAAAAAAACCATCAACTATGCAAATTTCGTCTTGAAGCTTTTTAAAATTGAAAAAAAATTTTTTTTTTGATATAGAAAAGAATTCCAATTAATTTTTAGATATGGTGTATCTAAGAAACATGTGAAACGGCATTTTCATTCTAATAATTTTTATTGAATTTATATGTGCTAGGCAGCAAATTAAAGACAGCTGGATGTTAGAAATGTAAAGAAATGTAATTTATTATATAGATTGTAAAAAGGCATGTTAAACAAAGATTTCAAAATAAACTATTCTGTCCAGTTAATATTTTCAGGAGGGGGTGGGGGATTTCTGCATCAGGGCAATTGATTAATTTTAATAAATTATTTGGAAATTCAGTTTTTTAAGATTAACTAAAGGCCCTATAATCATTTACAGTGTCTATTTCATCAAGCGCTAATCATAACTAACAGTTGATTAAGTATATTTTAAATTTATTGTGAATAATGTTATTTTGATACAGTATATTCAGGTAAATATTAGCGCTAATTAGAGAGCTTAAAGAAACAAGTCTTTATATAATCTACTTTTAAAGATAATCAAAGAAGAATAGTTGTTATTAATTATTAGTTAGATCTAAGCAAAGAGAATGATCGTCTTCCCAAGCCTTATTCGAGGCTACATAAATTTTATTCAACTGTAAATTATTTTTGCTGTTAAATGATTGGTCACCGTATATTTTATTTTCCCTTTTGCACTAACCAGTGTGATATATAAAATCTTTAAAACTCTTTAAGAGCCTTTTCTTATATATATTTTTTATTTTTTGATTGATTAGCATCATTGAAATGAGAAAGGTATTGATTTAAATAATTGTTACCAATAATTTATTGTAAAACTTTAAAAGCATTTTTACATTTATGTGGGATACAATGTGATATACTCAATGGCTGTAAATGAAATGTATCCGAATTCGGTTATAACGAACGCAAAGGAATCGCGATATTTGTTTCCTATAACCAAGTGCTCGTAAAAAAATGGATTCTTGAAAAGTTATGAAAATTCATGCACTTTTACAATATTATAGATTTTTTATTTGCATATTTTATTTTTGTAATGTTAAAAATACATTTATTAATTTTCTAGGAATTGCTCTGTTTTCTCATACTTGTGTCTCTGAGACGAATCATAGTCTGGAAAGCATAGTAATTTGCAACTGCTGTTTTGTAAAAAAGTTTTTCTTCGCATTGAACAGTCATTGAATATGTTGTGGGCGTTTCAGCGTGAAATTCTTTCTTTTGGTCTTTGTCATCGCCCCTTTCATTATTTCTTTTCGTCTGTCTTAGCTTGAGTTTACTTTCCATATTCTCGACAGTAATTATAACAGAAATTGTAATATTAGATTGAACAGATGCATCATTTTTTAAATTCTTCGCCTCTCATTTCCAAAATTTAAAAATCATCTATATGTTTTCCTTTTCAGCAGTGATTTGCTTCTCTAAAAAATGCCCAGTCACAGATCTTGCAAAAACAATTGCGAAAAGGAATTAGCTGGGCTGACGAAGTTAAAATCAATAGAAATTTTAAGAGTCGCAAAAATATTGTTCACTGTAACCGGAATTTGTTTGTTAAAAGTGAAATATGTTGCCATGGACTTTTAATTGTATCGACGAAATATTTTTGATACCCTCGTTAAATCAGTGCTCATAATAAGCGATATTTCAAAATCTTGATTGGAGGTGGTCACTCAACATCTTAAATTATTTATTTGTCAGTCGCACCTTGCTGAGTCCTGTTCTTGTAATAATGTGAATCACTATAAGAAAATGTGCCTAAATTATTTTAAACATAGTCAGTATAAATGCAATACCAAACGATAGTCAAGTTCTTATGGCATTCTGTTCCAGACAAATTGGATTGGAAAGCAAAACCAATGTGTCTTATGGAAGGTCAAATTACACAAATACCATCGCAAAAATTCTGAAATTAACTGATATAAAATATTTAATTTGGCATGTATCTTAGTGATTGTGTAGTGATTTTCTCCACAAATTTGCAGTAGTGTAAGGTTTTCAAGTACATTGAGTAATAAACAAGCATGTTAATGGCTTCTTTACAGGTCTTAATCAGGCATGAACTTTCCATCCGCAAGTAAATATTTCTAGCACATAGAATATTCATGTTTCAGTGAGAATGTGCTGCAATTAGCAAGTATGTGTTAAATTTTGATAATACATAATAGAATGTCGTTTTTACGAACTTCTAATTTACGAATACTCACGTATTTAGGAACAAATAGCTAGTTCCTATCCTGACAACATAGGCACTTTAATAATTTAATTGCCCTTTATGAAATTAAATTTTGAAAAATCTCTTTTTTTTTCCGAGCTTTTGTTTCTGACAAGTAATCTTCTTTTCCATTTTTGTCACTTATTTTTATTTTTTGTGATCTGATATTTTACAATTTTTTATTTGATTTCCTTTTTATTCAGGGTGGTGCAGAGGAAACGCATGTTTTTCAATATTGAATTACTGGGACACAATGGGTTGAAAATAATAAAAACAAGTATGATATGATAGGTTTTTTAATGCAGTTTTTGAAATTCCACACCATATTTATGTTCGGAAAATAATGTCTTTGAGATGACGCCCTTCTTGTTGGATACAAATTTGGATTCTCTTCTGAAAATTACGGATGGCTCTCTCCAACATTTCATTCGGCATGGCTTCAATTTCCTGACGAATGGAATTCTTAAGGTCATCGAGTGTGCGAGGCTTGTTGATGTACACTTTTGATTTCAAATATCTCCACAAAAAGAAGTCACATATCAACAAGTCGGGGCCAGTGAACATCACCAAATCTCGAAATCACATGTCCTGGGAACATTTGTCGAACCACTGCCATGGGATACTCTCCCCGTGTGAGCTGTGGCACCCTCCTGCTGAAAAAAAATGTCTCTCATGTTCACTTGATGTCTTTCAAATTCTGGACGAAGGAAGTTGTTTAACATTTCAACGTAGCGAGCTGATGTAACAGTACCTGCAATTCCTTCCTCTTCAAAAAAATAGGGTCCAACAATCCTCAACTTTGAAACGCGGCACCACACTGTTACCTTTAAACTGTGCAGAGGTCTTTGGTGTAATTCTTGTAGGTTATCTGATGCCCAATACCGACAGTTTTGAACATTGACGTAACCTTCAAGATGAAAATGTGCTTCATCACTCATGAAGATTGTAGCATCAGGATCTTCCGTAGACATTTCATCCATTATGCAACAAAACTCTGCGCTGTACAAAATCCCCTTCATTAAGCTGCTGGACGATCATTATTTTGTACGGATGGAAATTAAGGTCATCATGTAATATGCGGTGAAGCGAACGACGTGACATACCCAGCATTACAGCATGTCGTCTAGTCGATCGTCTAGGACTAGTAACATCTGCCATTCTGACTCGGTCCACATTTTCCGGAGTACGAACTGAACGGGGAAGACCAGGTGGTTTCTTTTTCATCACAGAACCAGTACTTCTAAACGGTGCAACCCTTAGGAGTACGGTATTTTGATCAGGTACTGCACCTCGACATCCAACTCTAAAATATTGACGGAAAAGACGTTGCACTGTGACTACAGAGTCATTGTTTCTAAAAAACTGTTCGACACCGAACACACGATGTTCTACGCTCCAACGCTCCATAGCGACTGAAACGGCATTGTATGGGCCGTCTGCTAACATTCGTTGTTCAAGGTCACTACCCTTTCCCGTCGCCGTATACTAGCGGTTCGAAAAACATGCGTTTCCTCTGCACCACTCTGTATAATGCCTAGAACGTGATTCATTCTTGTAGAATAAAGCGTAAGCATTGTGGGAAAAATAACATATCGGACATTTAATGGGAAAAAACTGATGTACTGAATTCGATTCCTGAACAACAACAACAACAAATTCTTTCAAATTTTGAGCTTAGCTATTCTGTAGTTGGATTTGTTTCATTGGAACAACTCAATTTATGAAATTTCGTTTGTCGAGAGGGAGATTGAGACGGTTCGGATTTGTCGCAGTTGAAAAAACGAACGTTTTTATCAATTGAAGTAAAAAATTTAAATTCTAAAAGTAGACAAAAATATTGAAGATAAAAATTCAAAAAATATGAAATTTCAAAGAACAGCCAACTTTTTAAAAACTTGGAAAAATCCCTAGAAAAGGAACAGCGGTAAAAGTGCTATCTCTAGAGAATATTGTAGAATCAGAATATCCAAATCTGATAAAAAAAATTTTCCTTGCTTGGTTGGTTGAGACAAACGAGAGGAATGTACATTCTTGTTGGAGGAAATGTCATTAAAAAGAAATCTAACCACTTTGCTGTGAAGCTGGACATAAAAGATATCAAAGCATCAATGGTTGATTTAAAACTAGACACTGTTTGAGAGGTTTAGAAAATTGTGTGTTGTGAAAGTGGAATCAATAAAATGAAAGTGTTTTTAAATATAAATTTTATTTTACGCGTGTTTCTTATATTTCATTCTAAATAATTCTTCCTTATTATTTTATTTATAAGGAAAAAATAAATTGGTAAAAATAAAATCAGATTTTAATAATCTAATACGTTGTTTTCTATTTCATGAATTTTCTATTTTAAGAACTTACCGGTCGCTACGAGTTTGTAAAAACGAGAGCCTACAGTATTGTACTGAGCTTCGGGGTTCGTGTGGATTGAGAGTTGAATAAAGCAACCACTCAATGAACACAAGACTTATTCGTAAAAATTCCACTAGAAATACCAGCTGTAATAATCACAATTATACAGCTACAATTCGTCAGATACAATAAGTAACAGCTTCCAATCACAGGTCTCAAATACCTCAGGCAGAGAACAGCTTCTCTAAAATAGCAGTCACGACTAATCGTCTTCACTCACTGACTGTCTTTACAAAACTAACTCCTTCTATGCTGGGCTGCGGTATTTACACCTGACCTGGCGGGGAAATCTACCGATTTCGCCAAGGTTCTGGAAGCTTCTAAGCTATCTCGCTAAATATGGGTCCTAGAGCTTAGGTCATGGATGTTTCCAAAAGTATCTATTTCTCGCCAAGTCACGAAAAATCGCGCCAACTGTAATTAAGTTTTCTCGCCAAAATACTGCCAAGTCACCAAATCATTAGAAAACCCGCTTTTAACGTATAACACACTAAAATTGCAGTATTTACTGCAATTTTTACCTAAAATGTGAGTATTTCCGATCTGCCTGAGATATTTTAAGACAAATACAATAATTATTTATAATTTGTTACAGTATAAAGTATTTCCATAAAGCCTTTATTTTGTACATAAAAAAATTTTCTTGAAAGAAAATACCTCTTGAAAATCCTAAAAAAGCAATTGTTTTCGTGTCCAGAAAGTAGCGGGTTTGATGTTCGACGCAATTAAAAGCCGTCAAGTTTAGAGGATGAACTTGTACCTTCGTGATTTATAAATAACTTGTAAAAATTTTTAATGTTGAAAATTTATATAAATTCTGATGTTCATTTTAAAAATACAAAATGGGAAAAACTAAGTTTTTCAGTTATTTTTTTATAATCAAATCACCTTTCAACTAATATATCTCAGAATATATGCGTATGAAGGATAAACATATTCTACAAACAGAATGGATGCTTGAAAGTGCTTTCTAGATTTCTTTCCTAAAAACCCGTAAATATTTTTTAATTGTTCTTCAAGAAGGTATATGAAATCAATCTTATTGTAATTTTGCAAAAACTCCACTATGTGAAATTTTCAAATAAACCTTTCTAAAGTAAAATATTTGTGAATAATAGCACTTTATTATTATGGTGAACAAAAGTATTGTGAAATCACAATTTCTGTACATGCACTTTTTCTGGTACTTGTCGTCATGAATGTGCATGTATATAACTTTTTCTTCTTCCTTTTCTGTTGCATTCTAACGATTGCGTCATGCAAGTGAATGCAAAACAATGCTGGGTATTGGGAAAAGTCTACAAAAAATATTATTTATGCTCTTATAAGCAATGCTCTATTAGCCAAATACTGTTTAATAAAGTTAATTGGAGTTTTATTATTAGTTAAAATATTTTCGTCTTTTTATTTGTTTATTCATAATGTTAAAATTTATATATATATATATATATATATATATATATATATATATATATATATATATAACAATAAAGTAATATTTTTGAAGGATTGTATTTATATATCGCTGTTAAATCTTTTATTAAGCTTGATAAATTGTAAAATATTTAATAATAATTATATTCAGTTATATGGTACAAGATTTTTATTATTGTGGAATTGTTTTCGTAACACAGTTAATAACTTCGGTCTCAATCGTAAAAACGTTATAATATTGATAATACCTGTCATATGCAGATATAATCTATAGAGTTTTTTACAGTCGCGGGTTATTTTCATAACTCTATTATAACCTTGATCATTAGTAATGAAATAGTATCTAATATTGATAGTTGTGATTTGTAGATATATTCTATACAATTCTTTTTAAATTGCTGTAAAAATTAATTCATACCGTTATAATATATCGTTTATCAAAAATATTATAATATTACGTTTATCAAAAATACTAATTTTGATAAACCGTAAAAAAATAAAGTA
Source organism: Latrodectus elegans (assembly GCA_030067965.1). Lineage (NCBI taxonomy): Eukaryota > Metazoa > Arthropoda > Arachnida > Araneae > Theridiidae > Latrodectus > Latrodectus elegans. The sequence continues at coordinate 48,353,812 of CM057816.1, read as the reverse complement.
ATGTTTGTGTAAATATATTTCATTGGACACTTTCATCATTGCTGAATTGTCTTCAAAGCACAATTACTGAACTTGGTCAAACATAAATAAATTATGACTAAAAATAAAATACCTGGCATCCATACACTTTTTCATTTGATTTTATATAACTTTTATACATAACATTTAGTTCTGAGTATTTTGAAAACCGTTATAGAGTAACAAGAATAAAACAAGCAATTTTAAAATTTCTTTTTTTGAATAAGTGCACTTCCTTTTAATTGAGTTTAACAAATATCATGTTGCAAGAAATATGAATATACCACATCTATTGATATTCTATAAAGTTTTCGTATCTAGATTTAAAATTATACATTGTGCCGAAAAAAATATTCTTATAATTTAACCTACTGAAAATTAATCATAAGAACCATTTTTACTGGAATTCAAGGGTAGCCATGGAAATAGATGACTGTTTACAAGTGGTTGTTGTAATCCAAGGGTCTACTGGATATCGACCATAAATTTTTAAAATTTAATTTTTTTGGATTATAATCATTATATAATAATTAACATTTCAACGAGTATAAATGCTGATTTGCATGGAGTAAAGTGATCCACTCATATAAAGTTGTTTATAATGCTGTTTTTGGACAAATGTCGAATGCTGTCATCGGCTTGTATTTGTTTTAAAACTAAGGAACTGATATTGAACCAATTATTAACCAAGATTACTTAAAACTAAGGAAACCCATTCGACATTAAACAGACAAGAATCCTCAAGGCGCAGCCAATAATAAGTAATCTTTTGGGAAACTTTAAAAAAATTTTATGAATGCAATAAGCATAACTACCATATAAAATGGAATTGAACTTATGCACACGTACAAGGGTTACTCTGAAATTATTGAGATACGCGCAGACGAGAATTTACAAAATAAAAATAACGGTTTAATTTTAAAATACAAAGTATTTTAACACAGAAGACGATTTTTTACTGACTTACTTCAACTTGTTTAGCGTAGAATAAATTTTAAACAGAAGAGAAAATGGAGTTGAAGCGAGAACATTTTCGGGCTATGATTTTCTACGATTTTAAAGCAGGATTAAATCAAGAAGAATGCGTTCAATCGTTGCAATTAGCATTTGATGATGAATCTCCAGCTCGTACTACTGTATTTAGATGGCTTATAGAATTTAGAAAAGGTCGCAATTTTCTTCAGGATGAAGAACACACAGGAAGGCCGCCGTCGGCAGTAATCCCGGATAATGTGTCTGCCATACGAAAAACGTTCATGGATGATTATCGCTGTACCAATCAAATGATATAGAAGGAACTTAACATTGGATCCACAGTCATACACAAAATCATTCATGAAGAATTACAAATGAAAAAAGTAGTTTGCCGTTAGGTTCCTCATAATCTAACTGAGCACCAAAAAGAGAAGCGTGTCAGAATCAGTAAAGAAACTCTTAAATTGCTAAATGATGGTGGCCACCGCATCATTTCTAAAATTGTAACAAGTGATGAAACGTACATACCGTTTTTTGACGTTCCAACACGTCAAGAAAGCAAAGTATGGGTCTTTGAAGATGATCTCACGCCGACAATGGTGAAAAAACAACGCGCATTGAAAAAAGTGATGTATGCCATTTTCTTCAGAAGTACGGGATTGGTCAAAGCCATCAAGTTGGAAGGACAGAAGACAGTAACAGCAAACTGGTATACCACTAAATGGCTTCCAGAAATTTTACAAGAACTGGATGTTAAGGGACTGATATGCTTCACAATGACAATGCATCTTCACATACAGCCGGTTTAACAGTTGAGTTTTTTAACCAAAAGCAAATTAAAGTGATCGAACATCCGCCGTATTCACCTGATCTAGCTATGTGCGACTTTTGGTTACTCTTTAATCTAAAAGAGAACTTACGTGGACGTCGTTTTCATTCAGAAGAAGAGATTGATGTGGCTATAAATGCATTTTTTCCAATCTATTCCAAGAAATGAATGGCTTGAGGCATTTAATCTGTGGAAAATTCGTCTACAAAAGTGCATTCATGCTAGAGGAGACTACTTTGAACACACCTAAAATATTGTAAGTATAACTTTAAAAACCTAGTTGTATCTCAAAAATTTCAGAGTGACTCTCGTATAATTTGATTCTGAAATCATACAATGATTGAAGATGATATAAAAAGTAAGATAGAAGCTCATTTTCACGAACCTTAATTTACGAATATTTAACAAATCAGTGGTCTCATGGATACAATAATAATTTTACTTCCCATTTTCGAACAAACATTTTGAAAGATTTATTTTTTTTTTACGAATTCATTTTTATGCGTCTTTCGTTAACATTTATTTTTTTTTATTATGATCTTTTTTAATTTCATGGTAAGGAAACTTAAATCAACATTTTTATTTCCGAAGCGTAAATATTTTGCACAACTGAATAACTAATTGTATAACTAATGTTGAAATTCTGAATTTCTTGAAGTAATTCATACACAATTTCACCCCCTATAATCGAACTCATGTCTAACAGTCCATGCATCGGAATACAATCAATTGCTTCAAGTTATCGGAAAAATGCTCGTGCAAGGAATGCCCATAGCTTGAGATCTCCTTATGAAAATAAATTCCAGTTGCAATACATTTGTCAATACCGGCTGGAATAACATTAAAAATAGAACATTATCCAGGTCATATTGATGTACAGGATTCATCAAAGAAGCTATCCTAACAGAAGAACATCACTACTTGACGATTTGAGTGAAGTTCGAATTACTTTATCCATGAACTCCGGCAAAGAAACCCAACTGCAACCAAAAATTTCATTTCAGAATTCACTGAATGTGAAATCAAATGTAATTTGTGCGTGAAAAGTGTCAGATGACTAAAAAAGAACATAATGCATGAAAACGAAAAAGAAATTTCAGATACCAAACAAGAAGGAAATGACGTAATGCTGAGACCATTTGGAAAACAGTCAGATAAAAGGGTTTATCGAAAGCAATGGAAAAGTGTGTTTTTAAAAATGTATTCATGAAACAGAAATGTATAAAAAAAATTACTTCCCCTGATTTTTTGTCAAGTGTTTTTATCTTTAAGTGCAATTTTCAGTAGTATAATTATGTTGTTTTTTAGCATACAACGCACAGAAAAAATTTGAGGAAATCGCCCGATAAAGATTCCCAAGCATTCCGCAGCCTGTCAAGTCAACTCTTTTTAAAATAAATCTTTCTCTTAGAATGAGTCGATTGGGAATTCTTGATATACATTTACTAAGACACGATAAATACAAGAAGGATGGGGTATCGTAATAATTTTGCCTAGGCTATCGAGTACTCTTTAACCGGCCCTGCTTATAATTAACACTTTTCTATAATTTCTGGCTTGGAAACCGGATTCAGTTATCACAATTCCTAATATTTAGCGGAAAACTGGAAGCACACAAAACAAACTTCAACGTGCATACAAAATTCAGAAGAGTAATGTCCATCACCTATAGTTATTAGTAGGTATGATCGAAATCGCCACCTTCAAATTTCTGCTTTCTGAAAGAACAAAACTAGTTAGATTCTGAAAAGTTTTCAAGTAAAAGTTTTATTTTGCAACACGAGAATATGTTCCATTAACTGTGAAAAATTCTCCAGGAAGGTAATACGTCTTAAGTTTTAGAAAGTCTTATAGTGTTTAGTTGCTGGGCTATCCACAAAATGTTGTTGAAATGTTAATCTGGGAAAGAAAACATTATCTTTATATAAACTTTTCGGTGATTTTCGCAAATCATTTGATCTCGATAACAGGGAAGCTCGCATTTTCCGAAACAATATCAACCAGGCTAATGAATTAGAAGATTAAAATTTGCATTTGAGTCGTGTTTATATAGAGTTTTCATGGATAAAAAATAAAAATCTGTTTCAAACCTTTTCAAAATGTTTTTTAATTAATTTTTTTAAAAAAAATTTGATTTATAACTTTATAAAAAATATAGAATTTAGGTTCTATGTGATTAGAATTCCGAAATTTTTCTTCAATTCTATCGCATAATAATCGTACAAGGGTTTACTGAATTTATATGATTTCAGTGTAACAAAATGCACATCGTGCAAAATACTATAAAATAACCAACGAGTTTGCTTCATAATATTGTAAATAGATGGCAGTGCGATCTCGAGATGGAAAATTTTGCAAGAGAAGGAAATGAAGTAGGAAACGATGCGATGCCAACGTTTTATCAGATATATATATATTTCTGATAAAACGTTATATATATATATATATATATGTATATATATATATATATATATATATATATATATATGTATATATAATCTTACTGCTATTAAGTTTCTATGGTAAATTAATTAGGGAGTTGAAGCATGTTTTATCAATAAAAGAAAACCATTATTATCTAAATTTATTTCGGTAATCGAGTAATTTAAATGATTTAAAACTATAAAATTAAAGTAAATAAAAAAAAGAGAAAAGTTTCACCAAGAAGAGAGTATTTATAAAAAATAATAAGCATTTAAAATCATAGTAATTTTTGGTTAATCAGAAAATAGTTTAATAGTTTTATTTTTAAATGAATACTTAAAACCCATTCTCATAAAAGTCATTTTACTTTTAACAGTCATTTTTGCTTCATTTATAAATAATCTAAATTTGTCACGATTAATCGTTGTAGATTGCCATTTTAATAATTAATTAATTGTTCATTTCGTTATGAATGTTAAATAAAAGTGCACGATTATAAATTAGTGAAGAAAAAGGCTGAACAACCTAATACTAAGCCCAAATTAAAATAAAATATAAGAAAAAGTAAAATTGAACTAACGAAATAACCTTTTAATGCATTTTGTAAGCTAAGTATTATTTTAAACTTAAAATGGATTTCCTCATCCATCTAAATCAATAAAATAAATGACAAAAAGGAGAATCATGTTAAAGTACTTATAATATAACGAGAATTATCAAAAAGCACGATATAATACTGAGGTTATAAACTAGAAAAATAATGGAATTTAATAAATTTTTATATTGAACTACCACAAAACACGTTTATAGGAAAGGCCATTTTCATACATCTTCACAGAAGAAAGGACAGAGTGAACAAAACAAGAAAGTGACATCCATGCCCGAACCGGGATTGAAACACCGCTCCCACAGCATAAGAGTCAGCAGGCACAACCACTCAGCCATTGGTTGGTCCGGTGTAGTATATTAAGAGTAATATATTTAATAACATTAATTAACGATATGAAAAAATTAATAAACTTAAAATTAGTTTTAAAATGAATAACATCATAGATAAGGCTGTTATATGGAAAATAAATTTAGCACTATGAAAGTTATTTTAAGACCTCTCTGCTTACTTCCAAATTTTTAATACTACTTATCAACTATTATTAAAGTTATAATTACTATAACAGTTTTTGTCGAAAGTTGTTGTAAAATTTAGTAAAATAATTACATTTTACTATCACACTTTTTTTTATACTTCAAACAAGTTTTCTATAATAATTAATGACAACATTGTCAACGATTATTATAGGTTCCATTTTAATTCTTATACGTAAAAGTAAGAATAATTCTTAATGAATGATCCGACATAGAATTCTTTATTTTTATTTTTCCCATTTTCTTGAATTTTGACATCGTTGTTTTTGACAAGTTTCATTATTTTAAATGCAGAACTAGAGCTGTAAGAAATTGTGGATTGATATTCAATATATTTGGCGCCCATGTTTGAATAATGATGTTTGTGAGCACATATTTATTGATTTTCATCCAATTTTAGGTATATATATATATATATATATATATATATATATATATATATATATATATATATATATATATATATATATATATATACACATATATGCATGTTAATTTCAATTTATAAATCATACGATACAAATTAATGTACCACAATTATTATATTGAAAAAAAACATCGAATTTTTTTATTACATTTTGACACATCGTAGTGCGCACCCAAGCGGCTTAGGTTACTCAAAGGCATCTCAATATTCATCATGTAAGAAATCTAGTTTATAGATAGTAAACCATGGTCACGTGTTACAAGGGAAGTCTGAAAAATTTCCAAGCACACACTCCAACAAACGTACATGCTACATTTAGAAACAACACCGATTCCATGATGTTCAACAATAACTGGAATCAAACCTAAGACCTTACAATTGGAACACCACTGTCCAGTTACTGGTTATCTATGAAAAAGGATCTGAACTGCGTAAAGACAGTTCTATAACTGAGCAGCAGATATCGTATTAGCAATTTGGTAAAGTATAAAAACCGTCATAAGGTATTTCTTCTAATAAAGCATTATTAATTATTGTATCTGTTTTAAAACTAATTTTTGTAATATTATACATATTCAGGTGCTGCAAAATATTAACTGACTTAGCATAATGTACTCTGCAATATTAAATATCCCTGCAAAGCTTATCAATTAGAAATTTTAATGCCTAATTTTGCGTTATACTTCGCACAAACTTTGTAAACTTTCATAAACTGTGAACAGACAAGGCAGATTTTTTTTGTGATGAAGGAAGGCATTGTAATATAGCACAATTAGCATGTGTTTTATTTATGTATATAATTAATATATGGTATATATTTGTGTGTGTGCTCTTTTTCTAATACATTCTTCATTATACGGTACATCATTTTATAACTTTACTGTATTATGATGTAACTAGGTACTTATTATCAAGACTACTTTGAGTCTTCAGAAATGCTCTATTTAACAATATTAGTGCAATATATTTCCATCATTAATTCTTTTAATTTGCAATATTTACATTGATAATTTGTGCAATATTTTTTTTTAACTTTTTTGAAGCAGCTTTACTATTTATTCTATTACAATTATATTTTTTTGTTCAATATTCTTTTAATCGTGATGGTTACAATGCGCAGATTGAACTGCTGCAAAATATTAACTGAATCAGCTCTTTGCCATCTGTATTACTTTAAATATTCTACCGTTTATCACCAACAGCAAATGTTAAATCTTCAATTTTATACCATTCATGTAAAAAAAAAAAAAAAAAAAAAAAAAAAATTTTAAACTTAACTATCTGCGTATAAACAATGCAGACCTTTGGTATTGTGAAAAATGCAATGTTACATAAAGTTAAGGCTATACAAGTTAAGGCCATATATATATATATATTATAGATTGCTTATATCTGTTATAACCAGGATCAAGATAACTAATATAGATTTCCATAATCAAGGTTTGGTATTTTTAGGTATAACCTATTTTTAAAACTTTTAGTGCAATATTTAGCCCATGTCATTTCCTATAATGGAAATTCTGTAAGTATTTTGTCGATGATATTTTTTTCACAGTCCTACTTATTATTTATTTGTAGAATCTTAGATATCAACTGAAATAAAATTCTGTTTTTAAAATTCGCTGCAATTCTGTCGCAACCAGATGAATTACGTGGTGGAGCCATACCTGATAGCCTTAGGTACAGACCAGGTGCTCCATCGAGTATATTATGTCCTATCATTGGAAACAGTGAGTCAAGCACTATAGAAATAAAATCATTGATTTGTTTGTATTTGCGTAGAACTTTAAGCCTTAATATGAAAATTATGATTTAAAATTGCATATATATTAGTTCTGAAATTATTAAAATACTCAACAATTTGTAACCATTTCTTCCTATATTTATATTTCATAAAAAAAAAATTTACAATAATAAATTTTTAAGAGTAAACTTTATATTGCGATGATTATTTTAAAATTTATATTTACACTTTAACTTCTTTTCATTGATTTGAAAATTTGAAATAATAATTGAATTTGAAAATTTGAAATAATTTTGTGGTTATGCTCTATTAAATTTATACAGATCTATTATTATCCATTCATTGATTATTTGGTATTTAATCTAACCAGTATTCGTTTGTAGCTTAGTCTTACTTTACATCTGTGTTTTAAAGAGTGTCGAAAGGTGAATCGAATTTCCGAACCGTTGAACAGTTTGTCGGTTCGGTTCCCATTTTGAGGATAGGTGTTTGTAATGGTTCTAAAACTACTTTAAAATACAATTCCTGGTTCAACTTGTCCACATTTATGATCAGTGACTGTTGTTGCATACTATTGTCTAGCCAAATAAAACCGACAAGCTATTGTTTTATTAACACATTATAATAAATGCATCCTAGAAAACGCCCTGCTGGCGCCTTGCTTTTTGGGGGAACTAGAGGCCAATAGACTTGTATTTCACGCTTCAGCAGTGGTCATCTAAGGGGCCTCAAATATGTGCAGGGTCAAAAGACTTTTAGTCTGTGCAAAAAATGTAAAGCTGAACAGGCATCGCCTGAGCATATCTTGAGAGCTGCTTGAATTTTGACTTGAATGAGGCTTTTTCAAAGCCCCTTATATTTTTGGATTTCCTGGCTGTATACGGACTTGTGGAGTTGGTCTAGTTTTGAAATTGGACCCTCTTGGATTAGCAACAACAAAAAGAAATACAATTACTGTATTTTCAAAAACTTGTTTTTGCAAAATACTTTAAATGCATTTAGAACTTATATTGAGGATGGTAAAATGAAATTAATTTTAATATACATGATATAGTTATGTTTTTTAAAATATGAGTTTCTTAAAAATCAGATAGATTAACACATGTTTCCTGGAAACTTTTATGGTTTTTTTTAAAAAAGCTTAAATGAGAAAAACTGATTAATTCTTAGATTTATTTCTTTGTCAATTACAATTGATATACTAGGTGCATGATTATAATTGATATACTAGGTGCACAATTACAATTGATATACTAGGTGCACGATTACAATTGATATGCTAATTGCAGGATTACAAGTGATATACTAGGTGCACGATTACAATTGATATGCTAATTGCAGGATTACAAGTGTTATACTAGGTGCACGATTACAATTGATATACTAGGTGCACAATTACAATTGATATACTAGGTGCACAAGCGTATACACGCATAAAAAAGGGGGGGTTTGAATGATAAATTTTACTATACATGCTTCCTAATCTTGAAAAGTTTTCGAGTAATGTGAATTTTTTTTAATGAACCTAAACCAAAGGTTCTGTGAGTAATACAAAAGTAAAAGAGTTAACAATCGAAAAAGATAAGATATTACGAGTAAAAGAAAAGGTAAAAATTATATTAACAAATAAAAATGAAGAAAAATAATTCGTTTTTAAACAATATCTAATTATGTCTTTTTTAGGGTAAACATTTACCACAAAAATAAGCACAAGTTAAATATAAGTTGCTTTATTAATACATTATTTTCTCATACAATAAAAATAAGTTGGAACTGATTTATAATTTTATGTCAGAATTCTTTGTTAATACCAAACATTTTGAATATTTCTCAAGTATATTTTGATATTCTTGAGAAACTTCAAAAAATATCGGTAGTAAATTTAACTGATTAATAAACAAAAATTGTTGCTCCTAATATCGTTATTAGATCCCATTTCATATTTTTATATTTATAACAAACATATTAATTTTTAAACTTACATCCAATATGCATTGTTTCCAGTGAAATCATTAAATTTTATTTTGAAGAGTGATTTTGTTAAAACTTTTCATGTTAAAATGGTTTTTCAATTGCGTTAAGGTAGAAACTTTTCAATAGAGAACTTGAACATTTGAATTTGGGGGAAATGAATTTAAGTTTTCGAATGAGTTATGGTATTTGAAAATTCCCTTTGAAGACATTACTTTGAGAAATGATTGTTCCCTTCAAGAACACACATTAAGGATATGTTAACTTGATTACATGAAAATATTTAAAAGCTTTTCAATTGAGTGTTCGAAAAAGTTTATTTAGTTAGAAGAAGATTCGCGCTTTCCACTTTTATATATGATTATGGAAAGTATTTGTTTTAGTAAACTGTTCAATGGAAACATTAAAAAAGGTTGAAAACGCTTACAAAATTTTTAGTTGAACTCGAAAATTAAAATTTCATTCAGAAGAATTTTTGAATTCTAAATGGGATGCTTCATTTCTAAATATAATTATAAGTATGGAATGCTTAATTAAAAATCATAATGAAAAATAAAAATGTATTTTTGTAAGCATTAAAAACTATTCAATAGAAGCTTTCACAATTTTGTAAGTGCGTGTATGTGGGAGGGAATGCGTATGTGTATTTGAATTTTCGAATGGTTCATAAAATTTAAATATTCCTTTTTTAATCACAGTCGGGAGAAACAAAATTATTTTTGAAGAATTTAATATGAACATTGGTGAATGTTTGAGAACTCTTACATATATTTTTTCTCAAGGACTCACATTTTTAAATTGATAGAGAGAAAAAAAAATTCTGTTTTCGAATTATTCGTTCGATTCATATATTCAGTTTCTAAATATAATCATGGAAATCAATGTTTCTTTAAGTAATTTAGTGTAAACATAAAAGAACGATCGGGAATTGAGTGTTCAGAAATTATAAATTAAGTGAAAACTATTTGGATTTTTGAATGATTCGTAGGATTCGAACTTTTTGCTTCTAAATGATACGCATCAATTAGAACCGAAAGAATTGCAGAGTAATTTATTAAAGATATTTAGAAAACATAAAATTTAAGCAGCTTATATAGTATATTATGGAATATATTTTAAATAAGTTTAGAGGTTATTTTATGTCAGATTTTAGTTCAATGGTTACTCTAGAAATTTTTCAAATCGATAGTATATGAAATCCTTTTGATCGAGAACTTAAACGATATTTTTCATATTATTTCCCTTTATTATTTCATTTCATCAGCGTGCCTGACTGCGGATAAGGAGGTCCTGGGTTCGAATCCCGATTCGGGCATGGATGTACTTTTTCCCTCTATCTATCCTGTCTTTGTCTTTTCTTTGTATGAATGGTCGCCTACTCTATAAACGGGTACCTATGGCATGTGCGTACTGAGAAAATCGGACTCATGGTTCAGTTATAAAAGTGGAGCAGCGCACCCCATGCCAGCCTAGCTGGCACATGACAACAACAACAAATTTTCATATCATTTGTTTTATTTCTCAAGCGATATAACTCAAGTATATACACTTATATTCACTTTCGAACAACCTTGTAATGAGTATAGCTTGAATGTCTTTTATAAAATAAGAAATAAAAATAAAAAAATATCAAAGTATTTTCGAATAGGGAGATTTTTTTTCCTTTCTCTCTTTAACTAAGATACCTTATGATTGTATTTTTTGATTTGTTATATCTCCTTAGAAATACATATGTGATATACATTCGCAATAATTCACGAATATTTACAAAATATTTGCGCAATTAATATTAAATATACATATTTCACGAATTTTACAATAATCATGATATTTTAGAAAATTAAATAACACACACTGGAGTTTTTTTTACAAGAATTTTATTTATTGTATTTATTTTTTAACTCTTCCCTAAACTAATATTATTCTAAAATATGACCATAGTTAATCTATATTTATTGATATAGTTAATATATATATATATATATATATATATATATATATATATATATATATATATATATATATATATATATATATATATATATATATATATATATATATATATATATATATATATATATATATATATATATATATACTTTATATATTTATTGATTATAAATAAAATTTTATCTCTTTAACACTGTTTGAAAAATAACATAAAATATCATTTAAACAAAGTATTTCTCAATAAGTTAGTTAGCACTTAGTTTATTTTGAAATGAAATTTTCTTTAATTTTTTTATTGCTATTCGATTTAAATTCGATAAATTATAGTTTGATAAATTCAAATTATTCGATAAATTCGTTTTAATTTATCGAGAAAATTGTTTAAATTTATCGAGAAAATCGTTTGAATTTATCAATTTATCAAGAATTCGATAAATTCAAACGATTTTCTCATAGGGAGATATATTTAACAATTTCCTATTATCCAAGAAAAATACATATTAGGTAATACCTTTTTCTACCATTTATTTTTTTATTTTCTAAAAATTTATTAAGACATTGAAGTTCATAATGTAGTAATGTAGCATGGATCTATATTGTGTAAATTATCAGTATTTTTATATATTTTGCAATAGCAATTAATTAACACTACTTCCAAATCTTTCATTTTCAGTTGTTTCTCTTTATTTCATTAGTGCATTCATGATTTCCGTTAGTCCTATTTTAGGTCGAATATTGAAGAAATTGTTCTTCCTTCGAACTTATGCCATTTTCCACTTTCTGTTTTGACCAGCTCTAAATATGGCATGGTAGATTTACAGCAACGATTGCTGTACGAGCCTGGAAGCGGTGAAAAGATATAGTATCTGGAAACGCCTCCCCGTAGTGAAAGTATGTGGTAAATTACACTATCTTGTTGCGGCACGCGCCACCCGTCATTTTCGAATGTTCCGCTCCCTACAGGATGTTCCTCAACCGACCCCACCGCCTCAGGAGTTCAAGGTCAGGAAAACTCCCCTTGTTGTCTTCAAAAAGAAAGGCTTTTACCAAGAAAAAACACTCGATTGTCCCTTTTGAATAGTTTTACGATATGCTTTCCTCAATAGAGAATAAACAGAGAAGTTTTCAATGCTCCGACGAGAAAAACCACTTTTAAACAAGTAAAAGTCTGAATTATTTGCAACACAGCTGTATATTACAATGCACTCAGTTACCGTAAAAGTTCAAAACTAACAAAAATCTTGTATTTTTTTTTTTCCTTTGCATTGTATGGTATTAAAAATTTCAAAACAAGCAATCTATCTTAGAAATTGTATTAAATGTGAATCATTTCAAGAGCTACAATGTTAGCGATGTATTTTTGCTATTTTAGAATGGATAAAACAAAAGTTACAAATATAAGAAAATGAAAATAAAATATGGCAGACCACAATCAAGGTGAATCAAAGAAAAAAGCTAAGCAATACAATAAGTATAAGAGAGAGTGAAAAATACTCACATAATTGTTCAAATTGTTTGGTTATTATTTGGGTTCTTCAGAAAGTAGTTTCGTTCTTTATGAAAATGGAAATCGTATTATAAATAACTATTTTATTAAATTATATATTGTCAGTTTCAGTCCAACATCTTTTACCTTCTTTCCGGTGGTAGCTTGATTCCTCACTCATGTTTTTACTTGCAAAAAACTGTTGAGGTGGGCAAAGCGAAATTACTTTTTCCGAAGAACCCAATAGTTTCTATACAAAAATAGCTTAAAAAACTTCATTAGAGATAATTTTCTCTATGACTTTGTTTTCATTGAATTTATTATACTGAATTATTAAAGTAATTTCACTTTGGTTTCTGAACTTTTTTATAAAAAAAAAAATCTCAAGGAACTAAAATGAATTATAATTTATTCGATTCTTATTCTTATTCTTTGTTAAACAGAAAAAAATTAATGTTGTTACTTATTAATGTATTTCTTATTTCATTAAAAATACCAAATTACATTTTGATGTAATGGGTGTATTCCTTCATTTCAAACATTCGTTTTGAAAAAAAAAAAAAAAAAAAAAAAAAAAAAAATGTGAATTTTTTTTGTTTTTATCTTTTAAGTACTGTTTTGCAATCACGTGCAAACAATATAATTAGAGTAGAATGATTTTTCTATTTATGAAACATTAGAAAAAAAAAGTTATTATGAAAAATAAATTATTTAACAAGTTCTGGTCCCTTTTTACATTAATTTTTACATTATTAGGGTAAAAGTGAAGCTCATTTTTCTTGCTTTTGATTACTTGAAATCAAAATCGTAGAATGGTCAAGGAAATAAAAATAACTTTGAAATTACATTTCATGTTACACTTCTTGATTTGACAGTCGTTCAACGATCTTATATATATATACTTGAGGGGTGACCAGGCCGGAACTTTCTGTTTAAATTAGTTTCTTTACCTCCACAAATATTGCTACCCATTTTTGGATTGGAAACCACGAACTATAAAACCGAAAGATTGAGAGTTAAATATTTGGCTCTCCGCTCTGTTGTGTTGCGCATTCGTAATAAGAATAATTATTTATTTTGGTACATAGCAAATAGGATTTAATTCGAAGGCAAAATTTATAACTTAAAGTAGTTTGAATATCTCGTTCATTTACCGCAAAGTCTGTGGTTAGTTCGTATTCTTTATATAACTTTTCTAACTATTGTTGATGAAATAAAATTATAATTAGAGAAAATATTAAACTAAGAAAAAATATTCCAATATTTAAATTTATTTATTTATTTATTTATTTGTAAAATAAATTATGCAACTTTTCTTTTATTACATTTTTGAAATTGTTATGTATTATGAATACTATAGACTGTGTTTTAATCATGCTATCAATTAAATGATTTTTATATTTAGTTTTGACTTTCATTTCCCATTTGATGCGTTAATTTTCATACCCTTCAAAAGTATTAATAAGATTTTCACACATACGAAACATATTTATGCTGTCGCTGTGTCTCTAATATGTGTGTGTGTGTTTGTTGTGTATCTCATTGTTAAATAATATATATAACTTGGGAATAATTAAAGTCTATATTTATATCATTTCTATACTAAAGTTCATAATGAGTCCACTTAAATTTGTGAATAATCAATATCATCGGTTACGTTTACTTTTCGGGGTACGTTTACCTTTGAGAATATTTTCCAGACTAACGGGCTTATTCAGGGGAGGAAGGAAGAAAACTTGAAAAACTCCCACTCACTTAACTCAACAAATGTGCCTGTAAAAAAACTGGAAACCTGACACTCGAGGTCATTTGAAGTTGGGATCCAACTCAAAACCTTTCCCCCCAAAAATGCAATCCGAATTCTAGGCCCTGTAAATAAATAAATAAATAAATAAAAACTCTTTGAAATATTACTGTTAAAAAGAATACAATTAAAATGAATACAATTAAATAAGAAATCAGTTTGCTTGTTGCTCAGGTTTTCCATTGTCTTTTTTCTCAAGTAATATATTTTTTAAAATATTTTTAAGAAATAATGAAAAATTAATGAAGAATTTTCGATAAAACGGAATTCCTCAAGTTTAATAACTGAGGATATAAAATATAAAAGAATTACAACTAAAGGAAATTTAACTTTAGAAATTATGTTTATATTATTCTTTTATTAATTAAAAATTATTGAATGAATATTTTATTTATAAGAAATAGTTGCATTTGAACAGAATCAGTTGCTCTTGCATCCTTTTCGCATATCATTAAGGGAATACTCTTTCCCGCAAATTCTTAGCTGCAACCGTCGTCTCTGCGCAAGAGCGCGAAAAGTTTGTTTGGAGAAACTTCTGCAAACTTTCATTTCCGGCATCTCATCGAAATCGGGAAGAGAACATTCTTCACTCGATTTACAGAGACGCCTGGGTATTGACCAACTCCGGACTCGGGCTGGAAGGGACGAAAAATCGAAAACCTGCTGGTCAATCCATCTTGGAATGTGCATGAATTGGGAAGTTAGTAAAAGTACGGCATGAGAAGAGAGAGGGGTTGTGTTAAAACGCTCTGTCGGTAAACTCTATCGATCCCCTAGGGGGAGGAGGAGGCAGTCATGGAGAAGGGGAGCAGCGCGGGGGGGACGTGAGAGAGGGAGGAGTCTCGGGACACCGGGGGAGGGGTGAGCAGCCGGTAATCTGCGGCAGCCGGTTTGACAGTCGCGCGGACAGGCGTGGTGTTACGGTCCCGGCGGAGGAATACACGCCGGTGAACCACACAGGGGAGTGGTGGTTTAGAGGGAAAAGTCACGTGGTCTACCTACTCACCCCGACCCTAGTCTCGACACTCCCCCACCCCTTCCGCGCTTTTGCTCTTGGCTATCTTTTCAAGCTCTCTCCCACTGTTGTGTTGTGTTCCATCCACAGTTCAGTTCTCAGCAGACCGGAGAGAAGGCAAGTCGCTCACGTCGTCGCTTCAACCTCGCACCATCTTCAGATCCGCGTGCTTCGCCTGTTGATGGGACATTCCCCTCTCTGCTCATCCTGATTTCAGTGGACATTAATTTGGCATGATCGTGATTGGGGAGTTCAAATCCAATTAGATAACATCAAATGATTGATACTTTTCTAACATTTGCAAGAGCTGATATTTTTTTTATACTATCGGAATCGTTGAAGAAACGATTAGATGATCATTAAGGACTACCACCCATAAAAAGTTTCGTCTGCTTATGGGACATTATTTCATAAATTACCTTGTAACAACTGATGACCATTAACTAGGATCGAAAGTAATTTAACAAATCAGGACTTTACAAGCGAGTTTCGGATTAGTATCCTTTCCAACAGGTTTCACCCAACTACTTGTTCATGGTGTTGTCCTGATGCCTCCTTTGACACTGTAGTCGTTATTCAAAACAAATAGTGTGACTAGTATCATCCAAGAATCATGCACCTCCCAGCAGATTCTGTTAGCAGCCCGCCAGTGAGTACCACAAGTCCAGAACAAACTAGTACCACCAATGGCTTCTTGTTCCCTGGTGAACGTATGCTTAATGAGGTGATGAACGATCATCCAAATGAGCTGGTTAAGACAGGAAGTCCGTGTGTAGTGTGCTCATCGCTGCCCAACCACTGGAGGTCCAACAAGACCCTGCCTGTTGCTTTTAAGGTGGTTTGCTTGGGGGAAGTGGCTGATGGGACAGTAGTTAGCATCAAAGCTGGCAACGATGAGAACTATAGTGCAGAACTCAGAAACGCGACAGCGGTGATAAAGAACCAAGTGGCCAAATTCAACGATCTAAGATTTGTGGGTAGAAGTGGAAGGGGTAAGTATAAAATGTTTTAATGTCTCTAATACAATATACCCTTCTACACATGTAATATACAATGTACAAAACAATATACTTCATAAATATATTAATCTATATTTTTCCTAAAGTGAAATAAGAAGTATATTAGAAATAATTACTCGTTTGAAATATATAACAAATTATAAATTCAAATATTTCTACATATGAAAATGTATAGGTAAATGTTTCGTATGAAATAATAAATTCACAGTTGCTCGTGCCTTCAGCTTATTTAAATGAATTAATATTTTTTTATCGTAACTTTATTTTGTATTGTTAAGTTTAATAAATTATTACTATATTATTAACTCATATTTTTATTTATTTTAAATAGTAATGATATAATACTTAATGTTTTTTTCGTATAATATTACTATTTAATATAAATTAAATACTTTTACAAAATTATTTCTGAATATCTTTTTATAACATCCAGAAATATATATAATCAAATATTGTCAGAATTCTTAACTTTTTTGATTTTTTCCCCATTATGATTTTTTCATTACACTCCTAAACAGAATAACACTGCAAAACTGCTTTCTGATTTTCTAACGAAAGTTTTTTCTTTATTTAATTTGATTTTTTCCTGTACTTTTATTACAAAATTAAAATACTACTCATTAAATACAAAACTGAATATCTTTACAAAGCTAGCTCTGGATATCTTTTCTATATATCCATGTGATACTATAATATTACCATTCAATCTAAATGGAATAGCTTTAGAAAACTACAAGAGTTTATACCAATAATAATGATTATAAATTTTACTTATTAATATAATTATTTTAGATTGATTTCTTAAAAACTTTTTTTAAAAGACTTAATTATTTTTCAAATTATTTTTTAAAATCCTTGATTGAAATATTTTAATTTAAATGTATTTTTTAAAACTAATAGTATGTTAAAAATAAATTTAGATAAAGTTCTACAAAATACTTTGCTGGACCTATTTCCTGGCTTTATTGCAGTCAAAAAATATTTATTTCGTTAGAATGGACATCAAGAGCGATTGGAATTGTTAATAAATTCCTAATTATATAGAAAATCAGGTTTGAGTAAATATGTAAATATGTAATGAAGAAAATTTTTAAAAATCTATTTTCACCTTGAACAGCAAATTTTAATAAGCTATATAATTTGTTCAAAGCTAATTCATTGAATATTTGTGACTATCTCATTTTAAGATTTTCTTCACGTTTGTACTGCTTACAAATTATAAATTTATCATGATAATAATTTTAAAATAATATTTTTATCCTAAATATTATTAGAAACTGCACAAATCCATTGCTATTTAATCATCGACTAAAAACCAAATCAATTCTTCAAATGTGTTGAATAGAAAAAATGCTTGATGAAATAAATTATCATTAAGAATTTTTCTTGCAGGAAAAAATAATCTGCAGGGAAAAATTTTTGATTTAATGATCTGAAAAACAAATTTAACATTTCTAAACAATATCGTTAAATTCTATGTATTTTTGAATGAGGAAATTAATATGTATGTATTAAAATTTAATAGGTACATTAGAAATTCTAAGCAAGGTCTCATATTTCATATGCTTAAAAATTAAAATTTGAATTTTATGAGTCTATTTAAATTTGCTGAAGAGAACTATATTTTTTATACTTGTATATTCTATATAATGTAGGGAAAAAACAACCTTTTCCGTTTTTCTTTCTTTTTTTTAAAATTTCAATTATTTTTTTACTTTAAAATAAATAACGAAAATTTCTATTTTTTTATATTTATTTTATTGGGTTGTGCTGAAAGAAATTTCGTTTTTTCATTACTGGATCAATTTTTTGCTAGTAAAAACCAACCACTTTGAGTGTGGAATCATGCTACAACCAGAAAGACGGCAAAAGTAGTTATACTAGAAATGACAATATACAATTCAATTAAATATTCATTTGTTACACACTTTTCATTTTTATAAAAAACGAAATATCTTTCTGAACAGGCTAATAGTATAGACATAAATAAAATAATAAATTTATTAGACATTTTTACTTTCATTAAGTGCAATTAGAAATAAAGTCACAAAGTAAGTTATGAATTTTATTAAATCCATCCTTATTTCTTAAACAAAATATCTGTATTTAAACAAACGCATTCATTTAATTTATGTATTGTAAAGTTGTACATTTATTTATTATAAAACTTGCTTATTTATAAATTATTATTTAATATTAAACTTATTTTAATGAGATTTATTTTTTTACTACTAAGTTAAACATGCTTTATTAAAAATTATATATATATATATATATATATATATATATATATATATATATATATATATATATATATATATATATATATATATATATATATATATATATATATATATATAATAGATTTTAAAAATACCATTAAAATAAATTTATTAAAACACTTAAATGGTGAAAGAAAATTTTTATTTATTTAGAAGTTAGTGAAATCGAAAGGAATTCATAAAATATGAAAATAACAGAATGATTATTACTATAATCAAATAGTTGAAACTCATATCGCAAAATTTTTTTTATCCTGTATATATATTATATGCAGGAGAGGAGGGGATACTATCAGTACTATAAAATACTATATAAATACTATCAGTAAAATGTATAAATGTTTCATTTGATGAAGTCATTGTTTTTAAATCTGATTAGAGTTGCTGAATTCGTATTTATAAGTCATCAAATTGAAGATCCGTTATTTTCATTTTTATTTCTGATTAAAATAATTTTGTAATGTTTGTCATAGAGATACTTACTTATTAATGCCCATTGTTCATTTTGAAAATACAGGTAACTGTAAGAAAATTGGCATTGGCTTTAGGTTAGTAGTTCTGGGTGCTAACTAAAAATTAAAATCTGTCATGCAAAAAAATGTTTGTTTAATGTTATTCAAAAAGTGACAAATTTATGATTTATATAAACTTCATTCCACCAAAACAAATTATATTTTAGGAACAACCAACAAATTAATATGTTAGATTAAAGAAACGGACTTCCAAATTTTTAATCATTAACATTATAAGCATTTCGATTAGTAGCTTTATATTTTATCAGTAAAATGCAAATTTAAGAGAAACATTTTTTACTTATTTACAATCTTGTAGTACACGTGCCTTAAAATTATAATTTAAAACCGACAAATAAATTTATTAAAAATAACTATAAAATTACAAGTAATACGAAGGGATAACGACAATTTTTAGATGCAAAGGAATAAATACTTGCACACAAACAGACAAGTTACAGGTCTTATATGTGAAATAGGATTTCAGTGAGACAATATGTGGGTTTACGATTCTCGAATTGAAAGTAGATTCTATAAACGACTATCGTTTAGAATCTACTTTAAATTGAAGGTCCTGGTAAAATTAGAACCAAGCTGCCAAAATTGACCATAGAACGACAAACAAAGCAAAACATCATAAATATAAAAATTACAGATTTAAATACCTTACACACTCTAGATTATTTTTTAAAATGAAATGGAGAAAGGCATTTCACAGAATTCAAGTAAGATTTCTGAATATCTTAGTAGAATAAAAAATATTTATAAAAGATCTTATTGACAAAAGAAATATAAAAAAATGTTCAAAAATGAAAAGCAGATAATTGTCTAGGTTTAACTATTAAAATGAATTGGTTTTATGGCAAAAATATGTTATTGTTTTTTCCCCTTTCTTTTCTAATAACAGAAGAAATTTTTCAATTCGAAACACATAATTTTAGATTTACTTACACATATTTATACACAAGTTTGTGTGTGTGTATATATATATATATATATTCCAAAGAAAATTGTTCATCTTTGATAAATATTAGTTTAAATTTAAAGGCCCTTTAGAAAAATGAAAAAGCCAATTGTCTTAGATAATAATTTCATGCGAGATATCAACGAATGTTCAGAAAACAGATGGACTCTAAAGTTTCAATACAATAAATTAGCAATGATTGTTTTGGAGAAATGATTTTGTAACATTAATTTCAAAATACTTTTTATCTTATTGAAAAAGTTATGCGAAAAAAATAATTTTTTGTTCCATTTTTAACTTATATTAGTAGCGTGTAATGCTAAGCAGAATTGGAAAAAACAAATTAATATTCTCTCTAAGCGTTAAAAAATAGGAAAAGCTTCTATTTAATTACTGCTTTTATGTGTGTGAGTTCACTTCTTAAACAAAATCCTTTGTTGTTTAATTTAATACTATTTTTATTATGGCGATATTTGATAGAATTTCTAATAAATGTTGCTGTTTAAACTTTTTATCTTTTGATAATTTTCAAAAGATTTACTTTAAAAAAAATAAATAAAGAATTTACAAATTTTAACTAAAACTTAATTTCGCGTAAATTAAATTTAGGCAACTAAAAACAGTGCTTTCTGAAAACAGTGTTGAAATTTTCACAATTTAAGCAATTAGTTTTAAGGCATCCTGTGAGGTCTATTTTAACTATAGAACTGAAAATCTTGAATTTTAAGATTAATGAATAAAATAATTATTCTAAAAATGTTTTTTTAGAACTAAAAATCTTGACTTCTAAGATAAATGAATAAAATAATCATTCTAAAGATGTTTTTTTTTTTTTTTTTTAATTTTTTTTTCTGATTGCAACGTAATATTTGTCTTTCTTATTATTTTATTGAGCCTTAATAACAATAAAAACAAAACAAAAGTAATTTAAAGCTTATAATTTATTTTAAAATACTTTTATATTATACTAGAGCTTTAAAAGAAAAAAAATCAGTTGAGGGTAGAAATCATTCGAAATAAATTTCAACATCCTTCTCAATTTATAAAAAAAGCTGACTTTATCCTGAAATTTATTATTTCATAACATATTATTTTAAACATATATCAAGCTCTAGAAAAAGATAGATCTACATAGCTATATTATCTATGTAGATCTATCATTTTCTAGACTTAATGAATATAATGAAATTCAACTACCGTAATTTTATGTTCTTATGTATATTTACATTCTACTTCTATACCAGATGTCCGGAATAAAGGGATCAAGATTATCGGGACTTTAATGTAATTTAAAATTTGAAAAAATAATTTTAATATTATTATTTTTTTTTTACTTAAAATTGAGGTAAATAGTGTAAAATATTGAAAAAACTCAACAATAATTTTTCTTAAGGTTGAAATCGAATTCGAAAAAAAGATTCTCGAAATATAATTGTTTTCCATTTTAGGCACACACACACACTTAGCGTCCTTCTAGACCTATTTTAAATTGTTTGAATCAAGATATGCTTTGAATCAAGATAGAATCTTGCACAATATATAAAGGAATAGAAATTCGCGACATTCGCTAACTTTTACAACAAACAATATCTCCATTCTTCTTTTTACGTTTTTATTTTGTTGCCATATAAATTTTCATAATTTAAATTATAATCGTTTGCGAATAAGTTTCGATATAACTTTTTGAAAACTAAAATCATTATAAAATTTAGAACGACCTTTTGGAATATATTATAATTTAAGAACTAACCTCAATTAATTAAATCTATGTCACTTTTTACATATACTTATGAGAAAACAATTAAACGTTAGTTTATTTACTATTCTAGGATGAAAAATACTTTTTTTTTTATTATCTCAAAAGCTTTTTTTTATTTGTTGCATAATCAGAAATCACATATATCATTTCCTGATGTAATTATACTGCTAAACAATAAACAGATAGAAAAATTATAAAAAATACAAAGTAGAATCTTCAGAAATTTCTTTCGAAAGAAAAAATAATTATTTTACATAATTTAATTTAAATTTGAATTAAAAGTTAAAGAAAAAGAGAACTTTTTAATAAAACTTTTAAAGAAATGAAATTGTATTCGCAAATGCAATTTCCATTATAAAAGAAGATTAGTTTCATTCATGTATATAACTTATTTTCTAAATTAATGAATATTTCCGTTGAATAAAGATATTTGATTCGAATAATATATATAACTTACGAATACTTTTTGTTCCTAAAAATTTAATAACTTTTGATTCGATCGCAAAAGAAGAATGTGCGATTCCTCTACTTTTCTGATTAACATTCCTTAAAACAACGGAATTAAGTAATTTGAAATGATTTCAGTTTCTTTTTTCAAATTCAATTTCTTAACTTGGTAAGATTACTTACATGACTTATATTTAACTTTTACTTTTTATTCTATTTAAATATAGAAGCTTCATATAGGGAAGAAGAAAAAAGTGAATTTAATTTCGTAGAATATATTGCTATAAAACTTATTCTTTTCGATCTTCATTTAAAATAATGTTCTGTCGGGGGAAAAAAATGAAGAAAGAACGAGAAAAAATATAAAATGAATAACGGTTGATTCAATTCTCCATCGCATCAAACAGACGAATTCAACATATATAAAAAGCATTTCTTATTCAACGCAATCTGCTAACAGACCAAAAAAGAAGGTAATGTTATTAAATATCTAATTTATAGATAAAGTAGGGGAGAGAGCGAGGCAAAACAAGGAAACAAAAATGAAAGGTTTCCAACTGAGGGAAAAAGTTAAAGTACGATACACACGATATTAATTGCATTAAAGTTTCCATTATTAATGTTCTAACTGAAAAAAAGCAGTGATCTAGAAATAAGGTTTATCTCCAATTCGACATTTTTTTCCCCTCTCTTTCTTTTGTTATTACTTTTCTTCGAACTCCAAAAGAATAAAGATTCTTCCAGCATTCGAACAAAACAAAAGTAAAGAAGTAGTAAAAGAATAGAACAATAAGAGGTTTTTCAGTCCAGTATATATCCGTGGGCATGGGATTCAAATAAATACAGAGGCACGATCAACCGAATTTTGGATACAAATTCAATTACATGCAAAAGCCAAGCGATGCCCAATGTCTTACCCCAGCGCACCCTTGGGGGATCGCCGGTAAACGTTGTCGCGTAATTGAATTATAATTCTGTTCCCGTTTACACTGGGAGCAGCTATCGTGTCGCTCAACTCCGCTCCGTGGAATAAAACAGAAGTTCGTCTGCTTTCTTGTGTTTAGCTAAAAATCAGGGAAAGCGTTTCTCTCTACTGCACAAGAGGACAAAAGTGAATTAGCATGACGAGGAGGGGTTGTATTTCTTTATTTCTTTTCACTTTATTTTTTATACGTTTATATTCTCCCACTTTATTCTATTCGTCTTTCTTTGAGATGATTCGAAAAAAAGCGAAAGAAAGTTTGCTTTATGTATTTGAATGGCTGTTTTCGACTTTTTAGTTTTGCTTTCTTTATTTTGCTGCTTTCCGGTAACTTATCGAGACACAAAATGCGGTTTATATAAGCAGAAATCGCACGACTTATTTTTTGAACTATTGAGAGAACGGAAGAAAATTAAAAAAAAGCGGAAACTGCGCCACTTTCTTCGACAATTTTTTCCGATTTGGTTTTTTAGATAAAAATTTCTATATTTATATGTATATACATTCGCAGATATTCTCTGTCAAATTATAAATTAAATAAAACAATTCCCATTCTTAAAGCATATGTCTAGTTGAGATATTATAACTATTATAAATAAATAATATTATGATAGTCACACACAAAAAAGACAATAAAATGCCTTTACAAGAATGATTTTTCGATTCATCTTTGGTTATTTTAAATTAAACAATTTTAATTTACAGTTACTTGGAACTTTTTCAGACGTTTTTTCTATCATCGTACTAAATACTAGCAACCCCAAACAGGTAATATTTGGTGAAATTTTTTAAACTCAGAAACAGTCACAAAATATTTATAATTTTGAAATACATGATAAAAATTACACTGAAAATATCTTTTTTGAATGCTACTCTAGTAAAGTAGAATGACGACCTCACTAAACTCTTGTTAATTTCAATAAAAACTTTGGTGAAGTATTCTGATTCTGATTACAGAAAAGTATGGTCATAATAGTCATTATTAACTTATATAAAGTGAATCAGACAAATTCGGTAACAGAAAATACATTTTTTAATTCTTTGAAAAAGAATTCAAAATGAAATTAGGTCACAGAGAGAGCAGCTTCATTTCAATTAAAGAAAAGTTAATAAAAATGTTCGTAAAAAATGGTTTGGAAAAAAAATAAATAAAAAATAAAAGCTCTACAATTTTAGAAGAAAAGCGATAGTTTTATTTGTTCTAACAAAAAAAAATCATAACAAAGAAAACCGTAATAAAAACTAGTTGCAAACGATATTTTAGACAAGTTCAAGGCTGGGAAAATACCGCTACTGGCTATTGCATTGGTCTAACAAAATAGTAATAATCATATATGGTGATGGCGGATGTATAAGGATGCGGGTTGTGGAATTTCTTTTGGCCTTTCTTCCGGTTTGAACGTGGGATTCGTGATTGACTCTTTGGGGTTAGAATTTTTTATTTATTTATTATTATTTTTTTTTTTTGCTAAATAAGGCTAAAAGATGATTATTTATAAATTTGTAGCGCTCAATTTCTATTTTCACATTATGTTTATTATTTTATAAGTCAATTATACAAAAAAGGAAAATTATAATCTTTTTATAAATGTAATTACCTATTTGTTATGAACAATTAAATAAGCTCACATAGATTTTTGTCTTTTTACTCTATTTTAACAATGTTTTTATTCGATTTTATACTTAATTAAACATAACGGTAAAATGAACATACCAAAAAATATTATCTTATCTTGTCCCATCAATGGAATTATGGACTTTATGGGCGAAAAGAGATCGTAGCAGGGAATCAAACCAAATTAATTCATCTTTAGATGCGAAGAATATCTATATTATTTTTAACCTAAAAGTTGATTAACTCTCTTATAATTCAAATAAATATTGTGGATATTTAAATGTCACCAAATCAGAAATCTTTAGATATTAATTCACGGAAAATTTAATAAAAATACGAAGTTATAAAAGTAAAATTATATATCTCAATTTTCATTGAACTTTATACTTAAAATCATAAATTTTATTAAAAAAAATAATAACAAAATTTGAAAATTAAATTTTTAAACTAACAGTTCTCATTTAAAAAACAAAAAAATATAGTTTATATTTTCTTACGTATTAATTGATTAAAGTAAATTTTATAATTAGCTGAGGAAAATTCAATGAAAATCAGGTTTCATTAATGCAAAATTAGGAATCCTGATATTTTTCAAAGTATTTTATTCCAAATGCATTGTTATGAAAATTTCTAGATGTATTTGCCATTAATTTTGTAATTTATTTTGTAATCGAATTATTTTAACTAATTTTATGATTTAAGGTAAGGTTTTGTGATTAGATTGAATGAACTTATCAATTGTAAAGTTTGATTCTTTTGTTCAAATCCATTGAAACAATCGCAATTGAGAAAGGTCATTTTATGTCAAGAAAATAACAAAACACAACTGAATATTTAACATGCAAAAATAATCTTATCTGATTCCTACTTTTAATGATCTGGAATTATTCTTTTGCTCGTCAGCATAAAAATGAAACAGATTAGAAAGTTTAAATTTTGTTCATTTATCAAATTTTAAGGGAAAAAATATTTGGAGGGTATTTTATTTTATCAAATTTGAAGGAGCTTTTATGAATTCCAATACCTTGCATGAAAATTAGATTATAAACATGCATTTTCAAAATTGAATTAAAATAATTCAAAATTGATAATTTTTAAAAATTAAAATTTTTAACATCAAACACTATTTTCTAAATAACCAAAGAAAAACTATTTTATTAATTCTATGTTTTTTACTCAAATAAGTTTAGGTATAAATTTTTAAACTAAAAATAAACTCAGAATATGGAAAAATATTAAAAATTTTATTAATAAGTGAGTGTTTAAAAGAAAAAAATGCTTAAAGAGAAAACTGTTTAAAGAAAAAGATTTTCTACATGAAAATTAACGTCAGAATACTTCCATTTTAAATTTTTTTATGATGGACTTTATATTTTTTGACGAGCAAAATAAATTTATATACTTCACTGATATATACTACGAATGTCTGATGATATTGCGAAATATACATATCTACAAATAACTCAAAAGTTGAGTATAGTAGGAATAAATTATTATATAACTTGAATATTGTATTTTGGTTTAGAATAAAAAAAAAAGCCATTTCAACATCTTTGAGTGTTTTTAGGAGTAAAAAAATGTCATCTACAACACATTTATTACGAAATTTCCATACGTATGAATATATTTTATGGTATATTCTGAAATTTTTGCATAAGAATATGGTTTTGAATCAACTATATTTTTTAAAAGGTTAAGTTGATTTTTAAGATAAAAACTTGCTAAAAATGGATCCCAAAAATTGGTAGACATCAATAATCTAAGCAATCAATGTAATTCCGATATATATATATATATATATATATATATATATATATATATATATATATATATATATATATATATATATATATATATATATATATATATATATATATATATATATATATATATATATATATATATATATATATATATATATGTATATATATATATATATATATATATATATATATATATATATATATATATATATATATATATATATGTATGTATATATATATATATATATACCATTATGGCTATTAGCATTGAATTCTTTCTCTATTTTCAAACACTGTCATTTAAAGTAAAACCTTTGAATATATCAAATTCAAAATTAGTGTATATTGAATAAATTTATATATATATATATATATATATATATATATATATATATATATATATATATATATATATATATATATATATATATATATATATATATAACGATTTATAAGATAAACAAGAAGCTAAAATTCTGATGTTAGAACGTAAAATTATCAAGAATCTTATTGATTAAATTTCATTTCAGCCATTCTTAATATTTTTGATTATATATTTCTCTGCTAGTTAAATCGTTTAACAAGATTATTTGTACGTTGGCTTGGTTCGATTTCTTCTGCAGCATGATTCAGATAACACCTTTAGCAAGTAGAGTCGAAGTGGTAAAAGTATCAACGATTGATTTAAATTAAAAAAATATTATCCCATCCTCTTTTAAAGTAATTATACTTTTAGCATTAATCTCTTCAAAAGATAATCAAGATTCGAGATATCAGAAAACATAAATGAGTCTCTTAAGGAATTTTTAATTCCTAACCAATCATGCCAGCTATTGTATTGGATGTAATGAGCTTGAACTCTAAATTCCATTTCAAAAAACAAAAGAATCCTTTCGTATTTCAAAATAATATTTTTAGCCCTTTGTCTTGTTTCAGATAATAACTGCAATTTCGATTGAAGGTATCAGATATCACTTAAAAAGAATTTTTAATTTCGAACAAATCACTCGCCAAATATGATTTTGCAGTCTCGTGTGTGCTAAGTATTAATAACTTCTACAAAGCAACAAATCTATGCAATAATTATATTGAATATTAGGATATTTTGCCTAAAATGTATTTATCTTTCTTAAACTTCTGGCATATAGGTGTGTTAGTGGGAGTGGCGGATAATTATATATTTAGGGTTTGGCAGAACTTTAACCAAGAGAGTTATGCTTCGGAACCGTGTTGGCGCCACAGCAATAACTTTCCATTTACTGTCTATTCTTCAAACAGTAAGTGCATTGGGGAAGCTAAAACGATGGTTTTTAGTCTTGGAGCAAATAGGGGCAGGTTCTTTTATGTAAAATATCCCTCCTAGCTACTTGTATTGTTGGCGGTGAAACTGGAATTGCGGTTCCAGTCACACACTTTGATAAAGTACTTAATGACTGCTTCTGTGAAGTGGTAATGGAGTTGCGGAACTTTTTGTGGCTATTTTTACTTTTATTGCTTGTCTGTTAGGTGAACTAGATAGATGCTACTTTTTGGAAAAGGAGGACTTAGCTGCACAATTCAAGCACTATTCTAAATGATTTATAATCATCATTAAATGAAGTAAACTTTAATACCTTCTTTTTTTTTTCAGGTAAGAGTTTCACCTTGACCATCTCAATCAGTACGTCACCCCCTCAAGTTGTCACTTACAACAAAGCCATCAAAGTCACTGTCGATGGACCGAGAGAGCCCCGAAGTAAGTACTAAAAGCAAGAAATATTTTTGGCATTTAATCTTACTTTTTTGCCATATTCTAAAAAAAATATTAAAAAAAAATAAATAACAAAACTAAACAATGGTTCATAGTTACAGTTACGGAAGAACACCATAGAATACCTATCCAGTATAGTAAATATTTTTAAGAATATCTGAAGATATTCAGATTTTTGTTACTTTCAATTTTCTTAAAGCCTTATAAAGTTAAAATCTACTCTTAGTTAAAAGAATTGAGCTTTCCTCTCTTAGAGCGGCCGATCACTTAAAATTGCATCATTTCTTCTAATATGTGAAGGCCATTTTTTAGAAAAGTACCACAAATATGATGATTAAAATAATATTTATTACTTATATGATGATTATATTAAAAACATTTGTTTCAATAGTATGTTTAGTAACAAAAAAAAAAAAAAAAATACCACTTAAAATGCCACTTCAGCCATAAATTTACGAATTATATGGAAGGATATCTAATTTATATTCAATATAAAAAATCATTTGGGAAGTACACTTAGACATATAAAAATCCCCTTTATTTTTTTCAGCTGCTTAAAAATTCTTTTCAATTATTTCAGAAATCGGACACTGAAATATTTATCAATGAAAATTTATATTTATTCCTCTTCGTTAAAGGTTTAGTTTCAACATACATGAGCAATATTCAATTGCCATTAAGATGAAAGTAATTAATTTATATTATTATTCTCTTTTAAACTTTACATTTAATAATCTTTTCATTTTATTTATGCAACAAATAATTTGTGATACGCTACAGCGTACTTAAAAAGACTAAAATTCTAAGCGAATATTCCCTCACCAGTAAAGCTTCGATTTTTTTTATTTATTTTATTATTATTATTATTACTTTTTTTTGTTGCACAATTTCAGACCTTGTTATGCTCGCTACTTGTAAAAACTCGTTAAAGTTTTAAGACTACTTTTTTATTTTTATTTTATCCGAAGACGAGGATAGAAATAAAGAAGATGTGTGCAAAAAAAGACCTCGATAATGATTATATGTGAGACTCTTTTACGGTTTCTTAA
Source organism: Latrodectus elegans (assembly GCA_030067965.1). Lineage (NCBI taxonomy): Eukaryota > Metazoa > Arthropoda > Arachnida > Araneae > Theridiidae > Latrodectus > Latrodectus elegans. The sequence goes on along the minus strand of CM057816.1, from coordinate 48,323,884 downwards.
GACCGTAAAGGTAAACCATATAGAGAACCGCATTCTTAGCCGACGCAACGGAGCGTTATGTTCTAAATGAGCTAGAAAATAATTTTACGCTCAGAAGACTGACGCTAAAAGAGTGAAAAAAATAAATAAAGACTCCAAAAAAGGCGAACCGAGCGTAAAGAAATCTTGAACAATCAAGAACAAATTCCGCAACAAAGCCGAAGACACTTCGTCATTAAATACTCATCTGTGCGGAGATTGTTCTTTCTTTTTGGTGTTGCGTTTTTTTATTTATAATATCATCGCCAACTTGTAGCATAATGTCGCCAATGACAGTTTTCGAGCGCGATCATCCATTCGTTTATAGCATTCGAAAATGAAATGCGTTTATACTTGTGCATACCAAAAAAAAAAAAAAGCTGCGTATCGCATCTAATGCGCCTTTTTTTTCTTTATTTGAAAGAGCAGTACACATAAAAGAGGGAAAAAATCGAATCTAATGACTATGTTGGCGGAGAGGAAAAAGAGGTGCTTTTATGATACACTATTGAAAATGTCTGGCTCATTATTGTACAATTTGCTCAATTGGCCTGACAGAAGTACATGACATCCGGCTGGTGGGGGTTCAACTCCACAAAACTGCATTTCTGTAGCTGTTTTCGGCATTACATGCCCCAATGACAGCCGGGTGCTGTTGCAGCAGTTAATTAGCTAAAAATCGGTTGCATTTCAATGCGATATTTACGATTACAAAATAGTGAAAAACAAACTTCAAACCAATGTTCGATTTTTCATTGTGATATCCAATGAAAGTGATTTCCCTCCCCACACATCTACAAGTTTTTTTAGACATTAGTTAAACTTCTACTTCATACTTCAAATAAAATAGCACGTAAAATCTTATATAGAATATTTTATATTAAAAATATATATAAATAAAAACTTGGATTTAAGTGTCAATTGAAAGGAGAAATTTTCAATTTTCTGAATATTTACTGAAGAATTCGCTTGCTATATCAGGCATAGTTGCTTATCGTGGTTTGGAAGAAACTTTTATCTGTAAGTTTTGGTGCTATTAGAACATGTGTGTAAAAATTGACTGAAGAGGAACAAACAAACAAAACCAAATCGAATTAAAAGATAATTTTTAGGAAAAAGTACAGTGAGATTATATAAATGTAATGTGGTTTAGAATGGCTATACAACATGCCTACCTGAGAATATAATATGGAGGTCTGCTAATGAACTATGTAGGTTTAAGTTGCTTCTGTGAACAAAGAAGCGTTTTATCGCTGCAGGCGCTGGAGTTTTTCTGATTTTCGATTTTATGATTCATGTTCTTTAAAAAAACTTAGCACAGAAAAAACAGTCATCGCTTACAAATAGATTATTTATTATGTACCAGCAAAAAGTTAATATAATCAGTAGGTAGATACCAAGTGACTATAACTATATTTTTGAATATTAATAGGCATGGTTAGTCCATGTTGGCGAGAAACTTTCGGAAATGAGTTACCTTTTTAATTTAGTGCTTCTGAACACATATGAAAAAAAAAATTTTAGAGAACTTAAGTAGAATGTGATAAATTGATAAAATATCATTACAATTTAGCCTCATTAGACTAGACCTTGTTGGCTTGAAAAACAGGATGTAATTTATATCTCTTCATAAATATAAATTTTGAATTTTATTCAGTAAAATTTTTTTTTATTTTAATTCTAAAAAAAAAAAAAAAAAAGAATGCTGGTATATTATTAGAAGAGCCGGCCTACTTGTCTAGTGGTCACATGCCTGACTACGGGTAGGAAGGTCCTGGATTCGAATCCCGGTTCAAGCATGGATGTACTTTCTCTCTCTCTCTCTCTCTATCATATCTTTGTCCTTTCCTTATGTGTGTGAATGAAGTATGAATGATGCCTACCCTATAAACGGGTCCCTATGGCATGTGTGAGAGTGCGATGGTGGCCGACCCCCTTTGGTGCACCCGGGGCAACGCTTCGGCGGCTAAGAGGTTGCTGTTTCTGGCCGGTTCCTTGGGTATCAGGGAGGAACAATAGATTAAATAGAGTGTTGCAGTTGTAACTGTCTACAATCTACAATTGGAAAAAAATATTATTAGAAGAGCTGAAGAAATAGTTTTGAAAAACATTATAAGATTTTAATGATATTCAAGGTATTTTAAAGGTGAGTCTATCTGTTCTGTCTGAAAAGAGAGTAGGCTCTAATCAATTTCGATTTATTAGTTTGGTATTTTACCGTCACTTTTTACACAAAAGGGGTTTCTTTCTCTCTCTCTCTCTCTTTTTTTTTTTTTTTTTTAATTAAGAACACTTATAACAGAAAGTTCATATTATTGAACTTTTATATTTAAGAAAAAATATTTTCTCTCTCTCCCTCATTTTTTTTCATAATCCAATCAAACATGAAAAGTAATTTTGATACTTTTCGTATTTATTCTACTCTAAGAATCAAATATTAAACCATTTTGCATGGTACATCATAAAACTTTTTTACTGCTACTTTTTGCACTCGAGGTTAATTCAAGCAGAGTCTTGTAGCTTAATTACTTATAAAAATCCTAGCGCAAAACTGGAAACTGAGTAATTAACAACAGGACTCCTTGGATAATCCTTTGGTTCCATAGCCGTCTTCAATATTTTATTTATTTATTTTTATTTATTTAATTTTTTTTATTCCTACGTCAGTCATTGGCATTATCTGCCATAAGACCTCTGGCGGCCCAATAAAATTTAGCCTTGGTAAAGTTGTCAGAGTCAAAAGTAATAAAAGCAAGTGCAGTGCAAGTTGTCAAATGATTAAAGTCCATAATTTCCCCCGACAAACAAAGGGGGCAGGCCGCCTTCAATATGAGGTTTTTTTTAAGTTGTAAGACACTGTAAATCAGTCTTCATACGCCAAAGTAACCTTGAATTCTTGTGAAGTGGGATTGTGTTCACGAGCGACTTGGAAGGTAGATTTTATAAATCAATTCCATCTGATCTGGATAAGGGTTGATAATAAAATATTATATATAAGGTCAATATATATAATTTAAAATTAAATTATATTGATTTAAACCAAACACTGAAAAATATTTGTATTGACCTGAATATATATATATTTGGATATATATCTATAACAAGCGCGCAACATTCATAAATGATAACTTAGTTCATTCTCATCCGAAAGACAAAAGTACTGGTGGAGTGCCGACCCGTTTGTAATAAGGCCCTTTTCAAAGTAAAATACCCAAAGTGAATCCTTTCCTTTCAAGTCTTCCGCACCTGAGTCCATTCCTTTCAAACAGATTCGGGACTGACCGAACGTGGTAAACATTCTTTAAGGGCCCGTGCGCAATAATTGGCGGTTTGGTGGTCTTCCGAAAGCTGCAGTCAGCAAAGGGCCTTTTACCACTCGTGTGTTTATTTGGACCTCGATGTCAATAATTAGCGTAAAGGGTTCTAATTCGGAGGCGGAGCTTTGGGGCTGGGGAGGGAAGGTAAGTCTGTGATTTGATGTTTTGATAAACGGTGCGTTTTCGGAGGGAACACAGCTTTTAATTAGCTCCCCTGTTTGCTGAGAGTTCGTGTAGATTTCTGGAAAAGGGTTACCGAGAGAAAAGGCCTGAATGGGTTTTGTTGAGCTTAAGCTTTTGCAGGATCTAGAGATGGTAATCTCGGGTAGCGGTTGCAAATTGGAAATGATTCTAGCTGTGTCAGATAATACTCATTTTAAGAGCTGGCTTCCCCATAATGAATCAAGGAGTTTAAGAAATAGCTATTTGGTAAGAACTAAGGAATGTTCTAATATGTGAAATGGAATAATAGCTTGGTGACTGAAGAAGGGGAAGGTAATCGAGAAAGAATCTGCAGCTAAATTGTAAAAATGGTTCCAGGTTATTGATGTCTGATTTCTCTCGAACCCAAAAATTTGATAAGGGTTTCATACTGATGCTTTACTAAAATGATGGCCGGCCAACTTGTCTAGTGGTCAGCGTGCCTGACTACGGATAAGGTCCTGAGTTCAAATCCCGGTTCCGGTATGGATGTACTTTCTCTCTGTCCTGCTTTTGTCCTTTCCTTGTGTGTGAATGAGGTGTGAATGGTTGCCTATCTTATAAATGGATCCCTGTGGCATGTGTGTGAACTGAAGAAGTCGGACTCCACACCAAATACAGTTCATATGGAAAAATGGAGCAGCGCACCCCAATTTGCCAGCCTAGCTGGCACACGAGAACACAACAACAACTAAAATGATGACTTATATATACATTTCTTAGGTTTTGAAAGGTATACAAGTTTAGAATTAATGTTTTGAAAAAATATTTTACATTTAAAATAATTATAATAGGATTTTAATTGAATCACATTAAATTGCATTTCTAAAATTTAGATTTTTCAATTTATAAGCTGCATGAATCAAGATATAGGAATGAGACTAACGAAATTAGATATGGTTTCCAAAAACTATGATACAGAATCGATGCATTATTACACCGCTTTTAACATTTTCACTTGATTATAGTTTCGATAAGATTAGGTTAAGGTTAATGCTGTTCGATTTCGGCAGTCTTGTCTTCCAACCGAAGTCGATAAGTACAGATTTTCTCATTGTAATTCTGAATCACGTTCAAATTACGAAATCGACATCTGAGCTCCTTACCACGTTATGACGTATTATTGGAGGTTCATTGGATCCAATATAACTTTTAACTGCATTGGGCAATATTCACCTTTTGATCAGATTTTGAATTTACTACTTTTCGGACATAAAAACAATTTTTTCCCCCATCGGGGTATATCTTCTCTTACTTTAAGTCATGTATTTTATTAAGGCTGTTGCCATTCAATATATCGAAAATATTACAATTGTTTCAAGATAGAATGGATAATCAGAACATATAAAATTTAGAGTTATGGTATAAAATGATAATTTCAAATGAATTCAAAATAAATTCTGATATTACTCTTAAATTTTCAATTAGAGAACTTAGAGCAATATTATCAAAACAAGAATATTTGGCCAGTTTTCAAATTTCAGATATTGCCAGGAATCAATTCCGTGTAGTATAGCCATTATGATTCCATTATTACTTAAATATTTTACTGTTTTAGTTTTTGGTTTCTGAAAACTAAAACAGTAAAATATTTCAGTAATGGAAAAAATGGATTGGCTGAGTACTCGTTTGACACAGTTTAATCTTCAAAATTTTTTTTCCCAGATAAATTTAAAATCATTCACTATTAAAACCACATTTGTATTTAGCATTTTATAAATATATTATCAATGCAACTTTTTTTTATTATAAAACTTATATAAATCATAATATCTTCTAAATATTATGTAAAATGACTAAGAAGATAACGGCGTCTGCCAACAATGATTGCATGTGTGGATCTGACAAATGTCATGCATAGTTTCTTAAATTTTATAAGATTTTCTCAATTATTGCAAACGTTTATCAAATATGACCAATATTTCGCAAATTTCCCCAATATTTTTGCAATATCATTAGTATTTAACTCTATATAGTAAGTGCAGGACAAATTCAAATCTGCCTGTTATGCAGAAATACCATCAATACATTTCAAATTATATCAGCGTTTCTCAAATGTCACCTTTGTTTCTAAAATGTCATCACTGTTTTATAGATGTTCTCAGTGCAACCAAGAACGATACATTTATTGTTTGTGGGATACTTTTGTGATAGATTATGTAACTCAAAAATTTCAATCATACTTTATCTCAAATATATATTTTAGATAAAATCAGGAAAAATTCATGCATTTAAAAAAAATGTTAAGAATATATAAATAACTTGAATTTATAAAAACTAATGCCCTTGTAGGAATTAAAGTACTTAATACAACAATTTTAATAAAAACATTTCTAAAATTGATGAGAATGCGACAAGATGTTATCATGAAATGTCATGATGAAAGCTTATGCAATAAGAAATTAGCACATGTAAGAATTTGCCGGAAAAAAATAAAATATCTAAACGTAAATTTATTGTTTCGTTTGAGTCACATATTTATAGTGTTGAAGTAATCTAAATGTTTTATGACAATAGCCATAAAAGAATCAACTGAATTATTATTCATAAAAGTATTCTCAAATTTTCTTGCGGTTGATGTCCAGATTATAAGTTCGTGAGTTCGATACCTAGCTCGAAAGTGAATGTGGATTGGTATCGGTTTGTAATTGTAGATCCCGGTCAAATTATCTTTCGTGTGGAAACAGTGATTGTAAAGTGATAAGCAAAACAAAATTCTTAAAAAAATAGGATTAATGTGTTAACTTTTTTTGCATTCCTCTAGATTTTAACTGGTTGCTTGCAATGAGTTGGCACCTGAAAAATTAACCGTTGGTTTTTAACCCACTAGTTGACGAGTTGTTGCACCAGCATACTCACTACCTTGTAACCTCTAAATTGTCTCTATCAGTTAATGGAAACAACCATGGCAGTCTTCGTAATTTAAAAGTAAGGATCAAGCAGAAGACACCAACTGTGACCCCCAGATTTATCATTTTACTTGGAGGACATTGCGACCTGTTTAAAGAGCCCCAACCGCCTTTACCTAGTTCGATGAATGTTCGATTAAGCCGGAATTCGAACTCACTACCATCGGATTATAAGAACGCCCCCCTAACCAACCACCGTGGTCTCACTGGTTGGTGAGCTCAATTCTTACCTCGAATGTGAAAATTTTTAGCTGTGGTGTCCTTTGTAAATTGTCCGTTCAGGGTGAATTAGCTTTGGTATAAATCCTCGTGCATCATGGCTCTCCGTGCATAAAGTGGCCGTTGAGTTAGAAGCAAATCTATATTTGCTCACTTAATACTTTTCTCATATTATTATATACGATTTTATACAGTAGAAAAAGACAACATGGATAAAAAAAAATTTTCATCTCATTTCCTGTTAATTAATAAATACAAAAAATGTCTTCGAAATTTACATTTATAATTTTTATAATGAGTAAATAATTTATTACCTCAGAGGTTTTGCATATTCCTGGAAAAAAAAATACTTTGGGATATTTTCTTAATAACATCCTTAATTTCATAATTGAGATGCTGAAAATAATTCGCATAATTGTTTTTTTAGTATTATATTTCTGATATCTATACATGCTATTTTTCATAAATTCTTGTTTCACTATTCCTTTGTGGATAAAGGTTTTGTAGGATGTGGATCTATATAATTTACGAAAGATATATTTTTATATGAATAAAACCATGGGCATTTAAGTATATGAGTACAATACATACATGTAAAAGCATGTAAGATTTATATAGTATGAAATAATAGAAGAAAAGCACTTCCCAACTTTTTATATCTTTTTGTATTTTTGGTTGCTTTCTTATCAGGTATTAAAAATTCCGCCAAATCTCCCATATCTCTCTTTCGCAGACATAACACCCCTTAAACGGACTCCTTTCTCCCCTTCCACCCCCTGCTCCTGTGAAAACGGCTTGTCCCTTATGAAATATGAAAAATATCCCCGTACATAATGAATAAATTCTAAGCCAGGGTAAAAGGCAGATTTGCGAAAGGGGTGGGTTCTATATGAGACTATCCCACCTTTTATACTCGAGTATTGCAGTCCCTCCCCCCCCCTCCTGCCTGCACCCCGTCATTCGATAAACAACGCCATTGATCGGATGAAGGGTGGGGGAGGGGGAGGTAACACAGAGCAGAACAGATGGTGGTTCTGCAACAGCTGTTCGTCCCGGGGAACATGTTATTAGCGAGTTCAGAACTGGATGTTGGGAGGGGGGGGGTCAGCTTTAGCTTTTGCACTGGGGCGCACCCCTCCCTCCTGCACCCTTCATTCTTGTCCAGTGGTGCAGGGTGTAGAGTTTGGCAAGGCGATCAGTGGCGTCGGGGCGAGTGAAGGGGGAAATTGACTCCGGATTCAGGGGTACGTCCTGAAATTGTGTGGGATTGATCAAGTTTTATAGAGATTAGCGGCTTTATTAATTCGGTACTCCTTTTTTCGTTATTGAACTTTATTTATTGGACATTATGGTTACCGGATGATGATTAACGAGGCTAATCATTGAAGATTTTAATGCACGCCAGATTCGAAAAAGGGTTACAGCATAGGGAATTTATGGACATGTTTTATTTCACAATAAAGTTGTACCAGTATTATTTTTGTAGTTCTGGCTTGGTTTTATCACAATCGAATAAAATAATCTTAAATTATTCATAATAATAATTATAAATTTTTCGAAATCCAACCGAATATGATATATTAAAGATTCGCTTATGTCTCTTAGTAATAATTTTTTTTATATTCCTAAATATCTAACATATATAATGCTTATTAATGTTTTTATATTCATGCATTTAATATTTATACATCGTTTTAATGCGTTCCCAAATTATTCTAATCAGTTGAAAATAGAATTTTTTTACTAAGTGAGAAATATGTTGCTCGTATTCAAAGGCCTTTCATTTGTATCTTTTAAGTTCATCAGTCACTCTTATTTATACTTTTTATAAGTATATACATCCTCCATTTACGTATAGTTTTCCTAGGTTGTGTACTTTAGTGTTTCATATTTACACTCGTTTACTGTAATATCTTTTATATTAATACGGCCCTTTTTGATACTTATTATGTTTGTCTCTTATTCGTGTGCTCCTACAACTTATCTTCCATTCATTTGAAACATTAAAACAAAAATATTTCGTTATTAGGGTACAAAACTGTAGTTATACGTCATTCTATTAAATATACTTATTTTTCCTGCTTTTTTTAATAAATTATTCTTTAACTCATATGGTCGAACTGGCGGCTGAGTAGTTCGCGCTCTGGTTTTCGGTTTAACAGCTTGTGAATTCGAATCCCACTTCATGCTTGGATGTACGTAGTAGTTTGGAATCCACTTTAAGCTGTAGGTCCCCGTCTAATTAACTCTTATGTGCCAAAATGACTCTTGAGAGACAAACCAATTCGTATGTTATAAGAATTCGTCGGAAAAAAGTTTTTGGGGTATTAATCAACAATATTTATTTTTCAATGATATTTTAACGACTGTTGTGTAGAATTTTACGGTTCCAAATTTAGTTTGCTTATTGATTATTCAATAACTCGCATTCAGGTTGTCAAATTTACTGCACATAAGTAACATAGTTATTGAACATGAGTACATGCGTATAATAAGTATGGTTGATTTATAGAGCGATTGTGTGTTTGAAATGATCAAAGATACTTTATATAAAATTACAAATGCGTATTTTTCTTCTTTTTTTATTAAAGCAATATTAATCGTAACTTGATAATCAATTTTCATAATCAGTTCGACATGTTTAAATGTGCTTTTATTATTATAATTTAATGCAAGCAATATATTTTTGTGAAGTTTTTAATAGATCGTCCGGGTTTTTTTTTAAATTTTATTTTCCTTCATTTGAAAATTGATGAGTAGACAACTTGCGATTCCATTACATAAGTGAATGACCAGACTGTTTGGGATAATAATGTTGAGAGTTTGATTCCAGAAACAGCTTAAATACCGTCGCTCTGAGAAGAGAAATGTTAAAAATATTTGTAGAATTCCATGTCTCTCAGCTAGTGCGATATCCTTAAGACCACAATATTGGTCACGTGACAGCTTTGGTTAAGAATTACGATGTATTTGGCTATAATATTGGTAGGTTTGATGTATTGCAATAAAACAACCTAGCTTTAAGCACTATCAATCAATATATTATTGGATCAGCTAATTTTAAATTTGAAATGTTAAAATAAAAGGAAAAAAAGAAACAAGACAATTAATTAAAAAAATACAAACATTAAAAATATTTTTTATGAAACAAAAATATGATTATAAAGATTATAACCATATTTAACCATAATATAAAGATTATTAATGGTTATAAAGATAATAACCATATTTATACTTACATAAACAATTTTTTTCCAAGTCCATACTCAAATATCTTATATTAGAAGCACTTTATACTTGTACGAAGCAAAAATGCTGTATTGAATTATTGTAATTCAACAATGACCAGATTTTAATCAGGAGTGTTTCATTATTAAGTCTTACTGTGCATTGTAATGCATACTGTAGTAGAATACTTATTTGATCCCAGTTTGCTGAATACTTTAAATGATGTTTAACTGCTAAATACAAATAGCTTTATCGTAAGGAAAAACCATAGCTAGTTCACGAATTTAATACTTGAAATAATTTTTCTTCTACAACTTTCGCACCACACCGACGGAGGAATAGTAAGTCAAAAGTATTTAAATACACGACAGGCTTTTCTAAGTCATAGAAGTAAAATATAGCCATGTGAAGATAACCATTTCCGAATAATATATTTATTAAAAGAAATATTTATTTATTCTTTCAATATGGAACTGCGTATCTGCTTTCATGTTCGAATCCCGATCAAGGAGTCATTTTACTTGTTTTTTTTCCTGATTATATGCAAACATTATTTTAGTTATCTTTGTATTGAATTTCAAACCGTGGCTAATTGTCCGCACCGTAATTCACAATCTTTCACATTTCTAACGATTTCAAAATTACTAAGTACTTAAAGATAAGTTTAAAATTGGTATATTTACCTATGAGACATAGTGTAAAATCGTTCATCGTAATACTTTTGAATGTAAAATAAAATAATAGAATATGTACTAAATAAACAACTGTACATTTATTATTTTACTCGTAATAAAAATAAGATAGTGTGATTTTTACTATGTACATTTCTAAAATTTGGTGGCTAACAAAAAAATTGTGGCGCAGGGGTTGAAAATCTTTGGTCTAACGTGTAGAAAATGAAAATACAAATTATTTATAAAATTAGAAATGAATCACATGGTAAAAAATAGTCTTATACATTTAAGAAATTTTAGTAGTTTTTTCATTTATGTATTACTTATTAATTGCATGAAATTTGTCCACAAAAGTAAAATATTTTGCATATATCTTTGAAAGTGTTATTGTTGACATCTTTCTCCGAATTTTTAAAGCAAATATATAAACAAAATTTTTTTTTCGAAAAATAAACTCTCAAAACTCTAAATATGGAAATGAGGTTTAATGATGTCTTTTGTGTATCAGAAGTTAGTGAGTTCGATTCCTAACCCTGTTAAAGAATATCGCACTGAGAGAGCATGCGCTAGTTCAGGCATGAATTCTTCAATTGACCGTGGTTCAAAATTATGATGCAATTGTCTGTGTTTATCGGTTTTACTTACCAGGAATGGAAGATCCATATGTAAAAACGTATGCATTGATAAAAAGTTATTTGATTTTTTTTTCGCAAAGTGATTGTCTTTTGCACACGAAGGTCAATTAGATAAGAACCTACATGTAGAATTGGTTTCAGAGCCCTTATAAATATCCATATTCAAGATGGAAATCGAACCTCTGAACTGTTGAACCAAAAACTAATGCGATAATCATTCAAATGTCAGTTAGGCTGCGAGATATAATTAAACTCTAGTTTAAAACAATTTTATTTCTTTTTTAACTGCTGACTAAATATTATTTTTATTTATTAATTTTATTTTATTTCATAAATTTATCATCCCATGTGTTTGAAAAAAGATATGCTCTCAAAATAACATGCTTTAATATTTCGAGTATATTTATTTTCGCTTCGAATCACAATTTGTACACAAACCCACGAAATATTGTCAATAACTTCCCCTTCCCCCTTATCATGCTCTGGAAGTCGTGGGAGGGGACGGGGGCTGGTCAACGTGTGAGTCCAGCCGAAACCACCTGATGGTTAGTAGCGGGGAAATGGCGATGGTCAGCCACTGCGGAAAACGATTGTGGCACCTCTTGATGGGGCGGCGCTCACCCACCTCCACCTCCACTAGCTAATGGCACCTAATATTCGATACGCATACACGGAGTTCTCTCTGTCTCGCTCCAATATTGACCTTTCGGGACTTTGCGAGTGACCGTTGCTGAATGGACAGCAATCGATACTTTTCCGGCGAAATGGATCTATTTTTTTTTTCTACACACCCCGCCTCCACAAAACGTCATTTTGCTTGCTGCCCTGGTGGGAAAAGGAAATGTTTCTTTTTCGATGTGGGAAAATATTGGTTAGAAAAGTTGATTCCAACAAGACCAGATGGCAAGTTGACGGTTGGTCTTTGTTAAGTAATGGTTCACTGTGAGAGCTAAAAAAAAAAAATTTTTTTTGTTTCATTTATTCTTCTCAGTTAAGTTTGAAATAGGCAGTTTAGGCCATGTCACGAAATTCTTAAAATTAAATAAATAACGTATTAACTAAGCATGGTTAGGCATAACTAGAAATAGCGTGTTAACAAAAAACGTTATTACTTTTTGGAAAACCAATCAAAATAGAGGTTGTCTATTTCTGTCCAATCAGATAGGCTACTTATTTATAGCTCATGATCAAGTTTATATTATTTCATGGTCAAGAGACAAAGTCAACAAGCAAAATTTTTACTTTGGTTTTATATTGCTGTCCTTGTATAGTTCTTGTTCTGTCAGTTTCTTTTACTACTTCTCTTGCCACGTGGTGTATTGATTAGAAGCCATAACTAGTTCATTTTTGTACGTTGCAATGGCTGGCCTTGTAGTAATGGGTTAACAATGTTTAGTTTTTGAAGGTATATTTTAGTCAGAATACAAGGAGAGAAATTGAGAAAATGCCTTGATTTGATTCTGTTCATTGTTAAACGATAGGAGAGTGTCGATTTTGTTGGTCAGTGTTATGTTTGTCACACTACAATCATATTTCACGTACGAAGGCTTATTTGAAAAGGAATTACAGTTTTAAGTGAATTCTGAACAACTACTAACAACAAAGGCAGGAACGGATACAGATTTTAATATCGAACTAATCATTCAAATGTTAGTTCATGGAATAGGACATTATTTTCACTTGAGAGTTTTCCAAGTTTTCTATCCTACAACTTAGGCATTTGTCCTACAATAAAAGTTCTGGGAAAGCAGTAGACGACATAAGGGCTTAAGCCTGTCTAACTATCAGTCTAATCGCTATACAATATCAATATATTTCTTCAGATATTTGAATAAAGTAGATATTAGTCCCTTCTAACTTCTTTACTGCATCGGCAGTTTTATTTATTTTGATGAAAAATATGAATATTTGAATGCCATGCAAAAGATTTTGTGTGATTGTCACATTTTTGTCCCATCCTGAAAATGTGTTAAACATGTTATTTATACTATTATAAAATCCCAGAGTTGATAATATTGCTTAATGAAACCGTACAAACTTTTTGATTGAGAAGATTATTTTTAAGCTGGTATATCAGGATTATGTTTTGAATTCTGTAATTCTGAATCCGAGAGTTATATTATTTAATTCTTCCCCCAATTTTTTATATAATTTTTATTTTTATTATTAATTGTTAAATAAGATATATAAATTGACTCGAACATTTGATGAATTCTATAAAGTTAATTAAAGAAAAAAAATCATTGTTTTTGTAAGCTTTTTTACATAAAAAAAGGAAAGCAAAGTTGTTAAATTATTTTTTCTTTCTTTCTTGAATTTTTCAAATATTACATTTTTTGTTTTAAAATGACGCGGGAAAGAATAAAAAGGGGAAGAAAATGCGAAGAAAAAATGAAAGAAAGCCAAAATCTCTTTATCGAGGCATTCATCCAACTGACCATTTCATCTCCGATTGAAATAAGGCGATCCTTAAGAACACCAGGAGCAAAAAAAATAGTTCCTCCCTAAGAGCTTTACCACCGCCGCCGCACAGCGCCCATACACGCGTAGGAATAACTCTGATGGCTTCTCCTATAAGATCCAGAAATATACTGCTTTGGTAAAGAAGAAACTTCGCAAAGGAAGAATAATAAAAAAGAGGACTAAAATAAAGAAAGAGGACCGTCCGCGGCTGGTCCTCTGTTTTTCTTCCGCTCACCACAAAACCATAATCTTCTGTCACTAGGGGATTTATTTGCTTTAGTTTTTTGAACGCCGGTTTAGACCCAATGGGGGCATGGGGCTTGATATATTATAGTAATACTTTTTCCTTCTTTATCTTTCTTTTTTTTAGGTCCTACTTTTTTTTGGTCTCTCTCTTTCCATCTCATGCCTGTATTGGCAGAAGCATCTAGCGGAAATGATTTTCTTAACTTCTTCATTCTTTAACTTCTTTGGGGGCCACCGCTTTCAACATTCTTTTGAAGGTCCCATTCTTTTCCCTTCTTTTTTTCCTTCTTCGATTCTTTCTCTTTATCTCGTTTTTCTCCTTTTTATTTCTCTTCCCCCTTAAGATATATATGTATATATATATCTTTGTAATAGAGCGTCTCTTAGACGGTATCTTAATTTATTGTTGCTTTTCCCGTTTGTATGGCTTGTGTTGAGGTATAAGAGTTTTGCATTTATTCCAGTTTTCTAAGTTATGTAGCTTTCAACATTTCCTCGAGGTTTTTAAATGGATAAAACTTATCAACAATGCAAAATATATCAACATTTTTAGTTGCTTGATATTTATCAATGAGACCATCTTATTGAATTGTCATGCATTTTTAGATCCTTGGAAACAGAGTTTCTTATAAATGATTCTGATCTGACAACTGAATAGTTAGGCCTTTAGTTCAAGGGCTCGTGGATTCGATTCCTATCTCTGATATTAATTTTTGTTGAAAATAACAAAGAAACGGAACGAAGAATTTAGGCCATTATATTCCATATTTCTGCATCAAAGCACCAATCATAAATGTTAATTGAAATAATAAAATCGAGAAACATGGTAATTAGTAACTATAATTTATCTGTACACTTTAGGAAAATAATGAATTCGAGGTTTGAAATATCATTTAAGACTAAACTTCTCGCAACACATTAATTGATTCCTATTATAGCATTGGCTGAATCGACAGATTAACTGTATACTAATTATATGTCTGAAAGAAGCAAAACTTGTGAACTTTTTCAAGCATGCACCGTGCAGAAGATATGCATGCAATATTAATCTTTTATTTTTCAGCAGCAGTGGAAAACTGTTGCACAGTCTTTCTGTCACAAGCTGTGTACTAACACTGAAATCCATTGTGTATCCAATGTTTGATTGTGTATCACATACATTGGATTTCAAATACGCTGAAATCCAATGTATGATTATGTATATCAAAGTTTTAACTACTGAAACATGAAGTTCGCAATTCTTCATTTTAGAAAAAATAATATTTATAATTCCTGTTACAATGTGATAAGCATTTCTATTTATTGTTTTTAAAATAAAGAATTTCAAAAAAAGTTTTACGTATCAAAAGTTAAAATAATTATGTATTTGTTATGTTTGCTTAATTGATTTTTATTTGATATATTGTAAGTAAGCACAATTATTTAAAGGTTAATAATTTAATAAATCTATTGTAGGTTCGCGATCAATGCATAAAAGCTTCACAAAAACAATGGTTAAGAATATTCTTAAGAGAAGCTATAATTTAAATTAGATAATCGAATAAACACAGAAATATTTTAGTAAATAATATTAATTATCAACTAACCCCATGATGATTATCGGAAAAGTTATGATTGTTATAAATAAAACCAAATTTCTCTCCTCCTTGCAATTGACACCATATTCAATTCCTCGTTAAGCAGTTATTGAAATATATAGCTCAAAGACATGACATTTTATTTACTTTCATTTTTATTAGAAAATTACAAATAATTAAACTTCTATGGGAGAGAGCTTTCTACTGTCACCCGAATCCATATCTGTAATAGTGTACTAGAGTCGTCCGACAAAGGCATTCCCCCCTCCCCCGTCTTTTATGAAAGCGATTTTTGGCCGTAGAAGTGAATGAAGAATGGTTGGATCTACACAGCCTTCTCTATCACCAGACATGACTCATCTTCTATTGAATTTACCCTGAGCCACTCGTCTTCCCCCAAAGGGAGTTCCATTCATCTGCGACTGGCCCACCCCACCCCCGAGTATCCCCCTCATTCAATGCATCACCGCAGATCAATAGGAATATAACTTCTGTGGGGGTGAGGGAGAGAATAAGGAGGGGGCGGCCAGAGAAGAATGAATGATGCATCTTTTATGTAAACAATAGGGATGGTGAATATTTAAATCATTTAAAACCACTAATCAGGACATCTCCGGAGGACGGGTTTCATGCAGGAAAGGTGGGTGGAAGGATTTATTTTTATTTCATTTCATTTCTGATTTCGAAATGAGACGCCAAACGGAGGATGGAGAGCATTTGAAAGGGTTGGGAGGGATCAAAGAGGAATAGAGATATATACCCAGATGTCCATTGTGTAAACTAAATTAGAGGCAAGAGCTATTATGAATGGTTATTAAATTACTTTGGCGAGCAGGAGTTGGGCGCTAGCAAATGCTGTTTGGCCGGGAAGCCTGTTTATGAGAAAGGATCTTATTCTCGATCCAATAGTTTGTTATATTCCGGCAAAAAGCTCAAAATTTAGAATATTGTCACGTAAACATTATTTTTCTAAAAACTATCTGGGGTTCTTAACACAAATGTCCATTGATATGCTCCATAGTATATATTATAATTTTGAATTCCAAAAGATGATCTTGAATTTTCTTTGGGCAAATATAGACGATTAATTTTCTAGCTTGAAAAATTTTATTGGGTAAGAAATGAAAAATATAAAATTATTTGATATGAAAAAAAAAAGTTCTTTCTTACAGTGCAAATTAATTTGCTTTTTCTCTTAGATTCATAAAATTTTTGGATTCAAAATAATGACCATACTCGGGGTTTATTTTTCTCCATGGTAAAAATATAAAAGCTAGGTGTCTTACAACTTATAGAATGATAATTACCATTTTCATACACTTATACACACACACACACACACACACACACACACACACACACACACACACACACACACATATATATATATATATATATATATATATATATATGTTCATTATATATATATATATAATTCTTAAATGTGTATTTCACATCTCTTTTATAAAAACCTTTTTCTTTTTAAATTTTTTGTTTTTGATTCAAAAACATAAAATTTAAAAAGGAAAGGTAAAGGTTTAAGGTTAAGATTTAAGGAAATTTAAAATTTCACTTTGTCGGGTTGTCAAAAATGTTTTAAGAAACTTATGCCTTTATATATTAATCATATATAAATAATATTCGTGGAGATCATATATTTTCCACTAATTGCAGGGAAAATCATTAAGGTCTAATTTATATTTGTTGAAAATCTATTACATTTGATAGAAATCGGTAAAAAACATTTAACAAGTGCGAATAACACTTTAGCTTCATTTTATAGATATTTCAATTCCAGCTTTTAGAACATTCTGTTAAGAATTATATTTAAACTATATAATGTTTATTATAATATTTTTGTTATGAATTTGAACGACGCCGAGCTTTAAGATAAATGGTTAATTCTGGATTTCTATTCTCGAGTTTGTTTCCTAGATGCTGGAATCCATTTTAGTCTCTAGGCCCGGATGAATTAATGCAAGCGATTGAACGGTAGAATGACTAACAGAACCAAACAAAACCAAAACCCTTACGACAAAAATAGATGAAATATATTGAATATTGTTTGTATTCTATGTTTATCCAGTTATTTGCATCCTGCTATTAACTGACTGCTTAGCGGGCTTTCAGCTGAAAGCTTAGTAGATATGATTCTTAGGTCAAATAGAGATGCCTTTGGATGTTTCGAATTTCATTTTAAACAGTAAATTGTAGTTCAATTAGTTTCTTATGTATGCCAAAATATATTGTAAAGCGGCCAATCAAACCAAACAGGAAAAATCGACGTATCATTGAGTAAAAGACGCATAAGATTGTGGCGTTTATTTTTCAAATTCATATTTAATGAGAAATTTTTATATTAATATGTTAATGATACACCACAGAAAAAGTTTCGCGTTATGTATAAAAAATAAAAAATAATGCAACCTAGCTTTATGTTGATTAAATTATACCAATCTGTGTGTGTGTGTGTAATTCTTTGTTCTCTCTTCCATCGCAAATGTTAGTATTTTTAATAATTTCGAATCAATTTTAAACTAAAAATCACAATTGAATTACACCTTGATTGCTAAAAAAAGCGATTAAGTCATATAAGAAGCAAAATAAACGAAAATGTTTCGTTTCATTTAATGTAATTTCTTAATAAATGATTATATTGGGTATTTTTCTCAAAACTTCAGTTATGAATTCAGCATATGAGGTTTCTAATTTTATTTTAAAAATTTATAAACGCAAATATGCTTAGTTTAAAAATCCATATATAAATGCCTTTTACCCTGTTAACTTAGCTATGCTGATCACTGAGTAAATATACCAAATTTGTGAGTGGGGCTTATTTTTCCAGGGCAGCAGCACCAGCTACGAGCCTTCACGGCAGCTTTCGGCCACCGGCCGCCCTACCTGGACCCCCGATTCCACGATCTCCGGGAGTGGGACAGCTTGAGACGGAAGAGTGAACATTGGCAGCTCGATTTTCCCAGGAGAGGTAAGACTTTTTCCTCCTTAGAAATGCATATCTAAACTTATCGTAATCCAACTTATACATATTTAATTTGGATAATTCTATGAAAATGTGCTGCGTTTCCAATCTTTAAATTAACACTTTTTTTTTTAAATTTAAAATGTTAAAACATTGAAAAAGTATTTATCAACAATACTTTTTTTTAAATAATTTATATCTATAAAGTTATTATACTCCTGAGCCATAAATTAGTGTTATATAAAAATATAATTATATCATTCTTTTACATTTTTTATATATACTTAGGTATTTTTAGTCATAAATTATGATTTTACAAAAATAATTATTTTTCACGCAGTAAATGATAAAATTTTTCATACATCAAATACGTATATGATATATTCTTATCATTCGAAAGCATATGAAGATTAAATTACTGGGAATTATACTAATATATTTTATTGGTTATAAATTATGATAAAAATAATAACCTTTCAGTGAACAAGTACCAGTATCGGAAATCCATATGATAAATTCATGTGATTCAAATGCTTAGGAAGAATAAACTAACATGCGTGTAGAACATTAATGTTTCTCGTGAAGTCGCTTACGCTACTTAATAGTATAACAGTTAGAGTATTTTTCTATATGCAAATCGCTGAAAAAGTATTGCGGTATTCGGATTGATACTTGTATCCATAGTGTGAATGAAGCCTAAAAGGCGATTTCTGATTTGTGTGACTTTATACCATAAAACGACCAAAGAAATGCTTTAGGACCTTGACATTTTGTCACGTTAAATACATTTCATTCGTAACTCATGCATTATCGAGTAACATAATTATGAACCTCCTTTTTGTGTGATTGACCTAATGCCGATTATACTGGATTTCTTAATTCTCAAAAAAATATATTTTTTAATGAATTTTTAAAATTTTCATTATGATATTATTTTTTATTCCGATTATTTTAAGCGCAATTAAAATATTATATTAATGACGCATGTTTTAATCTGATTATCATTATTATCTTTACATGAAAGACTATAAATTTGATATTTGAAATTTTTGATGAACTTACTCCATTCAGATTTTGATCCGATTTTTTAGAATTCATTAATATTTTCTTCGTATTTCCCTCTTTCTTTTTCAGAAACATGTATATTTTATCATTATTGTTATGTATTTTTTATTTTATTTTTGGTATTAAATTTTCTCGATAATTAGTTTTTATCCATATATTTAAAGATAATATAATTTTTTATTTTTATATTTAATAAAGAATATTATGTTCATATGATAACTTTTTGACACAGATATATATATCAATTGTGGCGTCAAAAACGGTTATACATAATTAACAAAAACTTCCCAAGAAAGCTAGTTGTTATATATTCATCATTCTGGTGAATAGTTCAATAATTTATGGGTTCGATATGCTTGATGTACATCTGTAGTGGTTTAAAACTCCTTTTACATTGTAAGTCCTCGTCAAGTTTGTCCTAATGAAATTGAAACCACCAGATTAAAATTTTCTTTGGATTTATTGATTTCATTGATTATTGATTGTAGTAAGGAATTATTGATTATTGATTGTAGTAAGGAAGCAAAAACAAATGATTATGAAATGATTTATAACATTTGAAAATTATTTATTTGCATTTTTTAATATCCGTATTTTGAAAAAAAAATTATTAGATAACAACACTCTATATGAGAATCTTTCAGAAAATAATATTAAGTAGTATTACTCTAGCAAAATGTAAACATTTGAAGGCACATTATCTAAGGATTGCACACGTTTGTTGATATCGAAGAATAAGTGCAACGTTATTTTCAGATGCAAAAGTATGAATAAAACGTTACATGCAGATAATATTGTATGATTGTAACGTTATTTAGGGATATTTAAGTAAGAATGAAATGTTATTTTTACTCATATTGACTTATGGATAAAAATCGCTATCTTAGGGCACTAAACAGTAAATCTAAAATTATCAGTTAATAGTTTACTTATGAATTAAAATTTTGCATGACTATAGTAAAAGGTTAGTTGAAAGGATAATTAGAATATGCAATACTTAATTCAATTAATACTGCAAAACATGCAATAAGCCTGCATTATATGGTTAGATAATAAATGTATAAAATTACAAATAAATGTATAACGTACAAAATTACGAAATATTAGATAAAAGGTGAAATAATTCTCTATTTTCTAAACTAAAGTTATGAGTTTAAAATTACAAAACTATTTATTATATAAAATAAAAATTACCACAGCATAAATTTTTTGTATAGATATTTTATGAAAATTGATTTCTATTACTTGTGTTGTAGTTGCTATGAATAAAATTACAACATACATATGCATTAATAGCTGTTCGTTCTAATTTGGCACTATTTTATTTGAAAAAAATTAAAATAAATTTGATAACTTTTTTTTATCGCAATATTCATAATAATAGATAGTTTTGTTTTTTTTTAGTTGATTATAATCGATCAAATAAAAATTTCCATCATGATATAATAAATTCTCCGCCAATGTTCTTGAATAATACGCCAAGTTATATGTTTGTGATTATTTATGAAACATAATCGCCAACACATTGTTTCGATTATTGAAGTATCAAATTTTCTATTTCTTCCTGTTCACGTTTTTTCTTTGTACTAAACCAAATTTATTTCTTAAAGAAATATTTTCCTCCTATTTACAAATACATTTAAATTAGTATAAAACTCATATTTTCTCCAAATGCTTTTCTATAAATTTATTTTTAAAAATACTCGTGGTGTGTAGTGTGTATGCACTTCCCTTGATATATAGAAACGTGTTTATAACTCCATATTACATAAAAATTCTTCAATTATCTTTGCTTGTCTTTCCTTTTTTTTTTTTTTTTTTTTTTTTTTGTAATACTAGTAAAATCGCTTTTATGTATCTGGAAACATTTATTTTGGCTGTCTTTTTATTGTTTTGTCTTTCCTTTATTGTTTAAGTCCTGTCTTTTCAATTGCCTCGCTTCATCCGTGCACGTTGCAGGCAGCCTCATTCAATCCATTGATTTCTGGTAAGGGAAAAGATGAATTGTCACTAATTTTGAGTTTTTGTTTTATTGAATCTTCTTTTACGACATATAGCCTGTAATTGATCGAATTCATTGGTTTCTTTCATTTTTAATGGCAAAAGAAAGATTAAGCGAATGATATAAACTTTTAATTTGAAAAAAAAGAAGTTATTTTTATTTATTTTCAATGGAAGCCCGATTTGGATGCAAATAATAGGTACTGATTTCAAATCATGCAAATGATTGGTTATTAGATAAATTTCTTTTTGATTGTACCTACAGATAACTGTTTCTTTCTGATCAGAAAAAGGATTTTTAATTTCGACTGGTTCTTGTAATTTGTCGAACAGTACAGAGATGCCTCAAAACATTGCAATTTGTTGTCAGTAGAGATCAATTATTTTAATTAATATATTTGTTGATTATTTCATTAATTTTAATATTTTGAGAAATTATCTATTAATAAAGTTTGACTAATTTTTTAATATTCCCAGGAATCCAAGTCTTAACCCTAAAAATGTCATTGAATTTTGGGAATCAAATAAAACTTTTGGGTAATATTAATTAGAATTAAAAACTAAATAATACTCATTATTAATCTACATATTTAGTATTATACAATTAAGTGTAGTGTAAGATTGCAATATTGTAGATTGTCAAATAAATTCATTTAGAGTGCATTTATGAGTATAAAATAAAACCTATTGTGAAACAAAACTCTTACGAATATATTTCTGCCCCTTTCATTTGCATAAAAACTATTAAAGTACTAAAAAAATAGTTGAATAAATGGTCGGAAATTCTAGCCTTGCTATTTAACCAAATTTAGGCCTTAAAAAAGAGTTATCAAGACCGAATTTTTCAAATTCCATTTATCTCGCTTAGGGTAAATATTTTGTTTTATTTAGGCCTATTTTTGGAAATCTGTTCCTTTTAAATTTAATTTATAACAATTCATTTCTTATATTATAAATAATGAATTTGTACTTTCCATTTTTTTTCCTGTATGCGCAGTATATTAATAAGACTGTTTAGTCCAGAGTTTAGTATCTATAATTTTTAGGTAGCTTAAAAAATGTATCCCTTTCAATGCAAAAATTTTTTCAAATGGAATTGTAAGAATTTGTCCAAACATAAATAAAAATAAAAGTATCCTTAATATAGAAATATAAATGCATAGTAATGATGGGTTGTATTGATAAATGAGTATAAAATTATCGAAATCACGTTCCTTAGAAAAATTTATTTTATATAAGGTTTAAATTATTTTGTCTAAATGACATCTTTTATCTACCACAAATATAATAAAAGCAGTAAAGTTTAGTAAAAATAAAAAAAAAATCTCGGTTACAAATATTATGCATTTTAAACGCTTCAGTTTAATAATTCAATAAGTTTTTTTTGTATCTTTGCAAAAGTATGAAATAAAAATAATATATCTTTTCTAATCTTTTTTTCTGGAACTTTTAGGTTCATTTTTTTGAATTTCTATTAAAATTAATGTAATAAAAATCCGTGCCTTACAGAATACTAACTATTTCATTTTAATACTTTTCTTACAAAATAAAACAGTAGCTGGAAATTCAAATGATCCTTTTACTTATGGTATGACATTACATTTAATTTCCCTTGGCTGAAAATTAATTCTACTTCCACCTTCGATTTCGTTTCTCTTGATTTACCGACTTCTGAGTAAAACAATGCAACAGCAGAAAAATGATTTCCCCAAACTCGTAAAAGTCATTCCATCAACCTGGGGCTTTGATGTACCTGCCCTATCAGGAAAGCCACAAAGAGAAATAGGGAAATAAATACGAAAAAGGGAAAAAGAGAAAGGGGAAAAAAAGCAAGAAGAAGCAGAACACTACCCCCAGATAAATGGCGAAAGTAATGAAGAAGAAGAGGACAAAGCGTCCAGAAACAAATGGCCTGTAACGGCGGATGCCAATTACACCTTTATGGCATACCAACCAGAAGGCGATACTTGCTGCTGGCAAACCTTTTCCTCCATGATGCAGTGGAAGCTTTTTTTGCCAGCTTTTCTTTGGAGCAAAGAAGGGAAGAAAAGAAAGGGGAAAAAAAAAGTAGAGAAAACATTACGCAGGGAAAATGGGAAGGTTTCGCGGTCGTAAGGAGTGGATATTTATCACGGGACGGTTAACCACAAAGTAGAAATTCTCTTGCTCTCGCGTAAGTACTATTCTTCAAAAGGAGGAATATTGGCAAAACAATCATCTTTCATGGGTTCTTTGCCTTCCACCCCCTCTGTCGCTTTTAGGTGTCCTTTTCCTATTACTTCGTTTTGCAACAAAAAAGGAGGGATTTTTTTCTTGGTTTTATCAAAACTCTTCTATCGGTTACTCTGTCCTGTTTTCAAACATTCTTTTCTGGTGAAGGATAATATTTGGAGAGATTTCTCCAAAGCGTTTTTGGTTATCCACTTGGATCTCGTGATGTGAGGCTTATTTATTTAGTGGTAATTACAGAATATGACTTAAAAAAGAAAATTCTAACAATCATCTTTGATCTTTAATGCTTATATTTAATAGTAAAGCTATACTCTTAGGAGGGAACTCCTGTTCAATTTTAACTATGTTTAATTTCTTTGTATTACTTTTCAATTATTGTTCTTCAGAGAAGATATTTAGAGAGATTATTTCAAAAGTTTTTGTTTATAATAGTTAAGATCTGTTTAGTTGATGTATACTTATTTGGTGCTAATAATAGAATGTGACATTCCCTATGAATATGACATTTCAAAGAATATTAGAAATGCATATTTTAGTTGTTTTCTTTCAAGAGTGAATATTAGAAATGCATATTTTAGTTGTTTTCTTTCAAGAGTGAATATTAGAAATACATGATTTAACTGTCATTCTTAAATTTAATCGCAAGACACTGTTTTTCAAAAGGAAAGAATCTCAATACGATCGTGATTACTTTTAATTTCTTTGCTCTATTTTCAAATTAATTTTCTTGTTGAAGAATAATATTTGGAGAAATTTCTCCAAACACTTTATACTATATTTTGGTATCCTTTCAATTTATATTTATTTATTTGGAACTAATCACATATTTTTTTTAATTTATAGACTATTTTAGTTATCATTTGATGGGTGTAATATTTGATTGTAAGGATATTTTATTCTTATAAATAAAATAACCCTGGTTTGATTCAGATCACTATTCAAAAACATGCGTTGTCTTACGTGAGTTTGTATAGAACTAACAACTGAGCCTTATATAATAAGGCTCAATTATCGGGATAATTTTTGGAAGTTTTCCAAGTTTTTTTTTTCTTAAGACAAGTTAATGTGGCTTTTATTTGTATAAAGTTAGACGCAAAGCAATAAATATAGATAACTAAATTTTTGCTACAGTTTTAAGTTTTAGGTTATCAAAAAAAGCGGCATTCAAACCATATGTACAACATATATGCGAAACTTCTCAGCAGTGGTAATCATAAAATATAAGTTATTTTGTTACCATTTCTATTCACAAGAAATTTGCTTGCTCTTTCAATGATAATCCATTGCGATAACCTTGTCAAATCATTTGAACATTTAAATCGAATCTTCTAGTGATATAAAAGTTTGTATGTCGGTTCTTATTCGAACACCAAAATGACACTTTTTGTCCTAGGTTGATAGATTCAGATATTCAGTGTTTAATATTTGGCATAAAAAGGAATCACTGAAATGCATATGGTTTTATTATTTCTACGCACTTAATTCCTATGAAATTAATTTTTCAGAATGCTATTCTGGAAGAAAGAAATTTCAACCTCATATAAATCTTTTGATGATTTTCGTCATGACGAATCTTGTCGAAATAAAAGAAAGACACCACTATATTTGATATTTTTAATCACCAGAACATTTTCTCTTGAAGAACCTTATTTATAATCTAATATTTTTACTTATAATGTTGCAACTTTGTGGCAAATCTAACAGTTGAGAGTTATTGAAGACACTTTTGAGCAGCAGGACCTGTATATTTTTTTATTACGAGGATTTTGGTTTTAGTTCGTATAATTGTGGTTTGAACTGATAATTGTGATCAAAAGGAAATTTTATATTTGATTAAAAGAATTCTTACTTAATCTTCTTTCACTCAATAAACGCTATCTTCAACAGAGTCTGAATGTTGCACTTTTGATGGGTCTTATGCCCTTAACTGACGAGCTGTGTTAGGGAGAGAATAGTGCATGTTAGGCATTGACCTTCTCATTTCTCTGTATTACGAAGCTGTCAAGTTTTCAGTGTAAGCCTTAACTCGTAAGCCATTCGGTATAGTCTGGGATTTCTATAGACTTATTAATGATAGAATGTTAAAATGGTTGGAATTTTAAAAATTTGTAATGTCTGCTGCCTTGGTTATATGTGATTATAATCTTTTTCTTGAAAATAAATGCCACTACATCGATACTGCCAATTTTCTGTGAAAAATACAATGAGTTTGGGTTTATTTTGTCAGGCTACAATCACTTTTGTCTCGTGAGGTCTGTTTTGGTTGAGGATTGTAGCATAAAGTTGAGTTCTGAACTGTAATAGGAGTTAGAACTCACCAATTGTTGGACGGGAAAAGAAAAAAAATTCGAACCTACCAATGATCGACTATGGAATGTAGATTGTGGGATTATCATTACATGGCGAAAGAACACAAAGAAAGCGACGAATATTTGACATTATTACTAATGTTTTAATGAAAATATATTAAACTTTTTTGAGTAATTATTGAATGTAATAAGAAAAACGTTATCAACATGGGGTCGTAATCTTTTTTTTTTTCCTTAGAGATTTATAAATTTCTAAATAAAATTAAATTTTCATGAAACTTAAATTACTCTTTAACTTACTTATTCATTTAATCACATGAAGCAATTTTTAAAAAATAGAATTTTTTGTATTTTCTACAGAATCTCTGTATTTGTCTGAGAGTCATTGGAGTCATCCCTATCCATTTTTGGCTTCCACTTCTAGTCTCCAGGGACCGGGATTTCCTTCCTACAACTTAGACGTGACTTTGGCAGGAGTTTCACCATCATCTCAGGATTCTTGTTCTTCATCATTACCACTGACAGGTCAGTTACTGCTTTTTCTGATTTACATCATTTAATTTAGTAATGTAGCATAGATTTATTATAATTTTTATATATTGTTGAGGAATTTTTTTTTATTAAAACTGGATGTTTTACCTCTTTTTGTAGGTTTAAGTGACCATGGTGCGGGCTTAACAAATTCGAATCCTACTTTTCCAGTCCTCAATGATCACTCGGCAAGTTTGTCTCTGAAAACTGACCCACTCTTAGTTTCCAGATATAATAATGCCATAGCTGCAGCAGCCGCCAACGCTGACCTTCGGCTATCTGATAGGCTTACGGAATTGCGCCAAGGTCTCAATTCTGTTGCCAATCCTAACCAACAGCCTAATACAACAGTTGCTCTTCTTACCGGAAATGGCAGCAGCCCTCCTTACCTGTCTGTGAACCATGCCAATTATGGATTGTTATCTTCTCATCCTTACTATAACAGCAATGGTTGCAACGCGCCTGGTGCCGCTGGTATGTACCTGAATCCGCCGGTGGTGCCTCATTCGCTCATGTACCCGCAATTGTACAACAGCATCGCCCACAACCAGCTGCATACGTCAATCCACTTATTGGGCAATTCTGGAAACAATAACAGCTCGGATTTGTTAAGGTCTCCAGAACCTTCGCTGAGAAACGAAGAGGACCATTTGCACACGAGTTCCAGAGAAAGTTCCACGGGTAGTGTAGCTAGCATCAATGGAAGTTCGCCCCCTTCCGTTACCAATCTCATGTCCCCAGTTGACACTAGTCAAGCAGAATCACCTACTCATCAGACGCAAACCACTTGTACTACGCCCTCTAACGGACGATCAATGTACGGTACGGCAACTAACGGCCATGGACATTCAGAAACAGGACTTTGGAGGCCGTACTGAATTGTTCAAGAATTTTTGCACTAGAAAGGTGGTCAGAACTGACTAGAAACTGGACATTATGTGAGTTTCAGTGGATAGTCAAAAAGGATAAACCTAGTTAAAGAGCTTTTTACAGTGTGATATTATCACATTAATTGTGTAAATAAAAACTTATTCATGACTGATAGGAAAATGCAAAATTAACTGAAATTGTTTGAAATGGGATTAAATTTACGAAGATTATGACAATGCCTTGTTTCATTGTGTATCAAAAGATGATATATAAATAAAAAAATTTTTGTATTAATTTGCAAATGTCACGGAAGAAATATCGGTTGCCATGTTGGGAAGCCCGAAAATTTTATGTTGCTAAATAGTTCATTAACCAGATTAAGCCCATTTATATGTTTTAAGTTTTAAAAAAATATATAATTAAAAAATTGTAATTCATATTTATCACTAAAAACAATTTTTGTGTGATTATTTAAGAAAAGTAATTAAATAAAAGTTCGGTTAGCAGTAAACTCTCTTATTCGCAAATATTTTTTTCAAAATAGTTTTGGAGCTTTTATAAACTGTTATAGTAGATGTTAACATTCATTTTTAAGGAATATGAGATACTAATATTTGAACTTTTTGAATACTTCTTTGAGTGCTAAAAATTTTCAGAGTATTGATTTTTAATCAACATCTTAAAATCTTCAAAATATGCCAACTGAATTCATCAAAACATTGCAATAACTTAGTTTAAAAATCCTTATATTAGCATAATTTAATACGAATAATTTTGCGGTGTGTTATTAAAACATGTTACTGAAGACAGTGTTTATGTATGATTTCATGCTATGTATAAATAATTGTAATGTTCACTTTAAGAAATTCGCTTTCGATTACCTCTCTTTGCATTATTTTCCTGTAAAACAAATTCACAGTGAACATTTTTGATTTCTAAGTTTAGTATGGGCGATAATAGTTAATTTCTCATTTTTGTAAAAAAATTATGACTTATTCTGTACAATTGCGAAGGGTGATTAACTATGTACATTTATATCATACTTTGAAATTTGTAAAGTTATGTTTCAATGCATATTAAAACATCAGTATTTTGTAAAAAAAAAAAGATAAATGAATAATATATAAAAAAAATCAATAAATATTATTTGGTAGTAAAGTTGTGCACATTTATTTAATATCTTCAAAATCATACACTTTATTTAAAAATAAATTGATCTTTTTAATTTATTTTCATACATTTTTATGTTTAGAGTCATTCATTGCCAGGGAGTTTCATTGGGAATTAAAAGCTCTAGAAATTTTTTTCTAATAAACACGATATAATTCAGTTGTTTCTAATATTAGTGCAAAGTAATATATGTATTTCAAGAGTTGATGGCACATTAAAATTTAACTTATGAAACACTGGATTTTAAGAAATTAGATTATATTCTGTGCTGGAACATATTATTTCCTATCAAAGAATTAAAAATGCCGTAAATATATTATTAAAGCTTTCTTTCTGGAAATTTCCATGATGTTTAATTAAAGGAAATGTTGCATGTTGATTAAAATTCGGGATCAGCTATAAATGGAGATCTTGTCGTTTTTGTATCCAAGGCTACAAAACCATCCCATGTCCCTAGCCATTATGAAACAAGACCGCTTAAATTATTAAAATTTAAGATATTTTACAATGTTCGTAATGAATTATTTTAATTGCCAACAAATTAATTTATTTTATGAGTAAGATTTTTTCAGAACATACAACTTCATTTCTATTGTAGATAACTACTATAGAAATTAAGTTATACGAGAAAGCAAATTAAATTGCTCCACTAAAAACATTTGGACATAAATTCATATTTAATATTATACAAGCTTTCCCATATATGGAATTTTAATATTAATTTGCAATCCCAACCTGTTTATTCACGCTATCTTACTTTATTTACACAGAATAGTAATACTCGTAGGTGTAAATTAAAGAATTAAAATGCCGATTGAGATGTATAATTTAATTTCACTATAACAGAACTATATAACACAAACGGATATGATAACATCATTATTCAACAAATTAATTTTTGAAAGGATATGTTATCAAATGTGAATGTTATCAAAGATTTTTGGAATCAACTTCTGAATAGTTAATTTTTCAAATAGTTATTTAATAATTATTTCTTGCACTAAATTGAAAAGATTTATATATATATATATACGTGATAGAAAGTTTTTTTTTTCTACTTTTCTTTTAAAAGACTTGGAGTTTTGAAGCTTTTCTCTCAACTTTTTCTTTTCAAAAACTCGCCAAAACTACATGAGTTTTTCGTGCATGGCACACCATTTACCATTGCATTCCGTTTACTGTTTTCATTTATGCCAAAATCTACAAATTATAGAATAAATTAACACCATAGATTAATAAGAGAAATGCTTTCTAATAAAAAACAAAATAACGTTAATGAAAATATTTATTTTTATCAGAATTATTCTTTTTTTCATGGACAAATAAAAGATGAAAATTTAAGAATCTCCTGAAAAGTTTAATGTATAAAACTCCGTCAAATCTCTCTAGGAATGTCAACTCGCATCAGAATCCCCTACGATTCACTCTGAGGCTACTCCACAGATGAAAAAGTCTTCGTTCGTATGAATAAAGACGAACTTGGACATGACAATGATTCGATATCTTGTTTTGAAACGAATTCTTGTTATATTAACCACATCAGTTTCGTAACTGGATCCATTTTTGGCATCATAGATACCGTCCATTTTCAGGGTGTATTTGACATTGTAACACTACCCCAGGAGAATATAATATCGGGAATGATGATATGGAGGGCCTCTGGATGCATATCTTGGTCATCATCTATTCGCATTAAAGATATGACTGTTTCTTCTTTGCTGTGTAAACTCAGTGACTACCTTTATTCGAATTTCTGCGAAACACTATTTTTTAGCAGGATAATGCACGAGTGCATTACACCAGTATTGTGCGGGTAATTCTTGATACAGTAAATGTTTTGCTGCTACTGTGTTCTCCAGATTTTTTCCCAATAAAAAATGTCTGGCCGATTGTTGATGTATTTCGTTTTATTCGCTAGTTACTACATAAAAGAATGATGAATTGCAATATCGCAGACTCCATAGACACATGTGCAAACCATGAAATCTGTGTTTAATTCAATGTTTTGATATACCTGATCAACTTGAAGACTGTTTTGATGAAAGGTCGTTTAATGGCTCGGGGAAGCAATTGTATAATAACCTAAGATGCAGATCATGTGTTCCATCATGTAGATCTCTGTTTAAGGGATTTTCAGTGAACAGAGATAGGCAGTATTGCATAAAAATGTTTTACAAAGGTATTCAATAGTTGAAATTAAACAAACAAATTTTAAGGACCAAGTTTTATTAATCATTTTAAAATAGTTTGCTTAATGATAACAACTTTTTCTGGTTACTATTCAAAATATTGATGAATTTAAAATTTAGGTCTCTATGCTTCATTATAAACTAAAAATTCTGAACAAAATTTAAGGGTGAGCATTTTTTTAAATATATATTTATAAGCTTTAGTGACCTATTCAAAAAACATTAGTAATGATCTTAGGTGTGAGCTTGAATTTAGATGTAAGTTAGTTTGTACTTTGAATCTATAGGAACATTTTCAGAATTCCTTTAAATAAAAACGTGAAGAACAAGATTGTTAGATTAGTTCATTGTGATAGATTTCTGACTGCGATTTCTGCCAACTTAAACTTGAAAAACATAACAATCACCTCATTGTTTTCAATAAATTTCAAGATACGATGTTGAAATCTGGTTTCTTGAGACAAGAAAAAAGATATTTTACTTTTCACAATAATTAACGTGTATAAGCCCTCTCAGTATGATGATCTTTGATAGAGTTTGGTATCGAACACTATCTCATCCTGATGAACGTTCTCTTTTTCCATTAAGCTACCACTGTGAATATAATCAAATATGCCTTAGATAAAAACTTAGAAAATAAACAGCCAAAATGCAAAATAGAATCATATTATCAGCCAAACTTTTTTGGGTCATTTTCTGTGTTTGT
The DNA here is from genome assembly GCA_030067965.1 of Latrodectus elegans. Lineage (NCBI taxonomy): Eukaryota > Metazoa > Arthropoda > Arachnida > Araneae > Theridiidae > Latrodectus > Latrodectus elegans. The sequence continues at coordinate 48,292,344 of CM057816.1, read as the reverse complement.
TGTTAATATATTATATTTATTTGTGAATATACCAAAAGCTGGTACTTGAATGATCTGCAATTTCGATATTCCTTTGTGCTATTCTGTTGATTCAGTTAAATCTGGGTATTAAAATCAACAGTTCATTTGTTCGATTGTGCATGTCAAAATCCCCTCTGGTTTCACAATTCAAAAATAAGTATTCAAAGAATTACGAATTAATGTTTTTGTATAAGGATTATTGTTAGAATGTGAAAGCATCTTTTTCATACATTTTCTATAGAAAATATTTTATAATCTTCTTAAATAATTATTAAAAGAGTTTTATAACATTTATTATCCATATACATATTTTATTTTCGTTCGATTTTTGTAAAAATGTATTTTACTCCAAACTCTCTCGATATAATTTTCGTTACTGCTAAATGTGAAAAATGATTTTTAAAATCCAATTCAATTTATTCTCTGAGAAGTTGTAATAAATTTATGTTCTACGACGGAATAACAAATTAAGTATCAAACATGTACCGAGAAAGTTACTGTCAATTTGTGACATTTTCCCCTCACCCATGCGTCAGTAAGCGGTACGGTCGATAAACTTGTTTAAAAATCTGTTTAATCCACATGTTTGAATATGTAATGTGCATCAGCATTATTTAATTACTTTGCCAAAAGTAATGAAAAATCGATCGGAGCGTAAGTTGGTGGCTTAGCATCCATTTTTCGGCCTTTTAGCAGCTTTAAAAAAGGCGAGTTTCGTTGCCAGTGTGTCTGCAAGGCAGCTTCCCATCATTTAGTGGCTAAATGTGGAAAAGAAAAGCTGGAAAAGACATTAAAATGTAGACATAAGTTTCTGGCTGTTTTCTGGCAACAAGGCTCACTGCGATAAATCAGCCTGCGCCCTCTGGTGACCGCTTGGCGGTCTTCCATGGCGATAATTAGGTTACCCCAACTTGCCTCAGAGGCTAGCAATTAATTTTAAGGGAGAGGGGGAAGGTTAGTATACACAAACTAAGTGGTCAACCATTAATTGCGAGCTTCTTGCCATTGTTTTGAAACTGTAAATAAAAAAAAATATCGTCTGAAACATTAATGGTGGCTTGCTGAAAAGCAGCGAAGACGTATATATATAAAAAAGAGAAGTGGAGTAGATATATGGCGCATTTATATTAAGACAACAAAAAGGAGGGTTACGGGTGACCATTGTATTCTTGAAAATTACTCAATGGGAGTAGGTTATTTTTTTCCCCCGCTTTTGTTCGCCAAGGCGATCTTTTAAAATTAGTACTCCTCGTTGAAAGAAAAAAGGAAAAAAAAAAACTTCAAGAAAGAATGGGATAATTAAAGTTAATTCTCGAAAAGCCCGGCTGTGATAAAAAGAAAAGGGCTGGGACTTTGAATTTATAATTTCTTTCTCATTCTAGCAAGTGCTTGTTTAATTCTGTTAGCAAGCTACTTAAGTGGATGTAATCAAATTCTCGCCAAAGGAAAAGAGCACAATGTGTCCCGCGGGCTGGGGGCTTGTAATTCATTTAGATACTTATTCTTTGTCTCTGATTTCTGGAATTATTATGACGAGCTATGAACATATTTAATTCACGGACGGAGAGTGCTAATTAATTTATATTGAGAGGAAACTTTGGAATCATTTCTCCGTCTCAAATAGTGGAAGAAAAGGCAATCAAAACGGGTGCTCATTATTTTCATTTGGCATATGTTAGTTTTTCGTTATGTTTGCCCTATTCAGAAAACATAAAAAGATCTAATTAAAGTGATTTTTTTTTTACGTTATTTGAATTGATCTAAGAAATTATAGTACTAAGTTATCTGGGAAAGTAGTTCTTCCCAATGAATATTTTTTTAAGGAAATCTTATTAAAAGTCACGGAAAGTTTTGTTTAATGATAATTCCGTCTTTCTTTGTATATTCAAATCAACTCTCATTGTAAATCTGCTAATCACCCCCAGAGAACATATTAATTTAATATAGATTCAAAAAGTACAGAGCTTTTAAAACTTTTATTCAGACATAATACGTTGAAAATTCATTAGCATGAATCCCCTTTAATGAAACTACGGTAATAAGAAAAGTAAAGCACCCCCTCTCAAATACTTTTATTAAGATAATGACATTTCAAAAAAAAAAAAAAAAAAGAATCGAATACACATAAAATAAAATAATAGCACAAGACATCTCTGTCCATTAAAATTTAATGTATTTTGTCTGTTTTTTTCCCCCAAAATTGATTATAATTATTTCTGATGACTCATTTAAAACGAAGTATGATTAAAATACGACAAATTCTGACAGCATGAAAATTGCATGATATGTTATCGATTAAATGATTTCTAATTTAATACCTTATAAGGATTTTGGAGTGATAAAATAATATCTAATTTTATAAAAAAAATATTTCTATTGTGTATTTTAACAACATTAGCTGAAAAATCACGTTGATTTTATAACAATTCTATCAAATTAGTTCAACCAGAATAATTCATATAATTCGCTCTCCTCTCTTGTTTTCCCTGCATCATTTCTCATCCATGGACAAATGTAATCAGTTGACAATCTGCATTGATTCTATAACTTCATTAAAGAAATTTAGCGCGAATATTTCTATTTAAATGTTATTTTCTCAGCCTCGCTTATCAATATCGCCTTTTGTATAATAAAATCTAGCCTTCAGTTAGCTAGCTTACAAGACAGCTTTCAGTTATTTTACAGCAACATTATCAAGGGGGTACAGAATGAATATTTCTACTATCTAACCTGTTGTTTACTTAGCATTGTTTCCAAGCAATTTTCTTACCCATGAAAAATATTATGTTTGTAATTAACTGACAATCTACATTGATTTTATGTAAACTTTATCAAAGAGATTCAGCGTGAATAATTCCACAAACAAGATATTGATTCCCCAGTATCACTCCTACGCATTTTCAAATTCCCCTATAATCATAATTTACGCCTAACTGGAAGCCAAATGGTTAACGCTCTAGCTTTCCGATTAACAACTCTTGTGTTTGAATCCTACCTCAGGCTTGGATACTTGTAGTCCTTCGAAATCCATTTTAAACTGTAGAAATATCGATATAATTTGTCTTTATAAGCAAAAAAAGATTATCGATGAGCGGCAGAAAACCAAAATCAAACATATTTTAAAATTAGTTGACAGTCTACATGGATTTTATGCCAACATTTTCAAGAAGCTCAAAATGAATGATTCCATTCTCTAACCTGTTGTTCTCTTTGCATCTCTTAGGCAAAGTTTTTCCCTTCCTGAACAAAGGTTCTTTCATCTACAGAACATGATAGTTTAACGTAATTTCCCATATATTAAAAATAACTAAACACTAATTAAAATTCTTTTTACCAACAGGAAGATTAAATGCATAGTGATGGGTCTAATCAGTTATATAAACGGATTCTCAATAGCTGATTCTGTAGCAAACGATATTCAAATTGTTTTCATTCTATTATAGCACAAAATAGTAAGTATATCTTTGAAATTCTTTTAAGATGTAATATGTAATTAACATTTCCTTTAGCATAACATTAGGCTCGTTTGCCTTTTTATGTTGAATTTTTAGAGAGAAAGTCTAATTCAACAAGGACCTAAAATAGATTTTCGGCACCTGCACCCGAGGTGTAAACCAAATTTATGAATTGTTGAACGGAAAACCATGCCAAGAAGAGTGCCATTCAGCAGCCAGCTCAAAAAGCCCAGTATGAGGATGTGCGTACTACTTACTGGAAACAAAATCTAAAGGAATCAAGTGGAAACTTATATATATATATATATATATATATATATATATATATATATATATATATATATATATATATATATATATATATATATACGCATTCTTTCAATTTTTTTACGGTACCCCCATGGGATAAAAAGATTTGGACTTCCATTTAAATGTTAGAATAACTATGGTAATTATTGTCTCGAAAATGACTTTTATCGAAAACATATTCATGCTTAAATTATAAAATTACATACAAAAAAATACAAAAGTAAGATTACAAAAGAAGAATTACAAAAGCTCAGAAATTTATCTTAAATATCATATTTTAAATAAGAAAATTCTGGTAAATTCTAAGAAAAATAATGTTTAATATTGCCTTTATTTCGGTAGCATTTTTTATCATAAAAAAATGTATGAGCATTTGTCTGATATGCTCCGGTAAAATTTCGCTCTGCAACTGAAATAATCACACATTTAAATCAGATTTATAAAATCGTGGGTAAAAAAAACAGACGAAACTTCATATGTCTATTATTATAGAAGCAATTTCTGAGGTAAAATATGTGTTTTTATATTAGATGTAAATATTCTTGGCTAAAATGGATTTCCAATATATGATATATTGAGGGAACCTATAAAAGCTGGAAAACTCGTAAGAAAACACTATTAAAATCTAATCGAGATTTCAAAATCGCAACAAAATTTACTTTATCTTCCGGATTTCTAAGGGAGAAACAAAATTTATCTCTTTCTAAATGCGTTTGGCATTTTTCTACAACCAATATTTTTTAGTATCAAATATATTTTCTTTGATCAGGTAATCTTATTACATAATGCAATCGTGAATCGTTTGATATCACCAATTTCACTCTCTCCAACCAATAACAATGACGCCAAAAATAAATAAATGAAAGAAAAAAAAGGTTTTAAGTTGAATTTTTGCTCTTGGTAAAGTGGGAAAGAAATGGCTAAACCTAACCCTCATATTGAGTTACAGTTACAGTGAAGAAGGAAGAAACAATTCCTCTTCTCATTTTCTCCCTCTAAATCAAATTTAAATATTATTGAAGGATGGAATCGCGCGATGAAAACTCAATAATGATAACTTTTCAAAGGTTCGGAGGGGTCTTCAAAGCAAGGCCGGCCTATAGCGGTCATTATTTGTATGGGGGTGGAACGAAACGGCACGTGTGCGAGTGTGAGTGGCACGGAGAATTTCATGACTCAGCTAGGAGGGCCCTGGTCTTCTAAATCGCTGTTTGGAACCGGTCGACCATCCTTTGAAGGGGTCGTCTACTCACTGAGCTGTGCAGAAAATACTTTTTTGTGTCATAAATTTATGTCATGACATAAAACCTTTTAAAATTCTCAATTTTATCAAAGCAAAATGGCAGTCAGGTTATCTATATTGGATTTTCAGACATGAATGCCCATTACGTGCAGCGTAATCAACGTGGCAAAGCCTATAGTCGGGAGAATATTTTACTTTAATAAAAATGCATGTATTTCTTAGGATTATGCATTTTCGAATATATAATGTCGAAGATATCCGTATGTAGCAGAAATTTCTTAACATTTTAATCTTAGAAATAGCTTGAAAGGATAAATCTAAATAAAAAGAATAGGTTGAAAGATTTTGGAGTTATCCTTTTAATTGATATGATATTTATAAAATCTGTATTTGCAGAATATTTTTTAGGACAATCACTACAAAATTTTGTCAATTATTGGGCAACTTGTGGACGAGTTTAGACAATACGTTAAGATCAATTTTTGGTTTCCATGAACTTAATTATATTGAGAATAACTAAGCCTTGGTCTCTCCGGGAGAGATCTGATGGAGAACCCACTCATGGTGCTGAATTTTTTGAAGGTGTAAGCGCTCATGGACCTGTCTAGCGCTGCTGACCTCGCGGGCATGCAACAATAACTAAGTACCCCATCTCTGATCATTTTTAGAAACAAAGGCTACAAGAAAATTTTGACTATTTTGGTGAGTGACTTTCTCTTTAAATTCAACTTACTTCCTATTAAAATTTTTAAATTGCCTTAATAAATGGTGCTAACAAAACCTTTTCTACAGTGACCGATACATTGATGACAATGGGCAATATATTAATATATATAAGCTTTGTGGAGAAATTCGACATCATGGTGACCAGAAAAGAGTAAGTTCAGTCCCTAATCTTCCGGAAGATCCATCGTGCTGAGAGGGTCTATAAATGTTAATAATTCCGTGGGGAATTCTAACTCTAGTTTAATGTGTAGAGGAGAGAAGGGCAGTTCATGTGCTGATTTTGCCACTTGACCATATTTCATTATTATAAAGATTGCTTTTGCTTGCTTACTGTTCAGGACACAACCATAATCAATCATAACTACAATAACCAAAATCAAATGTAAAGTCCTAAATAAAATATTATAAACGAAGAATTTGTTGATAATCTTTTTAAAAATTTACTAAGCAGCAGTGGCTTAAGGCTCATTTTATATTATTTTTTGTATTCATTTCAGAGAATTTTTTTCGTACTTTCACATTTCGAAAAGAGTTTTTTTTTAAATCATTTTTTAATTCTTTGCTTCAGGATTCATCGTGGTTTAATGGTGGGAAGACACTCTTCATCATGAAAACAAGCGCATACATAAATTCAATTAATTTTATTAGAGGCTGAATGAGATAATCTAAATTACTGTTTCGGTACCTAGCGTTTGATACTTGAGAATTTGTGCAGCTGATTTGAGATGTTGTTGAGTTTTTGTTGGATATGCAAGAACTAATAGATTAGTGGATGGCTTATAGTAGAATAAAGAAAAAAATGTTGATAAATTATAGTTTGCCTTTATATCCATAAAGTAAGTTAATTTCAACATATCTAATACAACTATTTTCTTTGAAAGCTTTTTCATGAGAAAGAAGATATACGTCCTTGCCTATTTAAACTAACTATGAAGTAAATGTTTTGTCTTTTTCATTTTACTTTTTGTTCTGTTCTATTGTCAACGTATTAAAGGCTTGAATCTATGAAAAATGGTTTTTTAAATTGATGCTTTGGTTTTTATATAAGGAATCGTTTTATTAACAAATTGATCTTCAACAACATTTTCAGACATTCGATGGTGAACTTTGTCTTGTTTGCTCCCACGCAAAAATGCAATTTGAAGGCAGTCATCAAATACGTCGACAAGTCGGATTTACTACACCGTCTCATTACATGTGTGACATAGATGAAACGTTATCTGACGTTATGGATATTTTGAAGGAAAGAAAATTGTAATAAAGTGATGTGGGTAATCATGATCTCGAATGAAATGAAGGAAACTACCACTTTATGGGTTTTTAAAGAAAAATTAAGTTTTTTTTTTTTGAAAAAAAAATTATTAATTAACATTAAATTAATTGGATTTTATTCACTTATTTAATGTTGTATTTCATATTTGTTTAAGTTTTTCCAATTAACTAATCCACTTTCATTCATAATTAAATTACTTACGTTTGCACTGTATAGCAACTTTTGTTTATAAAACGAAATAAACAAAATAACGGTAATGTTTGATCGTTCAAAATTATAACTGAACAAGTTAATTAAAAAAAATTCTGTAAAAGTTGGAATGATGAAATATTTATATCTGTTTCTCCTTATATAAGATCAAAGATGTTGATTACTACAGTATCTACTTGAGGAAATGATTGATGTTTTGATCATTTCCTCAAGTAGATTGATAATTGACAAGTTTTTCTTTACATCTTTTAAGTGTCCTAACATTGGGATTATATTTAATCATCATCCAAATTATGTTATTCATCGAATTCAACATTTCCCATATTGGTTATTGGACTCTGTTATGCATTTCCGGTTACTTATTTCCGCTAACAGAGAAGTATCTTCGCCCAGTCAACCGTATCATAATTTGTAGTCAAAGTCATGTGAAGAGGCTGACATTTCAGATTCAACTCTTTACCTTCATGCCACATCAGAGGAAGGACATTGTATTCTACGGAATTTTAAAAATGTTTAAGCTTTCATAGCATGATGATTTTCAGTTGGGCCATATTTTAAACATGCTTCTTCCTGTTTATGAGAACGACGCCTATACCAACTAGACTACAGTTGTTTTTCATGTAATGTTACCTTTATTTAAGACTATAGTACAGTAGAAATTCAATTATCCGACCTCCGTTTACCTGAATCACTTTCACAATTTCAGAAAAATAAGTTAAGCTGGAGAAGTGAAGGAAAATGGGGAAAATGTCTTGGAAAGGTAAAAGAAGGGAGAAGAGGAGAATAACGTGTCACTTCAGGAATTAAGAAACATTCTTTTGAAAACTCCTGGATGTTCATATGCCAGTGTGGTTAAGATATAAAATAATGAATAATAAGTCAGGTACAAGAGATTTCCAATTGCAAATGGTCAACTTACGAAACTTATGGAGGAAGAAAAGATGTCCAAGTTGATGCAGACAGAGGACCATCAGCTAATGAAGCATTTATCGGTTTCTAAACAGCTTTAAAGAGGATAGAACTCAAGTGTGATCAAGCGAAAATTCTCACTGTCAGGCGAATACATGGCCGTCTAAAAACGGATGAAGGGAGTGAAACAGCTTACTCTGACCGAGATGTTCAGCAAGGAATGATTTTCATTTACAGCACTGTACCTACATACTATATTAATGTACAGCACTGTACCTACATACTATATTAATGTACAGCACTGTACCTACATACTATATTAATGTACAGCACTGTACCTACATACTATATTAATGTACAGCACTGTACCTACATACTACATTAATGTACAGCACTGTACCTACATACTATATTAATGTACAGCACTGTACCTACATACTACATTAATGTACAGCACTGTACCTACATACTACATTAATGTACAGCACTGTACCTACATACTATATTAATGTACAGCACTTGTAAGTACCTTGACATGTAAAAATATTGCATTTTCATTTAATTGATTAAAAGTTCTATTTCTTTAAACACATGTAATTTTTTCTCCCACTTTCAAAGTATAATAAATAAAATATAAACCCTTTTTTCATAAAAAAAAATACAATTATCCTAGTTTTTAATTATTTGAATAGTGTCTGGTCCCAATTAACTCGGATAATTGGAGTTCTACTGTGGTTAAAAAGTTACATACATTATAAAATGCAGTACCATCCCTGCAAAAGTCTCATTATTTATGTTTTTTTGGTACCCGCAGAATAGTTCGCTTTCGTTCTTCCTATTTAAAAACTAATCAGATTAAACAAGCATTATGAGTTACTATATATAGGTTTTAGATAAAACTATTAAATAGCCATTTTTTAATTAAATATTACTAAGGTATATCATAAAATATTTTTGCTTAGTTAGAAAATGTTTTGTGATCACTGCTTCATTAATAATAAGTTTAATTATGTAGTTTAACTGTTTGAGTTCATTAAGAACACACAATGGGTTTTAATCTTCACATTTTCATGATGTAGTGTATTTGGTAAAACAGTTGTCTATAAAAAAAAATTTCAATTTAACTGTTTTTAAGTGGGTTTCTTACCATGGATGTAAGGGCTTATGCTTTTGAATCCACTTCAAAATATAGATTTCAAGAGAACTAAGCCTCATAAGTAAAAATTACTGACAAATTAAGCAAATCCATCAAATGACATTAAGAATTATATGAAATAATACAATAGTTATATCTCATTAAAAGATTTGGCCTTTTTTGGGAAATCTATAGTAAGATATAGTCTCATACTCACACAAACTGTTATAGAGATATGCGATGAAACACATTGTCTTTATGGTGTGATACTATAAGATATAGTTATTGAAATTCTGATATATGGTATAGGCACATAAGTTGCATTTATTGTTGAAGTTTGATGAAGATCATACATAAAATAAATTCACTACTCTTAGAAATTAAGTATAAAATTGATTAAAAAAAAAAAAAAAAAAAAAAAAAAAAAACTTTTTACTAAACAATTCTATTTGCAAAATCTTTTGTTTGATTAGTTTCAAAAAATGCTACACTGTTCACAAAATCATTTCTTTAAGCTTTTGATAGAATACACACCTATTAGACATACATTTAGTTTCGCTTTAAGCTATTTAGGATAGACTTTAAATACACATGTAGATTATACAATCCAGAAATCCATAAGCATTTAGAGAGAAATACTATATATATACAAAGTCTATCATGAAATTTAAATTCAATGTCATTTTAAGATAATCATGTTAGATTTCAGATAGACACGGGTAAATTCAAAGTCCAAAAACCGATAAGCATTTAGGAAGAAGTATGTACAAATTTACTGACAAAGTTTCACTTTTGTTTTGAGCAAACATTTGGATCTCGCGATTATAAACACTATCAATCTTTTTCTTGTCATACATAAAAAATTTTATTTGTGAAAAGTCGAGATATCGAAATTCTGAGCAAGCTGGAACGTAATATAATATGGTGAAAATACATCAATAAAAAAAAAAATTATAGTGTTTCTTCCCTTCTGAAAGAAAAATCACAAGTATGAAAATTCTCTAGTGGTAACTCTCTTTAGTTGAAGATGGTTGAAGTTTGGGAAGGGAGCATATTATGGTAGAAATGTACTCCACTGAATATTTCACGTGTGCCCCCCCAACCCAAATCGGATTGCAGATTGAATGATTGACTACCCCACGAACAATGCTAAGCTTTCGGGGTTGTGGGGTGGTGCACGGTTGATATGAGAGCATGGGATGGGGAAGGGAAGGGCGAATGGTTGGTCGGCATCTAGAATGTATGGTGCATGGTGCACCGCTTCCCTTGGGTAAGCCACGCTGAGGTCGTTTGGTACACCCAAACATACCCTACTGCTGTTGAGTTGGCCAGACTATGGGAGGAAGCCCCTTATGGGTGCCGGCTTGCAGAAAAGAACTATGATTTGTCAGTTGGTTTTTGAAATTGAAAAAATTGATTTAATTTTGTAGTCAAAATATAAAATTTGATATACCACCCCATACCATATAACGATGAATTCCAAATTTTATAGAATTAAGAAACATGTATGAGTACACAAAGTGTTTTAATATTTGTCTGCTTTCTTTCACAAGAGAGAGAGAGATCACTTATAGTACAGTGCTGAATGTGGGTTTCCGAAAGTCTGCTACTTCAAAATCTGGCGGACTTCATATTTTTTTAAATGTTTTGTTTAATAAAGCTTTATCTTAATTAGTTCAACTGGCTTTTCTGAATTATAAGACAAATGTAGAAAGGAGGCCGAAATTTTTGAAAATTCTGTCTAATAACTAGCCTTGCAGTTTAAGTAATTTATTTTGCCATGAATTCTTAAAAATGATTTTTTTTCATTTATTTACGAGATTTTACTTATAACGTTTCATAGACAAAATTTTGTTTTCTATAAGCATCTCCACTAGACACGAATTCCAAAAATATATATATATGATTTTCTACGATGTATCGATTGATTTCATATTAATTCATGCTATCATTTCTTTTGTAATGACGAAGGAAATTGCTTAGTTTCTATCATTAAATTTAAGATAACATAAAATGCTTTTAAATGAATTAACTCAATTTATCAATGGTGAGCTTTCTCAGTTTCTTGCTTAAAAACTCTTCGCAAATGCACATTTACCAGAGAAATGATAACATTTTAATGATATAAAATATTTATTTTTATAAAGAAATAAAAAAAAATTTAGATTTTCTATTAACTTTAGAAACTAACTTTTATGAATATTTTGTGTCTTTCTCTTCTGAGATCCCAGTAGATTAATGGGGATATGCGCCATTCTCGTGTCAAAATGCAATGAGTTCGGTACCTCATCAAGCCGAAGAATATTATGCTGTGTAAATGAGTCTATACACACATAATAAAAATTCCCCTAGAGTTTAATCTTTTATTGGTGACGTAGAGAGGAGGGTGAATTGACCTCTTAACTTGACCATGGCTCAAAATTATAAGGCAGTCGATCATGTGCGCAATAGGCAGTTGGGTATTTATCACAACAATCTAGCAGAAACTAAGTCTTAAATGCTAAGTAGTGAAATGTACAAATTTCAGAATTAAAAATAAACTGAAGGCATTAAAACATTATGCCTCATAGATAAGAACATTCTGCAAAAATTGGTTTTAAATGCATCTCGATATTGTACGTCATAAATCACAAATCTAATATACTATGATATATTCATTTTACAATCCTCTTCACATTTAATAAATAAGAACAAATTTTACATCAAGCACAAAAAATCAGAATACATGGATTTTTTTTTTAAAAAAAACAATTTTACTTTTTTATGGCTTTCGTCATTAAGACCTTCAAAATGTCTCTAATGACCTTCAAAATTCACGACGTGACGTGAAACAATTACTTAATATTTTTTTTCATGTATTTATCCAGTATCTACACCAATTTCCTGTTATTTATTGTAAAATTCCAATGCCTCTACACAAGTAATATTATTTCCACTTGGATTGGGTCTTTTCAGGATAACTTTCACCAATTAGGGCTCCAAGCACTCGAGGGGTGTGTGGGGATTTTTAGCTTCTTTACCCTATGTCGGGGCTTCCCTGCTTCCATTCATCCATTCTCGTGGGTTCCACGTACAAACCCACCCTTTGCCCCTCGGTTATAAACCCGAAACTTCTTTGTCCTTATTATTGATCTACTTTGAGGGGCTTCCTACCCCCAATCGAGGAGGGTTGGTGGGGGAAAATCATCTGAATAATAGGCCAAAAATGTGTGTGCATTGGCTGTGCTAAGAATGATAGTGTAGCAATCGGTTCTTTGATCCGGAAAGATTTGATAATATTATACCTTTTTTTTTTGCTTTATATATGTGATTTTTTTTTTCCTAGATCCCCTATTTTTCCATCTAGTCTAAGTCCCAAGAGAGGCTTATGGCAGTCCATACAATGGTAAAAGAAATCGATGCCAAAACAGTACAACAAATACCAGGGATTTTTTAGAGTAGAAAAATAATATTTTCTTAAATATTGATGAACTAAAGATGTTTACTTAAGATTACTTTTTATCAGCATGAAGTTTACGTGTGCATCCATTGTGAAGAGCATGGCTGATGACTTATATGTTAAGTTTAACGAGTGCAGCAATGTCTCCCTACCTAAAAAAAGACAAGGCTTAACCATAAATTCTGAATCTAAATTCGAGACATAAAGAAGATATCCATATCTGTTTATGAAAAGTATATTTCAGTTTGAATACTAAAATATTAAAATTAATCTTGAAAGTTCTATCACATCAACACTGTCTTTAACTCATTTTTTCTTTAATCCAGTCAAATAAGAATTTCCCATGGATGAACAAAATATATTTATTTTTATAAACTAAACACACAATTGTCACAGAATGTTTTAATATTGTTTTAATTTATATTTAATAAAGGTAAAATGATAATAGACCTCCAAATTTGAAACTGGCAAAACCTAATTTTTCTAATACATAAACATAGGATTATTATTATAGAGTCTAATATCAGATATAACACAATTTGAAAATAAAAATTAATGCATGCGGTCAATCGATAATTAGAAATTAGGATTAGGGTAACTTTAGAAAATACAAACATGACAGTTTCATGGATACCAATTTCGGAATATAAATTTGAAAGAAATAGTACTAACTATACAGATTGTGAAAGCAAATTAGTTTATTAAAATATGTCAACATTTGCCATCATCTGACAAATATATCTTAGAAATTGACTAGTTTGGTAATATCGATAATCTTTTATAGATTAGATAATATTGGACAAGTACAGGACAAGTTGGATGACTTTACTCGTTTTGAGAATACAAGTGCAATGTGTGCGATGTGGACGAGACTTTTGAAACCTATGATTCTTCCCAGAAACTGTAGCAGTCATGTTTAACCCCGACCACATAAAACTGTATTTGCTACGATTATCTAAATTAAGGACCATCTCTTATATTTTTAAGCCATTAAAAAAGATCACCTGATCTCAATTTTACAAGGTATAGATGTATAAAAAAGAGATATTTTAGAAGTTATTAGGTTTATATTCTCGTTTTTGCAATAACGGGTACAGCATACTCAAGCACTTGTCAAATATCTCATAGGCATATAAATGCACATGTGATGCTCATATAATTGAACGAAATTGTAATGAGGATATATAACAATGATTGATCAGGTAGAATCTCTTATTAGCAGACGGGGTCAATTTAATGTCTCCTTACGCGTCCTCTAATCAACAATCTTAATAACAATATCAAGGTTCAGATGATATTTGTATAGTTTCATGGAATACCACCAGGATACATGACGACAAGAGAACAAATCAGGTTCCTTAAGATTCAGACCTAATCAATGTAAAACCTGACGCAACTAAAGATCGATAGTCTTATTAATAAATCCCAGTGGCGTATGGTAGCGCTTCACGCTAAAAATTCACAAGTTCGAAGTTCGATCTTTGTGCTGGGGATGGTCGACTCAGACTTTTATCCCTTCAGTGTGTTTAGTAACTGAATACTAAGCATGTTTTAGAACTAAATGCCGAGGGTTTCGCGTTAGGCTGATCACCTAACCAGAGCGTATGCTTCGTCCTCCATGGCCGTCGGTCATGAAAACAGATATGAGCACTGTAAGCAGGCCTTGAAACAGACATGGACTGTCATTCCATTGAGTTTAGTTTAGTCTTAGTTATAGCGTGAAAGCTCACGTACATGAATGCATAGTTACACGAAGTTTTGACATGATGTATTACAATGACTCTCGGGCTTAGATCTCTTATCAGTTAAATTAGGCTTGCATAGTTGTGCGGAGGACTAAAAAGATCCACAACAACTATTGGGCAAAACAGATCCTTTTTCAACCAGGCGATGCAGTTACATAATTAATAATCAACCATCTTGTCAATAGCATGATGCTTGCCTAGCTCCAAGAAGTTCTAAAAGGATACATTTCGACCAGTGACCCGATGAACTCGCGTATGAAACAGGCTTAGTAATGTATTCTTATGTGACTATTTTCACTCCTGCTATATATCTGTCTGCATTTAATTTCAAGGAATTTTGTTTTGTCACTTTTATTTAATAAACAGTCTATGACATAAATGATAAATAAATGTATTTAATGTCTAGAATGAGTTTTTTTTTATCCCTTTAACTTCAATTATAAATATCAGAAGCGATATAAAATACAGAAATTTAATTTTCCGCATTTTAATAATGCTAGTCTCAATAGTAATTATTGTTAAAAAACATACCAGAAGAAAAAAAAAAAAAAAAAAAAAAAACTGAAATTTTAAAAAAGTGAAAAAATAACTGTTAAGATATATTATTTCTATAAATCATTTGAACAACAAATAAAAGCCAACCGCCCTGTCTAGTGGTCAGAGTGCCTGGCTGCGGATACGGAGGTCCTGGGTTTGAATTGTGGTTCGAGCATGGATGTACTTCCTCTCGCTATCTATCCTGTCTTTGTCCTCTCTGTGTATGAATGATGTGTGAATGGTTGCCTACCCTATAAACGGGTCCATATGGCATGTGTGTACTGAAGCAGTCGGACTCCACATCAAAATAGGGTTCAGTATGAAAAAGTGGAGTTTAATCAGCAATTATTATCAACAAATAAGTTAAATTGTTGGTATAACAATAACAAGTCTGATTGTTAGTTTTTCACAACACTTTGTATGCTCCAAATTGAGCTGAGGAACACGAAATGTTGAAGGTCACAGGTTAGGTAATTGCAATAAATATAACCAATCATATCGCAATGTATACCAAATATAACCAATCATATCGCAATATACCGAATATAATCAATCACATCGCTATTTTTATTATGATCAAGTGGCGAGGGTGACACTTGAATTAGCTTATCCTCTCCTTGATATTATATTAGTAAAGCGAAATTGGATTCAGATAAATTTTCAAACAGCATAAGCGCATTTTCAGACGTGATTATCTCCATACGGTCAGAATTGTTGAAAGGAAAGACAGAGCGCCAACCACTAATCTAAAACTTAGGCATTCACATTTATTAATATGATATTGCTCTCACTGGTGCATAAGTTGGTTAGATCTCTTACAATTTTCTTTTCCCTCACTACACTAAAATACGACAGCCATCATGGATTTACGAACAAATTTTTTTTTTTTTTTTTTTTTTTTTTGGTGTTTCCCGTTTTAGTCGTGTGAATTTCTTCAAACATGATCAAATAAAAGTAAAAGAAAGGGGGAGAAAAGACTGCACGCCTCTCAAACATTCGTTGAAGTTATGACGTTTTCATCAATCATTACTCTTTCACGTCATTTTTTTAAGCTTGAAGTAAACAAAAAAAAAAAAAAAAAAGACGTGGGGAGAATATATACTCGTGCTTTATTCAATGGATTATGAACTGGGGTCGAGAGTATGAGGGAATCGAGAGTATAATATGCGGAGGACTTCGAGAGGAAAGATTCAAAGGCGCCGTCACTCATCTCAAACTCTTCCAAACTTTGCCCCCATCTCCTGAAAGGGAAGAATTCACAAATCGAAATTCTGCATTTCGGTGAAGAATATCAGTTTGAAACCAAAGTTAGCGGGTGGTTTTGTACCTCGTCGAACTGACAGAATTATGATTATTAAAGTGGAATCTTCCATTTTTTTTAAAAAAAATGTAAGCTTTCAAAAATTAATGTTGAAGTTATGATATCTCATGAAGGCGATGGTAACCAAATGGAGAAAAGATTCGACAATCTGTTCGATTCTGAAATCATTGATCTTGTAATATTTTCAGATATCTGTATGATAATAAGTTGATTGATACTAATGATTATTTTTTTGTGAACTCCGGAGTATTCTCTTCGGGAAAGAGGTCGATTTCGTATCTGGAAGATACTAAATTTAAAACTTGTTCCAAATGAAATCTGAGAAGTTCTTTAAATGTTGCAGGTTCCATGGCATGCAATCCACCAGCTGGTATGGCGTTTAGAGGAAAGTGTCGGATGAGAGGAATCAGGCTCATCATTGTGATGCAAAATTAAGTGATTTTGAATAGTTTCTGTGATCTACTATAGTATATAACTAACCACCGATTTCAGCCGCAAATGTATCACAACTAAACTTAACATAAGAATGGGCTTCTAATACTTATATTTCAATGGATAAAATGAAGCGTTTACACAGGCTTAGCATAAATAATATATTTAAAAAGGGAATCGCATACTAAGATAAAAAATATTATCTTCTTGAAGGCTACAAATAATTTCAAGTTGTATAAAATTGGTTCACCTTCCTCTTGTTACAGGAAAGCTCTTTTCGGAACAGAAATTTCCAGGTTTGAAATTATCCAAGTTGATAGCCAAGTTGAAAACAGAAAGAATGCTATTTCTTTTTTATTTTTTGCTTGCATATCTATGATGAAGGTATTGGTGCATGTCCAGGTCTTCCTCTTGCGATAAATGAATGGAGAAGAGTTCATTATCGATAAATAGTCCACCTAGAAGGTGACATTTATGTTGAGATAATTTTGGTTTAATTTTAAAATTGTGAATAATTGATTTTATCTTTCTAATAATTAGTGACTGAATTATGTTTTCCATTCGATGGAGTCTGTTGTCTATAACTAAACATTTAATTGAAAAGACTCCAATGAAAAGAGCTGGTTAAGTAGTGGAATTAAACATGCTTAACATTTAGAATATTAGATTTGCTCTTATATTAATTGTAGTTTAAAAAATTCTGTGGCGTTCAGGAAATATATTTCCATATTGGCCATCGAAATTTATGAAATATGTATTTAGTATTTCAACAGTGTAATCGTATTGAAGGAGAAAAACGTGCACACTAAAACAGACATTATCCTTAATGAAAAATTAGAAATTCACCATTTTCTAAGAAATATTTTGCCACTAACATGGTCATTTTGTAAAGAAGTGTCTTTAAAAATGTGCCTTTTAATGCATGTAGTTTACTTAATTTCAATTTTTTTAATAAACTGAACATTTATTTAGACGTATAAAGAAAATTCAGAATTGCAGGCCCTTTTTTCATTTTTATTAAATTCAACCCATATATCACATCACGAATTGTTAATAAGACAGATTTAGTTTGATTTCATAAAATATATATAATGGTAAATTAAATCATATTTAAATACATTTGATAACTCACACACACACACAATGGAAGAAGCATGACACGAAATCAATTGCACTATGCTTTTAAAAGTGCCTCATACCATCATTAAAAATGCTTCACTCCGAATTTCAATCAAATAAAACCTTTAAATTCTAATTTATAACAGCAATTAAAATTTTTGATTTGTTAATTAGAACTGAATGCTTTGAGTTAACTTAAATGTGAACAAATTGTTAAGCGGGGTGAACATTTTATCTTGTTTTCATTGTATCTGGTTTAACAAACCCGATTTTAAGGTTCAATTGAAGTTGGGCAAATATCAAAGTTCTAATATAATATGCATGAATTTATTCCTAAATAAATGTTTATACCAATAAAATCTAAAAATTATTAACCCTAACCATTAATGTTTTTAATTTCGAACTTAAATCCTTATAAAATCGTGAATCAGAATTTGTTTCATAATAAAATAAAATAAAATGAAAATTTCGAACGTTAAGAAGTTCTCGTGTCCCAAAAATTTCAAAGTTTTCCACGAGAAATATAAGTATAAAAGTAAGATAACAATACATTTTAAACCATTAAATTGTCCTTAAATTAAAAATTCTGTTGTAATTATGAGAAAAAAAACATACGTAATTTTAAAGACATTAAAAATCTGTATTAAGGAAAAGAAAGCGATTAGTTTAACTTACGAATTTTTTTATAAACTATGTAAAAAGTTATCAGTCTCTTGCATGCTTTTGTCGTATTACTTGTATGCATGCATACTATTTCACTAAAATGTTTCTAATACCATCGTACTCTATTGGTACAGGAAATTAGGAACAGTTTAACACATTCAATAAAATCATTAAGATTTAACTGGATATTTTTTTAAATTTATAATTTGAAAAATTCAAACTGTAAAAAAATGCGCTAGTATTAAAGCTTTAGATTCTCGATTATAGTTCAAGTATGATTTGATTTTCCGATTATCTTTTTGATTAAAAAAGTATGGTTATATATCTATATTTTAAAAATGTTAAATTTTAACGGACTTTTTTAATTTTTGATTTCCTGATTTAAATTACGAAATTGTACACTAAACTTATTCGTAAAATGTATAGTACATTTTAACAAGCAAATGATAGTCTCCAGATTATAATTCAAATAATTCGGTTAGTCTACTTTAATTATGATTCATGGTTAGTGATTAACATATTTTCTAAAATATGGATATTATATAGATTTTATAGAGGAATATGTAGATTAAAATATAGATTTAACTATGTATTTTTTTAGGGGAAATTTTGATTCAAAAGATTCAAATTAGGAAATACATTAGTATTTGGATTTTAAAACCTCGATTGATTATCTCATTAAATTTAGGATTAAAGAAATGTACAACCATTAAAACGTCACATTTTAACGAGTGATTCTCTTTTAGGAATTCCAAAAAAATAAAAATAAAATAAAATAAAAATAAATAAAAATAAAAAAATAAAATAAATAAAAGAGAAAGTTGTGCTAGATTAAAAGTTTATAATAATTAATTCGATTGTAGGATAGTTGATTCTAAAAATTCGAGTCGCGAGAATAAGGATGTTAGGATTCAAGTTTTAAGATCGTGAATCTTTTTTTTTTGAGATTCATAAAATTCAAGTCGTTGATAGTTCCCTCGCTCATATTCAACTTGATATCAGACTGAAAAGGCCATAATTGTTCATGAAGAAGCAAGTTTTTCCGGGATGTACAGATTTACATTTAGAAGAGGATCCCCCAAAATACCGCCCTTATGCAGATGGCGTGTGCGCCCCGGTATCAGGGGCGAGGCAGGGCGTCGGAAACATGTTGGTAGTAACTGATAGTAGCCCATCAATATGCCATTGATCCTCCGCATGAGGATTTGTGTGTGTCCAACTTCCGCGGAAGAAGAAGCTTCTCGATAATGTGCAGGTGCCGCTCCTAATACATGCATATTCCCTCCTCAACAATCAATACGTTTCTTTCGGCGAAGCAAAAAATTATTGTATTTTTTCCCCCCTTTCACTCTAAGAACTGTGAATGATTTCTTCGCCAAATCGGTAAAAATATTCCTGGCCTGCCGTTATTTATTACTTATGTTGCGAGACCTGGCATCAGAAAAGAGTTGAGGAATATACGCTTTCAAACCTTATTTGCTAAGGAAAATTTTCTGCATTCTAAGTTAAGGGCTTTTAAACCTTAAGCCGAACAGACAATAATTGTGATTAAGATACATGTTAACTTTTATGTCATTTTATATATACAACAATATCTCATTACTCATGTAAAACAAACATTCATAAATTAATGGAGTTTTCTCAAACAATTATTTTTCTAATGGCAGATTGTAGACAGTTAGAACTGCAACAGAGTCTATTAATCTATTGTTCTCTGATACACAAGGAACCGGCCAGATACAGCGACCACTTAGCCGCCGGGCGTTGCCCCGGGTGTACCAGAGGGGGTGGGCCACCATCGCACCCTCACATATGCCATAGGAACCCGTTTACAGGGTAGGCATCATTCATAATTCATTCACACACACATGGAAAGGACAAAGACGGGATATATAGGGAGAAAGTACATCCAAGCCTGAACCGGGATTCGAACCCAGGATCTTCCCATCCGTAGTCAGGCACGTTGACCACATGACAAGTTGGCCGGTTCTCAAACAATTATTTGTTAATATTTTCTACTCGTAGTAGAGAGGGTATTAACACATTTTTAGAACGATTTGGCGGCCGTTTAATTGTTTAAAAATTAAAGATTATTTTTTAAATGTTCGATCTAATAGCCTTTTTTCTGGACTATAAGTCAGCATCGTGATTTCCAAGATAGAACAGCTTTTCGCAATATTTCCAAGATACTGATTTCCATTCCTCTTCCACTACTTTCCAGAATCCATCTATCGTGGTGTGTTTGCGTTTCGAAAGAGCCTTTTTTAACAGACCAAAGGCAAAATGGTCCATAAGTGAAACGCCAGGAGACTTCGCAGGGATATGTTGAAAATGTATACATGCAATACCTGTATTAGTCATCATTTTTTCAAGGAATGCAGTGGTAGTTCTCGAAGTATGACTTATAGCTATGTCTTGATGAAGTTTCTCTCTTTGGAAGTCATTGGGATAAAGAAATGGAATTTCTTTTGTAAACATTGGGCGTAAAACCTTCTCCTGATTGTACGATGAGTTTATTTTAACATTTCTTTCCATTCTTTTTATTTTTAATTTCCCATTGTAGGAGAAACCTAGAACAATCATAAACCCCTTTCTGAAATTTTCTTTACATTGACAGAAATGGGTTTGTACATTTTTTCTCCTCATTTTCTATAGTAAAAGACCCCTTTTTTTCTTACAGTCATTTAGATAAACCCATGTTTCATCAAAGGTCACAATGTTTTTCCATTTATCTCCTGCTAATTGGTTTTCATACAGGATTCTACAAAATGTTTTGTGTTGAGCCACATGTCTTGGCAAAGGCTTGTGAACATATGATCTTTAGATTTTTAAGTTGTAAATACTGGTTTATTATTATATTTGTTGTTGCTACAGATGTATCTAAAGACTTTGCAATTGATTTCTGTGTTGGCGGATTTTCTCTTGTTACCAGCGACTTCACTTTAGAAACATTTGAAACAGTACGAACCTTTTACGGATATTCGTTTGGAGTCTTCTTTCTATGTAGAAATAATGATTGACAGTTTTTACCGGTCCGATTAATAATATTGCTTATTTTGCACTTAGAAATTTTAATGCCATGCATTTCACAACGTTTTTTTTAATTCTGGAATAAGAACGTTTATCTTCAGAAAGCGCAAAAACATATCCTTCAGTTCACAGCTTGTTTATATGTGACATTTTGAAAGAAGAATAAATTTAAAAGTAGCAGACGATATTTTTCGTTTCAAATAATAAGCTGTTGCCAAAAATTTTTATTCTAAAACGTTTACTTTTTTAAAATTCGTTATCGAAATCGTTCTAAAAATGTGTTAATACCCTCTGTAGATTGTAAATACAGAATTAACGTTGTTTACTTAACGAAAGTAAGACATTTAATGATTTAGTCCATTCATGTATTTGAAATATGACGATTGATTAAATCTGAACGGCATCAGAAACTCCTGTATCAGTTACATTTGAAATTTACTAGTATAATTAGAGAATAATATCTAATTATAAATTTTTAAAAAAGAACTTGTTCTGTATCAAGGAAATTAATTTTAGATAAGGACAAGTTGGAAACAAGACCACTTATTTTTGTGTGCCTTGTCTTTCAGAAGAAAATGTGTGTATAACTTTGAAGGGCAATTGAAATACTATTTGGGGAAATTAGGATATTTACTATTTTTATTGGTACTTGTTATTTACTTACTTCCTTTCAAAACACTATTTTGTCTCACGAGGTGGGATCTCACATAAAGATTAGCTAAAAAAAATAAAATAAATGAAGGTTAACATCACTTGGAAATCCCCTTTATTTGCAAAATTATTAAATAATGAAGTCTAACCTCTTTCATTCGGGTTTTAAATCATTGAAAATCGGTGACATTATGGGAAAAACGAAAACATGTACGCTGTAGTTAACAAAAGCCATATTGTCATTTTTGAAGTAAATAATTTGAGACTGAGAAGAATGAGGGGTTTCTATGCCTCTTTACATTATTTTTTATTTAAGCCCCACAAGTTACGCAAAGCTGATAATTTTAAAAGGGCGGGGAAGAATTTTTCACCCTTTTTATTCTTAAAAGAAGCAAAGTTTTTGGATAGCCTACAAAGCAGCATAAGCAACTTTACAACAAGCCCAAGTTAAAATTTGCTTATATTTAAATTAATTACGAATTCTATTGTTAAAATTTAGAAATCAACCACGGCTTATGTTTAAAATTAGTCAAAGTCTCGTATCTGGTATAAGTTTCATCCCATTTCATTGAGCCATTATTAGTTCAACCGGAACAAAATTCAAGCGTACAAGCAGAATTTGCTCACGTAGATAAATGAAATATTATTTGAATGAAACTATATTTGAAATATTTTTTCACAGTTAATTCTATATTTAATAACATGTTATATTAGAGTGATAATTATAGATAAGTTCTTATCAAATATGCTTTATATAAATTATAATTTCCTTCTAATAATCTTTTAAAGTTTTATATAATATGTGTTATTTATGTACCGCTTAAATCTTACAAAATAAAAAATCTTATTCATTGCATTGAACTAAGAGAAAAATATGTAGAAAAACGAGAATGAGAGATAGAGAGAACTACTGAGGATAATTTCAATTAAAATTTTTAAAAATGTGGTATGGTGTTAATAAAAATAGAATTAAAAAGAAATTAGGTTATAATTTGAAGAAAAGATAAAATTATGATTCTAACAAAAGAGTTGCAAGTCTTAATTTGCTGATGGGAATATATTACATTTTTATATATTTTTACAATATGAAATGAATACTCGTTTATTATATTATTATTATTAAAGGAAACAAAATCTGTGTAATTATATTTTTTAAAAAATATAAACACTATATCATTTTCAAGTTATTTTAAACTATTTTTTTAAATTTATTTAGTAATTAACGTTGTAACTTCTTGCTAACATTTGTTTTTCATATATGAATAATTTTCATTTATATTTAAAATTTAAAGCAAAAATTGAAACAGTTGCTTAATCTTTTAACTCGAAAACAAAGGATTCTAGAATCCTTTAGGATTCCAGAAAACTTAGGATTATCCCCCTCTTCCAATTTAAATAAAGTTATTGGAAAAGATTATATATTAAACTTATTTTGAGTACCCTCAAAATACAATAGATGAGAAGGCAGCATCACTAATTAAAAACTAATAAAAAGCCTCGTACTGTTGACACTCTCCTCAATTTTCCGGGTTCTGTTTTAGGGAAGAGGAACAAATAATGAACCCAACAATGGCTTCGAAAACATCAGAAAGCTCCCATGCTGAAACAGATAAACACAACACCCAAACTCAATGTTTGGAAAAGTTTGGAAGAATATGAATTTCCTGGTGAACGCGTTTGCGAGTGCCTCTCGATCCCTTCCCCACACTTTCCTCTGGCTGAAAACTTAATTTTCCACTTCCTTAGTCCAAAGCCATGGAGCAGAAATAAGTTTGAAGCACCTATAAGACAGCCTCCGTTGCTGCTGTTGCTTCTGCAACCTACCTTTAACACGTCAACAAACACCCACTGAAAAGATTAGACCCCCTTTTGTTGCAAAATTCTCTTTTGAGCAAAGCGAACTTTTGGTATTTGTTATGACTCGGTGGCAACAATGAGTATTGTCGTCTCTGTGTGACGACCAAAGCGACATCTTTATCAAACGTAATAAATTACTTTTTTTTCCTTCTCTTTTTCGACTTGAATATCCTTCCCACCGATACAGATCTGGTCGGAGGGATTCAATGGAAGCCGGAACCCTTAACACGAGGTTGGCCATTGTCAGGCAGCCTCTGGGGTTTTTAGAAAAGCCATTCAATTCAAAGCTCTTTTGAAATAGGAAGTTATTGGCACGGTCTTGTTGGTGCCCCACAATGTGTCTGGAGACCCAATAATCTCTGGAAAATTTTCTCCTCTGTGCTGGGATAATTCGTTTTTTTATTTCATCTCCCTTCTCCATTTGGTGTTTGCGTTATTGAAGTTGCAGTCGTCATGGAGTAAAATGTACACAAATGGTCAATGTAAAGAAGTGCAGAGATTGGCAGAACTCAAGAGCGACAAATTGCGGAGCATCCAGGTACACAAAGATAACTTCTCAAGCGTCAGTGGCTGCATTTCTGGCAAACAAACCTCTCAAATAAGAGTCAGACTGCGTGACGTCACACAAAATGATAAAGAAAATAGAACGAAACTAAATGCGTTTGAAATGATGCTTTAAATTTTTAAATCTTCTGCCTTTCAAAGTAGTTCTTGTAAAAAGAAATGCTTTGCTTGGGGAATTATTCTAGCTAGGAGCAAACAAGTAAATATTTTTGCAATGTTTTTCTACAACCACACAACACAAAAAGTTAAGGAAACATGCTTATATGCATTATTAAAAATACATATTTATAAATTTTGATTTTTCTGTTCACAAAAACTTTCTTAAAACTATAAAAAAATTCAACGACGAAATAACTGAATTTGTAAGAAATTTTTTGCCACTTGCAAAACAAATCATCAAGACTAAAGTATCTGATAAGTATGGGTAAATATTATACAGACTACTTTAACTAAAAAGAAAAATTACATTAAATATTTTAAGTTAATATATTTTTGGAAAATATAGCATTATAAACCTGTTAAAACGTTTTATTATAAAAAATTTATTGCCTATTTCCTTAGAAGAATATTTCACAAGTTTTTCTCTTATTAATGTGTCTCAAACAAGAAAATCCAAAAAATTCTTGAGCATTACAGAATTTTTTGTAGCATTACAGAATGATAGATGTACCAATATAATACAGAGCATTTTGATCTAGTACATTGTTGATAAGAGCAGGAGCAAACATGTTTCCTCTACACAAGGAGTAGTCAATCTGCGGCTCGTGAGCCAAATGCGGCTCTTTGAAGGATAATTTGCGGCTTTCAATAAATGTACCCGAGTTCACTCTTTTGACTCTCGATAAATGTATTTGAGAGTATTTAACCGGCACCTAAATTGTGGCTCCCGAAAAATTTAAAATTTTGAAAATTGGCTTGGACTATCAAAGAGCTTGACCACCCCTGCTCTACACGAAAGAACTGGACGCTTTAATTTTGCAATATCCTTAAAATTTATAATCTTCATAAAAAATCCCACACCTATTTTGGTAGAAAAATTGAATGTTTATGACATAAGGTAACACATATTTGGTTTGTTTATTGCTCAACTGCCAATTTTTGAACACGAACGCTAATTCATCAGAAACCTATAGTTTAAAGCTATAACAAACCCGCAATAGGAATAGAACAACAAAGGTTCAGAGTACTAAGCATTTACACTCTTAAAAAAATCTAGTGGTTTTTCACCACTCGATGAGCGATTGATATTTTGTACTTCATAAAGATACAGAATGAATCTCTTTCTACTTAATTGGGTAGAGAAGTTCTCTTTCAAACACTCCATTCCCGATTCAAAGCAATTTTCATTCTTTTTTTGACGTGTTTATGGCACAAAGCAAATGTGATGTGCTCTGATTGGTTGAAATCATCACGTGGCTCTATGCTTTCGGTTTAGTTTCTCTAAAAATGGAGCAATTTAGTACTCCATTTTGAAAAGCTATCTATTAGAATATTTAAAATAGATAGCTTTTCAAATGATCGCGTGTTGTCACTTGACAAAAAGGACAAAAAGGAGTGCAGAAATATTACGGTAAATATTTATTTCTTATAATTAATTGAATGATTAAATCAAATCTTCACATTAGTGATTTTTCACCATTATATAAACTTTGGTATTCGAAAGTGTGAATGAATGTATTCTATTGAATTGATATTCATGTAAGATTTGAAATTTCTGAATAATTGATAATATTTAATAATATAACGATGTGTTTGGAAATTTTATTTCAAGTACTATTTTCTGCCAAAATTTAATTTATTATTGATGAATAGTAAATTACAATGAACGCATTTTTAAATTCTTTTATTTTCGAAACAGCGTGAATATGACTATTAATTTTATCGTTGATTTAAATATCCACAAGGTATATTATAAATATTATTTAATATAGTGTATTGTACTGAATTGAAAGTGCAATTAATATCAAATACAACATTTTACTAATGAATAAGAATCAATTTTTTCATAAATAAAATTAGAAGCTTTATAATTTGAATGTTAATAAAATATAAAGCAAATATTAATCTGCAGAATTTTACTTGACAGTATGTATTTTATTCATTAAAATTTCACTAATGTCTTTTATTTATTAAAATTTCACTGATAATTTTTGATTTGATTTTTACTAAGTACAAACACTCGTAGATAAAATGAAAAGGAAATTTATGCATCAAAATGTATTAATTTGTATATTTTAGAATTTACAGCTAAACATTTTGTCTATAATAATATAATTTGTATTCGTATTTTATGTTTGTCATTGTTATCATCGAAGAAAAAGATAAAAAAAAAATTAACAAAAGCAAATTTGAAACATGGAGTTATTTTGAAGATGATGAAATGCAATATAAGGAAGAAATGACTGATCAGGTATATTCTATATAATATGTAATCAAAATAAGTTTTAATGAGACTGAAAAAATGTTAACTATTGTTATTACTAAAACCATTAATTACATAGTGCTTGTAAAATTATTTATAAGGTTGAAGTAATATTCTATGTTTATGTAAGAACGCGGGAGCTTAATAATAATTTTAAATCTAATCTATTTTGAAGTAAAATTTTCTAAATTTTTTATTTGAATTTAATAGTTTAAAAAATAAATATCCAGTATTTATAATTCACTTAACTTAATATTAATCTGCACTAATTGTATAATTTTTACATGTATGATGTTATTGAGTAAATGACATGAAAATTTCAATCAGTATTTGCAGTTTAAATCTCTTATTACAATTTTTTGGTTTTAAAGTTGATTTTAAAGTCATGAAAGGTAATTATTCATTAAATTAACATTACTTGGTAATAAGCTTAAGAAATTTTAATATTGTTTTTAAATCAATTTTCAAGTAAATTTTTTTTTACTGATAAACTTAAATCCTTATTAACTTTATAGTAATTTTATAATTCATTTAAAATTTTTAAATTTTTAATTTGAATTTAATAGTTTAAAAAATAAGCATCCAGTATTTATACACTTGACCATGAATAGTTTTTGCATGTATATTATTGAGTAAACACATATGTGTATATGTATGTATTTTTCCTTTCAGATAAAATTATTACAATTTGAAATGCTTAATGAAATTCATTGAGAAAAAATATTTGAAGTTATGGAGAAAATGTCTAAAATTAAATAACATTATCTGATGAAAAATAGACCATCTATTTTGTTCTATTCTATTACAGAATTTATTTCTCTAAGCATCCAAAATTTGGCTGCTTTCAACGAAGCATTGGTAATATAAAATCTGTAATTTTTGCATATTTGAGGATGAATTTTAAAATATTTATGAAAGTTCTAAAATTTTATATCAACATTATATTTTTTCTAAAAATGCCACTATGACTTAAGCACACCAAAATTTACAATTCCTTACATAATTTGTATATCTGGATTTTTAATGGTAGAATATGAAACATGCTGTGCATGAATTTCCAAGTTTTTTTATTGCATGTGATTAATATGTTTTAATTACTTTAATGCCAAAAAATTTAGTTGAAAATTTGTAGATAAAGAGATTTTTAAAATAAAAATGGAAGAAAGATCTTATTGTTATTTTCATATTTGTGTTTAATGATTCCATGATCAAAAAGAAAGTAATTAAAATCTATATTTTACAAAATATGCAGTATTACTTATGTCTTTTATTATATTGTAGTTTTCAATCTTGTATAAAAAATCATTTTATTTGTAATGTATTTGAATATTAGTGTCTGTGATACACAAAATCAAGGTTTAAATTTTTTTGTTGTAATTTGTAAAAAAAAATTATCTGTTTTTCAGTTAAAGTTGATTGATTAAAAAAGGCTTTAACTTTAGAAATAATTTTATGTATGCATGTATATATTTTTATTTAATGTTTAATAATCCATTTTGTAAATTATGATAGGGGCTATATATATTTCATAACAAAGAAAACATCTAAAATTATTTTGTATTTGTTTCATTGTATATCAATAATTTATCATTTTTGCCACATTCTTATAAAATTTTCAAAAACTGATAATCATTAATTTACTAACTTCTGTTACTAAGTTTTAATTAATTAATTAATTAATGGAAATGACATTTTTTTAACAAATTATTTTTGCTTTAAATTGCAATAAAAAGTTCGATTAATTTAATATAAATAATTATTATCTTTATTACAGATATATTTGGAATTTGATATTTAATATCTAGAAGTTGACTGTTTTCTTTGTAAATGTCCGACATAATATTCTCCTAGAATATTATCATATGTTCAAAAACCTGTCCGATAACATGGAATAAATATGTGAGAAGGGAGAATGGTGTATTTTTTAGGCTGAATGTAATTTTAATGCAGAATATAATTACATAGATATCAGATTCCTTACTTAGAAAATTTAGTTATTATTGTTTTTTCGTATTAGTTGAAGAGATCTTTAGAAGAATAGCGCTCAAAAGTAGTCAACTATACTTGCTTGGCTGTGGTCAAAAGCAAGAACTGAATATAAAATATTTTTACCTGAGAATAATCGAATAAGCAAGATTAAAAAACATTCAATACTTTATACAAATGTTATCATGTGTTTAATGTTAAATACGATGATAAACTTATTGTATTTATAAATTAAAAAATGGTCTAGTTGGGACTTTAATTGAATTAATATATTCTTACTATAATCGATTAAGATCTAAATTTTGCAAAATACATGCATTAAAATGCATATTATCATTTTTATTCTTATTTTAATAGTATTCTTATTTTGTGTTATTAAACTGTCAATTCAAAAAATTAAGCTACAATATTAATTTGACATCATAAACATAAGAATTTTTGTATACACATTTTTATTTAATTTTTTCTATATTAAAAATGGAATAAATGTTTTTTGTATAATCTTGCATTTTATTTTTAATTTCATTCTTAGTTTCTTTGAAGTTATTTTCAGTTTAAACTAAACTTGGAAAGTATATCATAAAATAAGATTTATTTGCAAAAACATAAGTCAGTTTTGTTCAACAGAATAATCTAAATATTTGTCTTTATCCTCCTGTGACTTCAAAAAAGCATATTATCAATATTCAAAAATATATTTTTAGCTATACTTTAAATAAAGGATTTTTTTAAAAGAACTTTAATTATATTTACTTATATAAAATATTTATGTATTTTTTAAATTGTGTACTATTTGTTGTATTAATAATGTTTTTAAAAGTTAATTTTGTACTTATGGGCTCATAATAAACTAAACTGAAAAATAAGTAGTGTGACGATTTTTTCTTGAGAGTGTTACACTCACACGTAAACTGAATATATATAAGTAATGTAATAAATGGCTGAACAAATTGCTTAACATTGTATCTAATTTAAAAACCATTATAATTATCCAAACCAATTAAAATGTCATATTCAATTGTACTGTTATGTTATATTATTGACTAAAGAAATCATATATTTGTATTGTAATTGTAAAAAAAAAAAAAAAAAAAAAAAAAAAAAAAAAAATATAAATCTTTAAAATAAAGAATTTAAAACCTAATTTCTGTACTAAATTGTCAATACAAAAAACCAGCAATAGTTCTATAAAAGATTGAAATTCACTCTTTTTTCCATCTAATTTACCCCTTTAGACGATTTGTTGTTACGAGTACTCCTCTTAAAAGGAGTGGTTTACCTACATCTTTCAAAAGAGTCGAATTCTATCTTAAAGATTGGTTGAGTTTTGTGACAATGAAAGAGTGAAATTTCACTCCTTCTGAGTGAAATCCACTCGATTATTTTAAGAGTGTAGGTACGGGCTACGCAGGCCCTAACTATTTTATTTATTTATTTGCACTTTGCTAGTTGGAAAAATAATTTTTTTTAGTTCCTTCATAAATTTTATTTATAGTAAAACATTGGTATATAATTAAAAAATTAAAAATTGCATAATTTATTTTAGAAATATTATCTTATTGTATTTTATATTCTAATTCAATACACATTATATTATGATGTACAAAGCATGTATTAAATTAAATTATTGTTAAATTGGGGTCTATCTTTGTTACAAATGAAGGTATAAAAATTGGCTGCAGATATTAAATACATTATTCTCATATTTACTATCTGTTTTTAACATTATGAACTTTAAATTACCTTAAAATATCGCATAAACATGATAAAATCGTCTCCAAAACTGATAAAAATGTATTGCTACTTGCTAAAATTTATTTATTCCTTTTTTAATTTCCTTACTAAGAAGGAATTAAAGTTCAAATAAAAAATTTCTGGAAAAAATTCTCTTAATAATTTAATGCCAGTAGTTTATGGATATGAACATTATTTATATTATTCTATGAAAATGTTAATGGACAGAAGTGTACATCTCGTGTAAAGACGGTATCAGGTTCGTTATCTGACCACGTTGTACACCTTCATTTTGTAAAAGCGTATACTTTGAAAGTTTCAGGGTGTGTTGATGTTTCACTGGTGTTGTGAAAGAATGAGAATGATGGTGGGTGTACTGATCGCGTCACGTGATCATGATTTTAAATCCTGAGTTGGAATCATGCAGTGTCTTGTGTTGGTAAATATAGGTTGTCGAAAAGCATATTTTAATATCTAAAAACCAAATTCAAATGCTAAAAATAAATTCTTATTTTTATGAAGAAATTGCTAATTGTTTTATGAAATATAACTGCTTATATCGATAAAAATACCATTATAAAATTTTTTTATTAATACTGATTTTAAGTTCTTATTTGTCAGAAAAATTTGTGTTTGAATCACTATATTTCTGCATTTATTCTATAGATTGAATTATCTATCTCCCTTCATACTTCGGAAGCATTTATTTCTACTTCTAGTTGTTTTTTAAATCTCTCTTCCTCCAAAATTTCCAGAGATTTCACGTGAAGGGCTCAAAAGATTTTTTTATCGAAGAAATGCAGACTAAATAACTTCCAACAACAGCAACGTATAAAAGTTTTATTTCTTTGCAAAAATATCTCTCATAACTGGTTACAAAGAGGGGAATTCACTTCACAGTGAACATACGGATAAATATATACTATATATATATATTAAAAAATGAAAAAACTTTGGAATATGGAAAAAAAGGGAATAAAAATTTCCCTTTTTTTATGGAATAGTAGCGACCCTGCGGAAACACCAAAAAGAGGGAGGGAAAACTCCGGCAGAAGCTGCACAGTTGCGAGTGGGAACCTGCTGATATAGAATAGTCAGGAGGATCGGCGAAGGGGCTTTCGGTCAGGGATTTTATGTCTCGGCGTCTTTTCCCTTTTCTCCCTAAATCCTCGGGAAATGAAGACCACCTGTAAATCCCCTTTGAGGGTAGCCAAGTCCCCGTGCAATGTGTAAGGACGGACGGAAGAGAAGGGATTACGTCTGGGGCTGTTGGAGGGGGATGAAGGAAGGCGCCCTATGTGTGGGTGCGCCCTCTTCCCCCTAAAGACCAGGGGATCAGGTGGTGAAGCAGCAGGGCTTTCAGCTGCTGGGATCCCCTTCGCATCAACTGGAGGTGGCGATCCGGGAAAGTTAAAGGTGGAGTTTTCCTCATTTGGCAACACACTTCCCTTTTCCTGGACGAGTAATGTCCGTCGAAGAGTTTCGGGACAGAAGATACTTCTTTGTGGCCATCAGTTCAATAGAAAAGAGATATCAACTAAATGAAGAGCTCGAATCAATTAACATCTTGAGAATTCGGAATAGCAGGAAATATGTTTCATTGTATACATGTTATAGGCATTGCGTTTTGTTTTATGAAAAAATTAATAATTAATCATACTTTGTCTAAAGCCCATGCAAGAGGTCCAAAGTAGGTGATTAAAAGTTTTTTGTGATTAAACATTTCATTGCTAGCGTGGCATGCCGTGATGAGAAAGATGACAACTCAAGAGTCGACTAGTCGTTCAACCATAGTTCAAAATTACAAGGCAGTTGGTTACGCTTGCATCGATTAACAAAAATAAATTGTGCTTATTCATTTTATTTATCTCCTTCTATTCATCCATTAAAATTTCAAATTACCTACAACTGAGACTAGAAAATGTAAAAAGTAATAAATCTAAGTATTTCTCTCTTTTTTAAAGTGTTTTCAGCAAACGTGTATACAACTACCATCCAATATTTGGTAAATTTTTATGGTTTTTGTAATTATTAACTGGTTATAATATATTTACATTTTAATTTAAATATTTTACCATCATTATAATATATTTTTATAATCATTATTAATCATGTTAAATGACAAAAAAGTGAGAACACCTCATTTCTTATATCTTTTACTCAAGTAGTTTGGTTTGTTTGTCACTCAATGGTCATTTTTTACACGCGAGGGATAATTAGACCGGAACCTACAGTTTAAAGTGGATCCCAAACCACAATAAACATCTATGCCAAGGTGTAATTTTAACTCCTGAACTTATCTCTAATCTTTCGGCCACAATCTCAAAACTCATAATAATGTTGTATTGATAAGAAAAAAAAATTATTTTCTTAAATATGTGTCTTAATACCAATATACATACATATATATATAATTTTATTCGATCATATTGATTAAAGGGTAATGCAAAGTTGGCAGTTCAAATTTATTTTTTCTTTCCTTCAACGTAATCATCATTGAAAATAATTATGTCACTCTCCTGCATTTATTCATTAAGAGAAATATTAGTAAAATATTATCACAATTATATTCCCCAGAACTTCATTTCATTAACGATTTCTTTAATGGTTATCTACAAAGACTTTTATATACCAGTAAATTCTGAATAAAATCAAATTTTCAGTTCAAAATTTGGTTTCGAATGCTACATATGCCACTTGATTTATATGAGAATTTTCTTTATTTCAGGCAATATTTCCTAAAAGTCAAATATATATTGCACTCAGTAATTATGTTACGATGTAAGCCTAAATAGCAACTAAATTCAGTCCTACAATTCGTGATTGTTCTTTCCATCTTGCACAGGGAAATTTATTGTGGTTTAGAATTCATAGAGATATTGGTCTTGATCAAATTAATCCATGTGTGCAAATTATGATCATAAGAAAATTACCAAACGAAATCTTTCGATAGTCTAAACTGATTCGAAAAATATTTTATAAATAGTGTCATATAAGTAAAATGTTAAATTGAAACCAATATTCACGTAGTGAAGGAAAGTTGTTGGTGAAAATTGTCGAGTTGTTGCTCTCTGAGTGGCTAAAAAGTATACCCATTTTGATTATAGATACAGTTGCCATATTTTAAGATGTTTTTACACAACTTTATATCGCAGACAATTGAGTGATTATTTGTTTCTTTGCAATCCGCTTTCGGCTGTCTATTTTTATAATTGAAAAGCCGCTGGGTACCGCCAACCGTCTCATAATTTTGAATCACGATCAATTCACTTGGTTAACACTTGTAGTAGCCAAGCTACACCACAGTGGATTTACATTAGACATTAGGGAACTTTTAACTTGCATAGACTCTTAGCAGGTTGTATTTTTAGAAGGGTCAGAAGTCGAAATAGTTTCTTCATAATTACGAAAATGATACCTTTAACCACCAAGCCTGCGTGATCATCGTGGGAATGAATTAAAACTTTAGGAAAAAAGCACTTACCCTTAAAATTTTGATAAGGTGCCATAATATTTATTTTCTAGACAAAGTTATTACGTTGTTAACGTCATCATTACGTTACTGTAGAGCAAAATTATTTGGTGGTTATAGATTTTAAAACTGATTTGGTCATCAGAAATTTAATAACTAGAAACCCAACTCGTATATTCAAAACGTTTAGAATAGACACCCAAAGAAAATGATAGAGAGAAGAGCAAAATGAAATTTTGAACTAATAATGTGTTCGATGCCCTTGATTTGGCAAAAAAATTGGCGATAAATCTTGAAGATGAAATTAAATTTCTGGTGACCCTATCTTAGTTTAATTTTTGTGTAGAAACTACATAAGAGATTTGTTAGTCAGTCTCTCCCTCTCTCTCACCCACACACATACATATATGTATATTATTTATTATATATACAACATATATTAGATATATATTTGTTAGTTAAATCTTGGCGCCGATCTTAGTGTTAAAAAATTCACCAAAATTTCAAGGGGTAGCTGATTGTAAACTTTTCATCCTTACCTGAAATGAGTATCAAAATCTTGAATTAATTTTATAAAGACCAGAACAATGTTAAATCAGCTGTAAATTCAGCACAAATAGAGGAAACATAAACATGGTACAAATGCGATAAGATAGCTGATAGTAAAGTTAAATTAGATTATTGAAATGCATTTCTGGGTGCCTATTTTTTTCCCATCAAAGACACTTAAAGCAGGTGACCACTTCGAAACTTTGAATGATGATCAAACGAGAGTGATATTTGAGCTCTGGCATTCTATTCTCTAATCGTACAAGAAATACTAATTAAAAGTATAAGTGGGTATACACTCAACCCCACAGCCCAATTATCTTTGGTTTGGTCAGGTATTAAGCCCGCTAGCTTCTAATCATATTAGCCTTCCTTTAATAAGTTACTATGCCGTCTTAATAATTGGTTAACGTTGTCATTAGTTTTTATGCTACGTAAATTAATCGGAGAAAATGGAATTATATTATCCATTTAATCATTTAATTCAAGTAACGAAGAAAGATTTACATATTTTTCGTTGTTTATTCATTGCTCATTTGGTTATTCATTTGGAAATAAAGATCCTAAACATATATTTGTCATGATTTATTTTAATTAAATGATTAAATATTTACCCATTTAAAAAATATATAAATATTTTTTGGTTGATTTTGGATTAGTTTGTGACAGATATTTTTCAGAATCCTTTGTACCAAAGGATAATTTTCATTAGGCAGAGAATTCAAACAACATCAATTCCTAAAATTTATCTCAGTTATTCACCTCAAATAATATTAATTAGTTCCAGAATTTAATATGAAATCTCAACCATACTTACAAATTTTTAAGCTCCGCTCGATGTTGGGGAAGACAAAGCAACCAGCTGAATCGCCAATCATTGGACACAGCTGTCATCGAGGTCCAGCTGCACATTTCCCACCTGCGACAAATCCGAATTTTCCACAGTTCATGGCATGGATTGGGCAGCAAAAAGCTTTAGAAAATCAATAAGGATTAGTCTCATTTGATATCAGAGCCACATTTAGGAAATTTACATCTGTTGTAGGAAGGATTAGCTTGATTTTAACTGTATATTTGTATGCGAAAAGAAAATGAAAGTAGAATACGAATTTCGCACAACATTGAGAACTGTTTAGTGTGGGGGAATGGGATACAGAATAATATAAATCTTAGGATAATAATGAGAATTACATAATTATAGGATAAATTGACAACTCTTTTTTTTAAGTTAATTGGAAAATGACCGGCAGAGAATCATTAGATAAATATAATTCATTATAGAAAAAAATTATACGGTCAACATTGGTCAGATAGATAATGCTCTTCACATAAAATGACTAAGGGGGAATGTCATCAAACATTCTTCTAATTTTTTAGTATTGATGTAATCATTGTTAAGTACTGTTTTTCTTCTCTTGTAGTTAAATGTTATAGGTATTTTTATGTTTCAATGCCTTCTCCATATTTTTTGATGGAATATTATATGATCAAGTGTTTCTGAACTAAAACATGTTGGAAATTGCATCACAATTAAAAAGTAATAGCAAAATATTTGTATATTTAAATTAATCAAATTAAACAAAAGCTGTAAGATAGCTTATAGCCATATTTAGCGATTAATAAACAATATACTGGAATTAAACATCATTTTGAGTATTAAGAGATGGTAAATAAATAACTGCAGAAAAATTAAAAACTATAACATTTTATTTGCTTTATGTTAGAAAAGATTGCAATAAAAGGACAAAACATTATTTATTAAATATTTAAATTGGATAATATCATTTTCATCACAGACTGCATAAAATTCACAATTTTAAAATTCTGAAATGATTCAACTAAGCCATATTATTTTAAATAATCTCCATTAAATGAAACAAAAATGAGTTAATTTTAGATACCAAAATATTTTTTCAAACTTTAATATGTTATATCAACATCACAATTTACTCATTTTTTTATTCAAACTCATTCGATTTTTCTACTCAATCATTTTGTATTTTCTGCGAAATCGTATGCAGATGATAACTTAACATCCGAAAATTGCAAATGATAATAATATAGAAAAAAATTTGGAATATAATTTTTTTTTCACGAAGAAGTTAAGAAAGCTGTATGAGAATGAGAAATTTTGAATTAGGAAATCGTAAAATTTGGTTTTAATAGGCTATGGAAAATCGGAATATGAAAAATCTTACACTTTGTAAAGTGATATTCGTAATACTTTCAGGAAAAGAGAATTTCATGGAAAAAAATCTGGAAAATAAAGTTATTAGTTACCAGTCTCGATACATTTTCAATCTTGTTACGAAACCAAACTTAACTACTTGCAAAATAACACAACAGGCAAAATTATCTTTCATTCAACAATCGGCTTCACTTTAAGAATGAAATTTAGACTGATAACAGAAAAAAATATTTTTCTTCTGAACAAAAAGAAAATTAATTTGGATATGGGTGATAATATTTATTGACATGATATATGAAAATGACATCGGAATTTCTTCATTAAATTGATGGATTATAGTGTTTTATAATTCTGTGTTAATATGATTTTTGATGGTGAGCGAAGTTTTTGCATAGGATGAGAAATGCTATTGAAAATATGAACTCCAGTTGTTATCATTAACTACTTTACAAACACTTTATATTTTAATTCACTTTTAAAATGCCCAAATTATAAATTTCAACAAGACAACGTGCTATAAAATGCGGTGTCTAAACCAATTAACTCGTTTCAGCAAATAAGAATGGTGGTCTTAAGCTGACTAGAGCTTAGTCCAGACTTGAACTCCGTTGTAAACTTGTGAAATCATTTGATTTTCCAAGTGTAGGCAAATTAAGTCATTATATTTCTGTATCCAAATCGCTCAATGGTTTAAAGTGGATTCCGAACGACTACAAACATCCATGTCCAAGGTGGGATTCGAACCAACGAACTGTTGAATCGAAGTCCTATAGTTGTGAATAACTATTGCTAAGCAACCGAAATTGATATTTGACGTGGTTTAACAGACAGCTAAAAGCATCTAACGATACAACACATTTTGAAACCTGAAAAGACTTCAATAAATGGACTATACATATGTCGCAAGCTAAATAAATAAATAAATAAAAATAAAAAAAAACCAAGCATCTACTTTGTCTGACATGCACATAGAAATCAGAAGCACAATATCCATCTACTGTTGTTCAATAGTGGCTGGCATCAAACCTGGGAATTTCCATTTCAAAAAGTATGATCTTGCTATTAAGTCACAGTGAGACTCTGAGCAATGGATATTTCATTATGGTTTCTATATGTATATCTGATAGTGTGAGTGCTTGGGAATTTTCTAAATTGTGAACACTTGATTGCGATCCTCTATAAAAATTTCTTTACAAAATAATATAGCGCATATATTCAAAGGTTTAATAATTTACACTGTTGAGGCACCTGAAGGAGAATATTGTCTTGATTTCTCATTATATTTGGCCATTTTTTATATACCACCTTTACTCTGAATGGGATTTAAAATTCAAAATGAAGTCAAATGTGGCATCCCAGCTTAGGAGCCATAATCAAATCTGAATTTTTTTCTAAAGTATAAAAATAAAGAACTTTCCCTCACTATCTACGGATTTAGAATTTTTGTTTTGACCTCAAGCCTAATGAAACATTATACAAATTACTATTAAGCAGTTATTGCATTTAAATCCTACTTATAAATCAAGTATTATTGCAAAAAGAAAAGCCTATTGAACTTTTCAAAATCTATGCGTTCGTCTCCTTTGGTGTTAAATGCGTTCAATATGTTCCTATAACATTTGACACGCTCCTTTATATTGATGCATTATACAGAAGTGATTTAGGAATGCCTGGAATAAGAAAAGAGTGGGGAAAGAAAACAATACTACCATATTTACAATTTTACTTCACTCATGTGATTCTCACGATGGAAATGGAAAACTTTGCGTGATGCGTAATTACACCCTGTCAGTGATTCTTTTTCATAACGTGCTTTTAGCACGTGTTCGATGGCGGGGGGGGGGTAGTTCCACTCCTCCCCTGATCTAAAGAGGGGAATCCCTTCCTTTCCCATGTTACTAGTCACAGGAATTTCGAGGACATAGAGAAGTGACAATTCATCCCCGATGGATTGCGGATCATCCCCCGTCGTCACCAGACTTCTCTCTTTCACGAATCACATTCTGCCCTGAAAACCTTCGTAATCAAATTCTCTCTCTTTCTCGCATCCATCCATTTTAATGCGAGACTCAGGACTTTGGTATCCGGTAAAGTACCGGGTATATCTCCCTGCATATACCGGGAGAGTGCCCTCTCTTGAAGAGGGAGAGAGGGGGAATATCATACAATTTTCTTCCACCCCCAGCTTTTTGGTGGGAGCCGGCATGCCGACACCCACGTGAGTGTTGCGGTATATCAAACGACGGGTCTCCATGACAACGCTATCCGACAGAAGCCCGTTTTCCTTGGGGAGATCCCCCTTTTACCATTGATGCAGCATTAACCCTGAAGGGGAGGGTGATGTCTGGAGATAGACCAAGTGGCCAAGTCATGAGTGAAATTGTAGTTTATTACTCTTTCCTCCCTCTTCTCCCTGCTGACCTGTGCAATGTTCGACACGCGAGAGCCATCTTCAAATTCCTACGAAATTTGTTTTCGCTGGGAGCCCGTTGAAGGAAGGAAAATGTTAAGACTACCTTTTAACAAGAGATGCACACTGCAAATTGGTGAGTGGTAATGGCAGAAGACTCCGATAATCCGAAGCGTATTATGGAACTCTCTCACGAGCACACGTTGTCTAGGCACAAAACAACGGTGATGATGAATTCAGATGACTGGCAAAAATTTCTAATTATATTGAAAATTTCTTTGCTAATAAACAATGGTATGAAATGCAAATAAGATGAAGAATATGTCTCTATATACACAGATAAATGAAAAGGAAAGCATTTTTAAAATTTTTCAACGTTCTTTTTCTTATTTCATTCTTGGTTTCTTCAGTAGGGTATGAAATCTCCAAGAAGTCTTTGAGGAAAAAGACATTGCTTTCTTAGGATAGCACAGGGCTCGATACTTGATTCAGCCGAACACATTTCACTGAGAAATGGTAATGTATGAACTGA